>ML682007.1:35997330-36012155 GCA_007922195.1 Podocnemis expansa | reverse complement strand
GGGGGGGCATGCTCCGGGAGCAGGGGGTGACGCCGCGAGCAGGGGGGGCATGCTCCGGGAGCAGGGGGTGACGCCGCGAGCAGGGGGGGCGTGCTCCGGGAGCAGGGGGGGGCAGTGCAGTGAGCAACTGGAATTGCTCAGCTGCCCTCTCCCCTTAGAGGGAACATTGCCGCGGTCCACCAGAAACGTCTTCGCGGTCCGGATTGTGGACCGCGGGCCGCTGTTTGAGTACCCCTGCCCTAGACCTACGCCATGGCACTGCCCCTCCCCCACCACCACTGTCAGACCTGTCCCCTAGCTCCTTCCCAGTCCTTTTTCTGTTTAGGTGAACACTTGGGGTTCTGGCCAGATCTGCCTGCCTGTGGCTGGGGAAACCCCATGTGCTCTCCAGTGGTCCCTGTAAACACACACCCAGGTCACATCACTAGAATACATGAACAGAAAAGCAGGGGAAACAGAGGCACAGCACATAACACTCAGACATAATCCCAAGAGTCTCCCCGCTTCATCACATCTGGCAAGTGTAAACAGCAGTCTGTGTTAGGTTTCTGTGGAAAGTGTCTCTCCCTGTGTTAAACCCATCACAAAAAACACCTTTCTCTTGAAAATGTTACCCTAAAACCCACCAGGTTCACTCTGTGGGGTAGCTGGGGCTTGGGGAGAGATCATGTCTGAATTTCTGGACAGGCAGATTTGCCTTCACCAAGCGAGGGGCTTGGCAGCTGGAAAGGGATCCAGTCCTCAAGGGGATGGGGGATGGATAGATAGCAGGTTTCCCTAGGGACCCTCTGCTAGGAGCACTGTCACAGCTTAGCCAGGCCCCAAACACTTATAACACCCATGGACCTAACAGCTGGGTCCTTTCACAGCAGTTTAGTGGGTGGCCTGCAGGTGGTACCCTCCTAGATCTGTGACCCTCTGCTCCCAAGAGGATGGGGCAGGAGTTGGTGACCTCCACCTGGGGACCTTGTCCCACAGAAATAGGGAGTTCATGTTCCCTCTGCTGCTGTTTTCCTCTATGAAGCTGCCAGTTACTGGTGTAGTGCAAAAAAGACCCCTTTTGCCCCTCTTTGAACCCCTATAAAAAGAGGGAGCAAAAGCAGCCAGCAAGTAAGGGCAGGGAGCATGAACAACCTCAGCAGAAAAGACACAGGGAATGTTACTGAGCATGCTCTGTTGATCTGAGCATGCGCAGAACATACTAAGTAACAGAGACTGCCAGACCACTCTTTTTCACACTACACCAGCACTTTAGACTCCTGCTCTGAGCACCCGCTACACCCCATCCCCAGCACCACTGAGCCCTGGTGTCAAAAACCAGGAGCAAGCCCCAAAGCAGCATAGCTGACAGCACCCCCCCCTGCATTGCAGAACAAGGTGCGGGCAAGGAGCTCCAGGACCAAGAGGAGCAGAAGGGGCAGGTTGGGCAGCTGGGCTGCCTGAAGGCAGGGGCCTTGCTGCCATAGTGCCCCCCCCCCCATCTCTGGCCCATCCCTGGCAGCACCTGGGGCCAGATTGAGCCCACCAGGACCACTTGCTGCTGGCCAGAGGCTGGTGGCCCCAGCAGGCCCAATCCAGCTCCAGCTGCTGCCTGCCAAGCCAACCAGCAGCAAACAACCCAGCCTTGTATCTAGCTCCTGATCCTGCTGGCCAGTGGCAGGCAGCCCAGGCAGGCCTGATCTGGCCCCAGCTTCTGTCTGCCAGCCAGCAGCAGACAGCCTGGGCTTGGACCCAGCTCCTACTGCTGCCTGTCAGCCAGCAGCAAATATCAGGTGCCAGATCCAAACTTGGGCTGTGCGCTGATGGCTGGCAGGCAGTGGCTGGGGCCAGACTGGGCCTGCCTGGGCCACCAGGCACTGACCTGCAGCAGCAGGGGTGGATTGGCCCCCAGTACAGGATCAGGCCCTGGGAGGCAGGGCTGTGTGGCAGGGGTCAGAGCCTGGGCCCCAACCTTTTTTTCAGGGGAGCAATGCCCCTGCCTGGATGATAGGTGACTGCCTGGTGTGGGGGAGCTAGACTGCTCAGACACATGGCAACTGCAGAGGCCATAGCTGTGCTCTCACAGAGAAGCTCTACCATAGCTGAGCATCACCCCCCCATTAACCTGCACTGGGAGTGTCAGCCACAGGACTGGGATGGGCAGGGTGGAAAGCCACAGGAGATTAACACAAGCAGAGTACAGGGCTCCTGTTGCAGAAGGTGCCCCTGGGGCCATTGTGAGCATTGACACTAACATCTGCCCTGAGTCACAGGGCATTGTGTAGGTACAGTCATGGTCTGCTGTAGGGCAGCGTTACTAGTGGATTGTGCACTAGCCTAGGAATAAATGTAAGGTAGGCTTAGATGGAAGCTGTGCCAAACGGCTTCTGAGAGGGGGTATCTAATCTGCATGGGTCCTGCATTCTTATGAACACAAAGAGCACAATTAGGTATTAGCACACTGAGTGCAAGGTCTAGTGGGTAATGGTATTTGGGGTTAATCTGATCACAAATATGTCAATATCTGTAATTCTACTGAGGGGAAATATGAAATACTGTCTTTATGTGAATTGCTACTCTCTGTTTGTTTCAAATCTGTCTGGGTTAGTTAAAGGTTAAAAGTTACCCTTAGTTTAAAAAAGATTTGTAGGAAAGGTGACCACATGTTTCAGCCTGCAGGAAAAAGATATTCCTATTTTCCTGTTTATTGCTTTGTCTAATGATACCTCTGGGTGGTTTCTTCTGAGGCCTTTGTCATTTAGACAGAGGTAGCTGCTTGTAGCTACTTAAAAGTAAGAGCTGTAATTACTAGGGAAAGAAGCAAACTTTCTCTGAGCTGAGATCATGGAAGCGGAGCTAGGGGGCTGTGAGAGCAGCAAGCTGGGCTATGTGAATGACCAGTAGACAGCAGTAGGAGCCAAGGGACAGTACTAGTAGATGGAGTGAGTAGCCAGGAGATGGTCCTGGCAGACAGCAAGTGTGAAAACCACTGCCTCTCCAGATCAGTGCTGGTTTTGCTATTAAATCTTGTATGTTCTGTTATGCAGTGTAGATTGTTGGGAAGTTTGATCTGTACTGACCAGCTAGATCAGTGCTGATTTCTGTTATTTAGCCTTTTGCCCTCTGTTTTATTACTATTAAAAGTTCTGTTTACTACACTTAGACTCGTGTTTGCGAGCCGGGAAGCCTTACCCCTTTGGGGTGCCCAGGGAACAGTGCAGGATTTCCCAGAAATTTGGATGGGGGTTTGAGCCGGTTGGTGGTGCTCCATTATTGGGAAACCCCTAGGTATAGAACCCAGCCCTTGTTCTGCTAGCCTGCCCTGGCAGAAGGGTTACATATGGGTATGTTGGTTCTATTCCCAGCTTGGACACAGGCCTGTTCTGTAACCTTAGGTAAGTCGTTTCACCACCCTCTGCTTCAGTTTCCCCATTGGCAGACCAGGGAGAGTCACTGACTTCCTTTGGGAAGTGCCAGTGAACAGCACTGTATTGTGAGGAAGTAGCACCTAGGAGCTGAAATCAGGACCAGGCTGTGCAGGAGAAACAGCCTGGCCTGATCGGAGCAGCAGCCACAGCATTGGAGCAGGCCCAGCAGACATCCATGTACAGGGGCTGTCTCTTGTTCCAGGGCAGGACCAGATCAGGGCTCCAGGGGCCCCAGTGCTGCTCACTCTTGTGGCCTCTACCCCCCACCTTGGTGTGGCCCAACCTAGCCCCTAAAGGCCTTGCATTAATCCAGCCCTCTTCCAGGGCCACCCATAGCCTGGCTGGTTTTAGATGAACAGGTCACTCACCACATGGGGAAAGGGCCCCAATGAGTTAAAAACACAAGTGGGACCAGGGCCAGTCACAGGGAATAAATCAGCACTTCACTCTCTCGGCTTCAGGGGAGCCACCTGCTGAGAGCCATCCCTGGTTTTTCTAAGTGGAGTTTGGGAGGCACCCAGTGGCCAAGTCATAGATTACAGGAGACCAAGCTCTGCAGATCTGCACTGAGTCTCTGACGGGAGACCACTGCACTTCCAGGCAGGGTTCCAAAGCAACATGTGTGTTTTATGCCAGTGTTCTGAAAGAACATGGACCTGGCAGCAGAAGCAACTGCTGAGAAGGGGCAGGTTTGAATTCTGCAAAGGATCTGCGGTGAGAAAGAGCTTTGTAAACCTTGTGGGTTTGTCAGCCCTTCTTAGCCCTCCCAACCCTTCAGCCTCTCACCTTGCCTGTCCATGCACACAAGCAACCTCTTGTGATGTTCAAAGCTGGCCACTGGCAGAGAAGATGGGACATGACCTACAGGCCAGCCAACAGGAGTGGAATTGGGATGCTGGGAATCCCACCATAGGACAGAACCCCCTCCCACCGTGGATTCAGCATCAAAGACAGTCAACAACCCCATTTGTCCAAAGAAAGGCAGCAGGCAGCCACAAAGCAAGGGGGGTGGAGGGCAGATGAAAGATGGCTCAGGTAGGCTGTCCTCTGGGAATGGTGTCTCTATTAAGGAACAGATGTGCTGCAAAAGCAAGAGGGAGCTGTTTGGGAGGGAGTGGTACAAAATCCAGGGAAGTGGTCAGGAACAGTGAGTTACCAATGTAACCATCCTCCTTCGAGCGCTGCTCACATCATTCAGTTACAGATGTCTACGTGCCGCAGTGCACAGTAGCTTGGAAAGTCTTTAGCATTAGCCTGTTAGGTCAAGGTGCACAGCCAATGCCACAACCACGGCTATATAGGTGACCATCACCCTGACCCACCCAGTTCCTTCTTCTGCCATCAGCGTTGGTTCAGAGCAGCGTTATCTTGCAAAACGCAAGCACCTGTCTTTTGCACGAAACTCGAAATGCCAGGTTTCAAGCCGTGCTTAGGATGCTGCAAGGTTTTCTTGACGGATGACCCGCACGATAAATGCCTTGTTTGCTTGGGTGAGTCCCACCTTGCGGCGGAGTGCTCCATTTGCCGCTCCTTCAAGAGGAAGACTCGGCTGGAAAGAAAGCATCATCTCCTCTCAATTTCGGGGAACGGAGCTGCTCCATCCGAAGGTGGCCGAGCCACCAGTGCTCCACCAGACCCTCGATCAGCCAAGGCTCAAGATTCCCACTGATCTCTGGTACTGGGCTCGAAATCTCGGCCTGCTACGGTACCGCCTTGGCACCGACCTCATTGCTGCTCCGGTAGCCTCTCAGCCGCCCCAAGTAGGGCACCGGCTCAGGCACCGACCAGCCAAGGGCATTCAAACCCAGCTCCAGTACAGAAGAAGAAGAAGAAGTGGACTATAGCAGCACTGCCTCCCACGGTACTGCTAGATGCGGTACTGCCCCTGATGATACCGCCTCTAAGCCCGGTACCACCATCAAACCTGGTACCGCTGGACCCGGTACCGTCACCGATACCGCCACTTTCGGTGCCATCACTTCCGGTACCATCAGACTCAGCACCAACAACACCCACACCGATACCGGTATTGTCATGGGCATCTTCACCCTTCTCTAACCTGGTACCGTCAAACCCGGCACCGGGTCCAAGTACTGCAGCTCTGCCTCATAGCTCCTCTGAAGAACTCTCCATACTGGACTGCTGGATGTTGAGGGGGAGGTCATCCGGATCGTCCTCCAAAGACCCTGTTCTTCTCCCCCAGGAGGAGCGTCCAAGAAAGTGGATTCGAAAGAGCTCCGTATCACCAAGCTCGAGGGGAATACGCCCATCTGGAGAGGTCTCTGCTCCCCCTATGCCACCTCTGCCACCGTCGAGGTCACTGCGCAACGAGTGGACCCTCGACTGGCTGAACGCAATGGCAGATGATGCATCCTTCCATTATGCCCGATCGCCGGTGCTGGAGTCCTCGGATTTCTCCAACAACGAACCAGACCCTGATTCTACTCATAGCAGATCAAGGGCACAATCATCCTTGTCACCAGACGAGCGCCTAATTGACATATCCACCGATCGTGAAGGAGATCCCTCCGTCGAGCAGGACCTTCTCCGCTGCATGGCAGCAAACCTAAAGCTAAAGCTGGGAGTGATCCAGGTGGAAGATGATTTCCTCTTTGATGTGTGCTGTAGGGCCCCACCGGCTAAGGTCATGATTCCCCTACACTCCGGTGCAGGGGCGTTGCTGGCTAAAGGAGGGACCCGGGGCACGGGCCCAAGCCCCGCCCTGGCCCTCAGGCCCCACCCCCAGCAGACAGGCCACGCCCCCTGGCCGGGGACAGGGCCAGGTGCTGCTGCGCTGCTGCGGGCGGCCAGGCCCTGCATCCCTGGCAGGGGACAGGGCCGCCGTGGCCACAGGTGGCCAGGCCCCAGATCCCAGGCGGAGGACGGGGCTGCCGCAGCCGCTGGGGGCTGGGCCCCGGATCTCCGGCCCAATTGGACTGGAGATCTGGGGCTCTGGTGCTAGGGTTTGGCGCCTCACAGTCTGGATGGCATGGATGTCCCCAGGAGTCTGGTTCACAGCCCTCAACCTAAAGGACACTTACTTCCACATAGCCATTCGGCCCCATCACAGACGTTTTCTCAGGTTCGTGGTAGCATGACACCACTACCAGTTCACTGCCCTCCCCTTCGGGTTATCGCTTGCTCCCAGGGTGTTCACAAAGTGTGTTGCACAGGTCACAACTTTCCTATGCAGGAGGGGTATAAGAATCTACTCCTACTTAGACGATTGGCTCACAGTGGCCAAGTCAAGTCGACAGGTACAAAACCACGTCAACCTGGTAATGAACCTGTGCGAGTTTCTGGGCTTCCGCATAAACTTGGAGAAGTCCAAGCTTTGCCCCACTCAGGACATAGAGTTCATCGGGGCATGTTTAAACATCCGACAGGACACCGCATCCTTGCCCTTGTCAAGATTTCAGTCCATCTCCACCATCATCACGGAGCTCCAGGCGCCCGGGCTGGCCACAGCATGCCAGTTCATGCAGCTCTTGGGACATATGGCAGCAGCCCGCCTGTGGATGAGACTGTTCCAGCTCTGGTTCACCACAAGTTTCTGACCAGGAAGGGACAACCTGGACAAGGTACTCTCAGTCCCTCAATATGCCCTGGAATCCCTCCAAATCTGGAAGGACCCTGACTTTGCGATGGGGGGAATTCCGTTCAGGGAGTCCAAGCCCTCACTGACCCCAATAACGGATGCGTCCGACTTGGGCTGGGGAGCCCACCTGTCTGGGAGCCTCTGCACGCAAGGCGTTTGGAATCCCAAGGACAGTCTCCTCTACATAAACGTGAAGGAGCTCCGGGCTATCAGGCTGGCCTGCATAACCTTCTTAGACCAGATCCAAGGCAGGGTGGTCCAAATCCTCTCAGACAATACAGTGGCCGTGTTCTACACGAACAGTCAAGGGAGACTCCGCTCCTCGGCTCTATGCGAGGAAGCGATCAAGCTTTGGCAACTAGCAATGGACCATCATTTCACGCTGGCTGCCTCCCACTTACCCACGGTAGACAACAGCATAGCAGACTCTCTCAGCAGGAAACCTCTGGCGAATCATGAGTGGTCCCTCCACAACGAGGTTTTCTCCCTGCTGACAAACAGATGGGGAACCCCTCAGATCGACCTCTTCACCACAGGGCGGAACCACAAATGTCCCCGGTTCTGCTCCCTTCAGGGGTGGAAGGAGGGTTCTCTCAGCAATGCCTTCCTCCTCAATTGGTCAGGGGCCCTAATGTATGCCTTCCCTCCAATCCCCTTGATCCAACGGGTGCTGCTGAAGGTCCTCGCGGACAAGGCACACATCATTCTGATAGCCCCGGTCTGGCTGAGACAACACTGGTTTCCCCTCATACAGGACATGTCCATGAGGACCCTGCTCTGCCTCCCATGGTGGGCAGACCTCCTGACACAGGACTCGGGCTGCCTTCAGCACCCAAACCCGGGCCTCCTGCACCTGACAGCCTGGATGCTCTCTGGCTCAGCGAGCAAGAGAGACGCTGCTCAGATAGGGTTAAGAAGGTCCTGGTTGGTAGCAGGAAACCCTACACCAGGTCCACCTACATGGCAAAATGGAACCACTTTTCCACTTGGTGCCGTGATAAAGACATAGACCCTACCTCTGCACCAATTCAGGCAGCTTTGGATTACCTCCATGACTTAAGAGAGAAAGGCCTATCTCTGTCCTCATTAAAAGTCCACTTGGCGGCAATTTCGGCCTTTCACCACAAAGTAGATGGGGCTCTACTCTTTTCACACCCCATCTGTCATAGATTCCTGAAAGGGGTGGAAAAACTTTTTCCCCACACCCATAAACCCACTCCACAGTGGGATTTGAATGTTGTGCTGCGGGATCTGACAGAACTGCCGTATGAGCCCTTGGACTCAGCCACCCTGCTCGTACTGTCCTGGAAGGTGGCTTTTCTGGTAGCAATTACCTCGGACAGAAGGGTCTCAGAGTTACGAGCCCTGTCCTCTGAACCTCCATATACGGTTTTCTTCCCAGACAAGGTGGTCTTGTGTCACCACCCCTCATTCTTGCCCAGGGTTGACACCCCCTTCCACATGAATCAAGAAATCTGCCTGCCGGTCTTCTATCCAGACCCTCAGGTGACAGAAAACCAGAGACAGTGGCACACCCTGGATATGAGGAAAGCGCTCCTAATCTATATTGAGCAAACATGATCTTTCTGCAAGACCTCCCAATTGTTTGTGGCGGTCGCTGAATGCATGAGAGGCTCTCTGGTATCCTTCCAATGCACCTCCAAATGGATTGTGAACTGCATTAAAGACTGCTATGGAAGATCAAACACGCCTCTCCCAGAGACTGTGAGAGCCCACTCTACCAGAGCTCAGGTGTCCTCCACGGCCTTCCTCGCTAAGGTCTCAATCCAAGAGATCTGCAGGGCTACTACAAGGTCGTTGATTCATACCTTCACAACGCACTACGCCATTGCCCCACAGGCGAGAGATGATGCTGCTGTGGGCAGAGCTGTACTCAGTGTGGGTAGACTGTAACTCCTCCCACAATCCTTGGGTACAGCTAGCAGTCACCTGTAACTGAATGATGTGAGCAGTGCTTGAAGGAGAACGGTTGGTTACTCACCAGTAACCATCCTTCTTCGAGATGGGCTGCTCACATACATTCAGATACAGGTGTACATGCCGCAGTGCATGGTAGCCTCTCGGAAAGTCTTCAGCCTAGCCTGTCAGGTCAGGGCATCTGGCCAATGCCCTCTCTGCTGCGACTGTGGCTATATAGGTGACCTAGACCCTGACCCTCCCAGTCCCACATATCTTTGCCAACTCCATTAGCGGGGACGGTGGGAGGGGCCTGAATGCATGTGAGCAGCCCATCTCGAAGAAGGACGGTTACTGGTAAGTAACCAACCATTCTCTTTCAAGCACTGCTCACGTCATTCAGATACAGGTGACTGCTAGCTGTACCCGAGGATGGTGGGAGGAGTTACAGTCTACCCCCACTGAGTACAGCTCTGCCCACAGCAGCATCATCTCTCGCCTGTGGGGCAATGGCGTAGTGCGTTGTGAAGGTATGTACCAACAACCATGTAGAAGCCCTGCAGATCTCCTGGATTGGGACCTTGGCACGGAAGGCCATAGAAGATGCCTGAGCCCTAGTAGAATGAGCCGTTACAGTCTCAGGGAGAGCCGTATTTGACCTTCCATAGCAGTCTCTGATGCAGTTCACAATCCACTTAGAAATGCATTGAGAGGAGATGGGTTGGCCTCTCATGCGCTCGGCAACCACTATAAAAAGTTGGGAGGCCTTCCAATAGGGGTGAGTGCACTCAGTGTAGGTCAAGTGTGCCTGCCTCACGTCCAAGGTATGCCAACAACTCTGGTTTTCTGTAACGTGGGGATCGGGGTAGAAAACCGGTAAACAAATTTCCTGGTTCATGTGGAAGGAGGTGGCTACCTTGGGGAGGAAGGATGGGTGATGACGCAGTACCACCTTGTCTGGGTAGAACCTCATGTAAGGGGGTTCCGCGGAAAGGGCTCACAGTTCTGAGACCCTTCTAGCAGAGGTAATGGCCACCAGGAGTGCCACCTTCCATGACAAGACCTGCAGGGTGGCTGTGTCGAGCAGCTCGTATGGTGGCCCCATTAAAACTCAAAGGACAATGTTTAAGTCCCATTGAGAGGTGGGAAGGTGGGGTTGAGGGAAAATAACAGTACACCCCCTTCAGGAACCTGGTTGCCATGGGGTGCAAGAACACTGATATCCCATCTACTGGCTCGGGGAGTGCTGAGATCGGTGCTAGGTGGAACTTCAGGGAGGAGGATGATAGGCCCTTGTCCCTAAGGTCCAGCAGATCGTCCAAGATCATGTGGACCGGGGCAGTCATGGGGACTATGTTCCTGTCCCGGGACCATGTGGAGAACTGCTTCCACTTAGCCGTGTATGTGGACCTGGTGGAGGGTTTCCTGCTACCAACCAGCACCTTATTAACCCTATCCAAGAAGAGCCTCTCTTGCACATTGAGCCAGAGAGCATCCAGACTGTCAGGTGGAGTATGCCTGGGTTCACGCCCTGAGTCCTGAGTTAGGAGGTCCGCCCTCAAGGGGAGGCGGAGCGGGACCTCTGTGCACATGACCTGTAGGAGCAGGAACCAGTGTTATCTGAGCCAGTCTGGGGCTATTAATATCAGGTGCACCCCGTCCAAGAGGGCCTTCAGAAGGACCCTCTGAATCAATGGTGTCAGGGGGAAAGCGTACATCAGGATCCCCGAGCACTTGAGGAGGAATGCATCACCGACTGAGCCCTCCTCCTGACCCCGGAGGGAGCAGAATGCGGGGCACTTTTGGTTCTGACTGGTCACGAACAGATCCACCTGGGGTTGCCCCCACCTGAGTACCAGGACAGAGAACACCTCGTGGTGCAGGGACCATTCGTGGGCTGTGAGGGGCCTCCTGCTCAGGGAATCCATGAGGTGGTTGTCCACCCCGGGGAGATATGTGGCAATCGGGGTGAAATGGTAGTCTATTGCTAACTGCCACAGACTGCATGCCTCCTTGCACAGGGCCGAGGAGTGAACTCCCCCTTTCCAATTCATGTAGAACATGGCTGTTGTGTTGTCCGTTAGGATCTGAACTGTCCCGTCCTGTATCTCCCTGAGGAACGTGGTGCAAGCCAACCGTATAGCCCGTAGCTCCTTGACATTTATGTGGAGCAGGGTCTCCTTGGGGGACCATGTGCCTTGAGTGGAGAGGCCCCCCGAGATGTGCGCCCCTCACCCGGAGTCCAAAGCATCTGTTATCAGAGTTACAGAGGGATTGGGTTCTCTGAAGAGGATGCCCCCCCCCATGGAAAAACAGGGGTCCCTCCAGATTTGGAAGGATTCGAGGGCGTCTTGGGGAAACCGACAGAATCTTCTGTAGGGAGTCCCTCGATGGCCTGAACGCTGTGGAGAACCAAAGCTGGAATGGCCTCATCCTGAGGTGTGCTGTCCGGATGACGGATGTTGCTGCTGCCATATGGCCAAGGAGCTGCATGCACCGGTGAGCCACGGTGACTGCAGACGTCTGGAGGTCCACAATGATGGTGCAGATGGATTGAAACCTGGAAGGGGGTAGGGACGCTTTCACCCGGCGAGCATCCAGGTGGGCCCCTGTAAACTCTATGTCCTAGGTGGGTTGAAGCTTTGACTTTTCTCTGTTTATGTGAAGGCACAGGAACTGGCAGAGTTTTACCACCAGGTCGACATGGCACTGTACCTGGCGGCATGAATGGCCCACTATGAGCCAATCATCGAGACAGGGGTATACCCTTACATCCCTCCTGCCGCAACAGGGGTGATGCGTTTTGTAATCACCCTGGGGGCCAGTGATAGCCCGAAGGGTAAGGCGGTAAACTGATAGTGTTTGCCTCCCACCATGAATCTGAGGAAGTGTCTGTGGTGGGGCCGGATGGCTATGTGGAAATAAGCATCCTTTAGGTCGAGGGCTGCAAACCAATCCCCTGGGGACAGTGCAGGGATGATCTGGTGCAGGGAAACCATGCGGAACTTTATTTTCCTTAGGTGCTTGTTCAGCACACGGAGGTGCAGAATGGGTCTCAGGTCCCCATTGGACTTGGATACCAGGAAATAGCGGGAGTAGAAACCCTTGCCCCACTCTAACCTGGGTACTCTTTGCATTGCACCGAGGGCCAGCAGCTTCCAGCACTCGGTCTCTAGGTGTTGGGTCAGGTCCCGGTTTCCCGTTGGCACTGGAGGGGGCATTTTTCTGCCCCGAGGGGTTGAAGAGAATTGGATGCGATAGCCCCAGGCCGCCGTCTCTAGGACCCATTTGTCTGATGTTATCAGGGCCCATCTGTCAGTGAAGCGAAAAAGGCAGCAGGTGGCGAGACGGTGACTGGGAGTGCAGCCCTCGGGTTGACCGTCAAAAATGCTGTTTCTGGCCAGATGACCGTTCAGGTCCCTGGCCGCTTCACCCCGCCTGGGAAGAGGTCAGCTTGTTCACTTTATTGGAGTGGCCCTTGTCTTTGTCCAGCTCACATAATTGACACCAGGGAAACTGCAGGGGCCTTACAATCTGTGATTGCAGCTACAGCTGTAGGTTGATTTGCTGCAGCTGTTGCTGCAGTTACTGGTTGGACCGGAGCAGGCAACAGCTAGATTGTGGGGTGTAGATCCCCAGGGACCGCAGCGTGGCTCTCAAATACTTCATTCCGTGGAGCTTGGCATCTGTGGAGGAAGAGAAGAGATCAGGACCTTCGAAGGGGAGGTCCTGGATGATCTGCTGCATCTGGGTAGATAGACCAGAACTCTGGAGCCATGCTAAGTGGCGCATGATCGCTGCAGAAGCCATGATGCGGGCTACAGTGTCCACTGCATCCCAGAAAGCGGTTAGGGAGTCCCTGGAGGCCCTTTCCCCCTTCTCGATCATCACGTCGAGGTCTCTAAGATGCTCTGGGAGGATGGCAGAACGGAGGGTCCACAGGCCGCCCCAGAGGTTAAATATGTAGTGGGTCATCAGGGCCACATGGTTTGAGATACGCAGCTGGAGGGCAGCTGAAGAGTATATCTTCCTTCCCAGGAGGTCAAGTTTCCTTGCCTCCTTGTTTTTAGGGGTAGACCCAGGTTGTCCCTGTCTCTCCCTCTGATTTACCGCATCAACCACCAGGGACACAGGTGTGGGGTGGTGGAACAGGAAGGAGAAACCGTCGGGGGAGACATGGTACTTTTTGTCTGCAACCTTTGATACGGGAGGGACTGAGGCTGGGGTTTGCCATTTTTCCCGGACAATCCAGTACACGCCAGCATGCAAGGGGATGGAGACCTTGGCTGGGGGTACTCTGCGGCAAGCATCGAAGAGGGAGTCATCTTCCTCTCGAATCATTCCCAGCTCCAATTTCAGGCTGGACACCATGTGCTTGAGAAGGTCCTGCTCGGCCCATGGATCGCTGTCATGGTCAAGCGATATGTCTGCGAGCCATTCGTCAGACGAAGACAAAGAGCGGACCACACGCTGTGTGGAGTCCAGATCAGGATCCTCATGCAAGAGATCTGAGAACTCTGGAAACTGTCGGGGAGATCGAGCATAGCGGGACAAGGTATCATCCATCGTGACACTGAGCCAATCAAGGGGCCACTCATCAAGAGGCTGCACCAAGTCCTCAGCGATGGAGGGGAGGGTAAAGTCAGCTACCCCAGTATGAGTTCATGGCCGCTTGCTCTGCCCTGGTGGAGGGGAACATTTACAGGACCTCTTGTGTGGCTGAGGTACCGGTGGCAGGGAAGCGTGTCCATCTGAAGACGGCCCAAAGAACTCGTTCATGACGAGCTGGGAGCCGGGGAATAAGAGGTCCTGTGGAGAAGCCCGGAGAGCCCCTCGGTACCAGACTGTGGTACCGGAGGGAGGCTGGAAGGTGCCGGATCCAGGGCTGGTGTGCTCAGGCTGGGCTGTACCGGGCTGCCGGGGTCTGAAGGTACCAGTGTGGGCATCTGTATTGGTAAGTCCTGTACCGGGATACCCTCTGCAGGTGGTACCGAGGGCAGTGGTGGTACCGGCGCCTGTACTGGCTGGGTAGGTACAGGGCTAGGCAGATGTGCCTTCTTCTTCTTCTTCTACGCCGGGGCGGCTGAAGAGGTAGAGGTTACCGTCGGTTGGTGCCAGACCTATTACTGCTGCAGGATCCTCTGGGGGCCACAGAAGCGGTTGCTGGAGGGGTACCGCCAAGGCTAAACATTCCGAGCTCAGTACCAAAGATCGCTGTTGGGGTTCTGGAGCCCAAGGTGATCGGGGAAGCGGCAGAGTGCTGGTGGCTCGAGCGGTTTCTGGGGTGGTCAGAGCCAACCCCAACATAGTAAGAAGGCGGTGTTCCTGATCCAAGCGGGCTCTTTGTTTGAAGGACCGGCAGATAGGGCACTCGGCTGCTAGGTGAGACTCACCAAGGCACGCAAGGAGTTTTCGTGTGGATCGTTCAGAGGGAATGCACGGTAGCAGTTTAAACATGGCTTGAATCCAGGCATTTGAGTTTCACGGGAAGACAGGCACTTGCGCTAGCAAGCCGTGGATGATTCCAAACAGACACTGATGTGGAAAAAGGAACTGGGAGGGTCAGGGTCTCAGTCACCTATGTAGCCACAGTCACGGTGGAGGGGGAGTTGGCCAGGTGCCCTGACCTGACAGGCTAGGCTGAAGACTTTCCGAGAGGCTAGTGTGCGCTGCGGCACGTACACCTGTATCTGAATGATGTGAGCAGCGCTCAAAGGAGCAGGATGGTTACAGTGGTAACCAACTGTTATTCTTCAAGTGCTGCTCACATCATTCAGTTACAGTGACTGCTAGCAATACCCAGGATGGTGGGCAGAGTTACAGCTTACCCACATCAAGTACAGATCTATGCAACGCGGCAGCCTCTTGGGCCAGTTGGATGATAGCGTAGTGTGTCATGAAGT
>ML682007.1:35972195-35996930 GCA_007922195.1 Podocnemis expansa | reverse complement strand
ATGAAGTATGCACTGGTGATCACGTGGCTGCCCTGCAGATCTCCTGGATCGGGACTTGCTCAAGGAAGGCTGTTGAATAAGCTTGGGCTCTCATTGAGTGTGCCCTGACCCTCCAAGGGAGGAGTATGCCTGGCCTTCTGTAGCAGTCTTTAACACAGTTCAGAAAGCTTCTGCCACCACTGGCAGGCTGTGGGGATCTGGATCCATCCCCAGCTGGTGCCAGAGAAGCTGGGATGCTTCCGTTGCAACCAGAAACCCGTGGTGTGGCGGATCTGTATTGCTGCCGGTGGCAGCAGTGCCAGTGGAATTTTAGGAAGCACAGGGGATGGATCTGGCTCCCCGTGGCATCTGGGAACAGATCCAGATCCAGATCCATCCCCAGCTGCTGCAGGAAGCCGGATCCATCCCGTCCGTCCTCTAAAACTCCCGCCCAGGGCTTTGCCCCCTTCGCCCTGGCCTAGTTACAGTTCTGCCAGAGAGACAGGCTCATCCTCCACGGGCCAGTCCATCTATCTGCTAGACTGCTCTCTGAAACAGCATGGTACCGAGTCACGGCGTGTCAGGGAATGGCCTCTTCTCTCCCGCTGGCCATCAGTGCCAGGCGGGCATTCACGAGATTGGCTCTGTGTCCCCACCTGTGCCAGTGGAGTCAGCGGTGACAGGGTAGGTGCTGAAGGTGCCCTCACCAAAGGAGCCAGGGACAGCTCATCCCAGCGCAGTGGAGTCGGGGAACTCTTATGGCGATGTTTCCCTGCAGGCTTCAAAGTCATCAGGGTCGGCACCAGGATTGATGGGGAACAGCAGTGCCAGGGCTCATCATGGGAGGAAGCAGGGGAGGGTGGAGATAGATTTGTACTCCTCAACCTCTGTGAGCGCAGCACTGAAGGCTTGCATGAGGATTCATGGGAGAAAGGGTATCCATTCCCAGCCCTTTGCTCCAGCTCCGGGTCAGTGCTGTTTTCTGGTGCCGAAGGAGATCTTGGTGCCGGCCTGCTTGTTGAGGTCATCCACTTCTCTGAGAGGAAGGTGTGATGAAGTAAGAAAACCTCTTGGGCTACTGTGGTTCTTCTTTTCTGTTTCTGTTCTTCGGTGATGGTATTCTGGTGATGGGGCACAGGGGTGTGATAACTATAGGTACCACTAGGGGGAAAGAGGCTTTAGTGCGACCTTACCTGGACCCCCTGGGGGTGACAGGTTGTGGCCGGTTTAGACCAGGGGCAGGGCAGCTAGATGGAGAGGAGAACAAAGGGAGGAGAGGGGAGGAAGGAAGATGGAGGTCGGAGGGGCAGGACCTCCGGGGCTCATCCTGGAGGTTTACTGTTAGCCCTCCTGGTTGATCTGAGAGCCAACTGTCCTAGCTGCTGTGCAAAGTGGATTGCTAATAAACCCTCTGACTTCTACATTGGCTGAGTGTCACTGCTGATTGGGACGGCTGGGACCCTCATGGAGGGAGGACCCCCCCCCCCAAGGGAGACCAGACAGAGCAAGTGTCGGACCCTCTGAGCCTGGATTTGGAAGCTCGCTGCAGGTAGCATGGAGACCTGGGTGCGGAACGGGAGAAGGCTCCACCGTAGCAGAGTCCTGGTGGGCTGTGAACAGACGGGATCCAAGAGGCTTTTCTGGGTTCTCCCTGACAGAAGACCAGTTTGCCCTTAGACTGGGCAGGCCTCCACGGTGTGGGGGCCAGCACTTGGAGCAGTGTCTTTGCCATGATGAAAGCCTCCAGGGTTGAAGGCACTGGCAGGTGCTCCAGTCCTTTTCCTTGGGGTGGAATTGCCAGCAGAGAAGTTGCACAGTGCCAAGATGGTGCCAAGTCAGAGGCTGATCGCAGGTTTTTATTGTTAGCCAGAAAGTGGTGCAGAGAGGGCTCCAGTGCCAACCTGATATGTGGTATAGGCGAGTGCTTGGGCGCACTGGGTGTACCCAGTGCTGACTGCAAAGCCTGTTCTTGGGCAACATTGTGCAGCCTTTACTCCCTGTCCTTGTGCATCCTTCATCTGAAGGACCTGTATATGGAGCATTTATCTGTCTGGTGCAACTCACCTAAACGTAAGAGGCACTTCTCATGGGGGTCATCAATCAGAAAAGCATTGCTGCAACTCGCACAGGGCTAGTAACTGGGCATGATGTCGGAGAACAGAGGACAATTCCAGCAAGGGATTCAATTACGAAAAATAGCGAATTAGACAGGCACTTGCACTACGGCAAGGACGGACTGATCCAGTACTGTCACTGGGTGGAAAGAAGGAACTGAGGAGAGTCAGGGTCAGGGTCATATATATACCCACGGATGCGGTTTGGAGGGGGTGTTGGCTGCTGACCCTTACCTGACAGGCTAGGGCTAAAAGACTTTCTGGATACCGTGCACTGCGGCACATATACATCTGTAACTGAATGTTCCTCTCCAAGCACTGCTCACATCATGCAGTTACAGGTGTTAACGTGCTGCAGCGCATAGTATCCAGAAGGTCTTTTAGCCCTAGCCTGTAAGGTCAGGGTCAGTGACCAACAACTCCTCCATGCCGTGACCACAGCTATATGTTTGACTCTGACCCTGACCCTCTCAGCTCCTTCTTTCCACCCTCAGCAACCGTACTGAAAAAGCCCGCCCTTGCTGCTTAGCAAGTGCCTGTCTTGGTTGCTTTTAAACTGAGCCTTGCAGTTTTTCCCTCATGCCAGGATTCAAGCCCTGTGTGACCTGCTGCAAGGCGTTTCCAGTCAACGGTCCCCACAAGATCCTCCTATGCCTAGGTGAGTCACACTTGGTGGAAAAATACGCAAGTTCTTTAAGCGGAGGACACGCAGAGACAGGGAGTGAAGGCTACACAATATCACCCATGAACAGGCTTTGCTACTGGCACCCAGTACACCTGGCACGCCTAAGGACTCACCAGTATGACATGCCAAGTTGGCACCGGAATCCACCTGGCACTGCTCTCTGGCTATTAGTAAAAAGCTGCAATTGGCATCTGACCTGGCACCGTCTCAGCGCCATACTACCTCACCTCTGGCAACCTTGCTCTGTGCAAAGGGACCAGAGTGCCTCCTGGAAGCCTTTGCTGCCACAAAGGTACTACTCCAAATGCTGGCTCCCACACCACGGAGACCCAGTCTGGTTGAAGGGCAAGCAGGCCCTCTTGTCCAAGGAATGGATGGCCTCTATGAGCAGACCAGCACCAGTACCGCCATCACTGAGGCTCTGCCTTGGCACCAGAGAATGGCACCAAGCCTCAACCTGAGCTTGGCACCAGGGAAGGAGACAGTTTCTCACCTGACTCCTTGTGCTTCCCCTCGCTACCATGCTCACAAGGATCCAGACAAGCAAGATCTGTCTCAGTTTCCTCCACTTCTCCTCATGATGAGCCCCACCACCATGAGTCCCCATTGACCACAGCGCTGACTCCAACAGTCACAAAGCCTGCAGGAAAACACCATTGTAAGTGCTCCCCAACTCCCCTGCACCGGGAAGACTCATCCCCTGGTCTGTCAGTGCAGGCGCCCTCAGCACTGACCCCATCACCTCTCACTTTTCCAGCACCACTCAATCATGCAGCCAACCCCAGAGTACTCCATGCAGCACCGATGGCTGCAGAAGGGAGAGAGGCTGTTCTAGGATGTGACATGACTTGGCACCATGCTCCTTCAAAGAGTGGACCAAAAGATGGATAGACTCACCGAGCGACTACTATGCGGCTCCCTGACAACCTTTGGTACCACCTTCAACCTGGACCCCCTGCTCCTCAGAGGATTTGGATGAGGAACCCAACCCTGGCGCCCAACGTAGCAGACAGAGGCGGCTTTTGTGGTAGGTGAGGCAGGTGGGGGCTGAGGGCCCCCAGCTGTGGGGGGCCCCACTGCCCCCTTGGTGAATGCAGTGGAGCCTCGCTGCTCAGCTCCCTGCTTTAAGTTAAGAAAATGCAGCCTCTGCTGCGTGCATGTAGGCTGGCCTTGCCCCCAGGGTGGGACAGCTGGCCCAGGGATGGAGCAGGCCAGGCCAGGGGTAGGGCTTCCCTCTCCCCTGGGATGGCCATTCCACTCTAGAGATGGGGAGGGCTGGCCCAGAGGCAGGGTGGAAGAGCAGAGCCCAGACTCTCAGCTGGCTTGCTCTACCCCATTCCCTCCCGCCCAGCAGCAAACTTTCCCTTCCTGGAAGGGGAAGAGTGGGTCAGGGTTCCCCCCGCTGGCCTGGCCTACTTGAGGATTCTGCTGCTCCATTCAGAAGGAGAGGCTGGGAGCAGACTGCACTAGACAGTAAGGCAGCCCCACAGCAAGCGGACACCTAGCCCCAAACGAAAGACTCTGACCCCACTTCCCCAGGGTCCCAGATAAGTGTGAGGGCCCCATCCCCTGGACCTGTGGGGTGGGGTGGGGGACCAGGGGGGCAGAATGCTCCCCAGGACTTCATATTAGGGGCAGTGTAGGGGAAGTTGTAGAAGGCTACCAGGGTGTTCTGACTAAATTGGTATAACACTGTTACTAACTGGGGAGCGGATGTTGGGAAGTTCTGGGGGGGGGTGTAGAGGGGTATTAGGGAAATCCCTGAAGGGGGGTTGGTGAGCTGAGCTGGGTCTGCGTGGAAGGGAGGGAAAGAAGACTGGTGTTGGGGAGCAGCCAGTGCTGCTGTGGGGTGGGAAAGGGGACGGGCATTGGGAGAAGAACTGCCCTGCCTCAGAGGGTTGGGCGATAATAAATGCATTAAGGAATGTGAAGTGCTCAAATACTACAGTGATGTGGGGCCACAAAAATAGCTGATAGACAGATCTAGACCCACCATGTCACAGTTCTCAGGGGTGGGGGACAGAGGCAGTCTTGCCAGGGCTTTAGGGAAGGAGATTGGACTGGCAGCAGGGCAAGGGGGTGGAGGGCAGACATATTGAGAAAGAATGTTAATACTAAAAAAGCAGGTATGGTGATGTGCTGAATGCTGGAAACATTAGGTGTTAAGTATCCAATGAAGTGCAGTCAGTTGCCATAGCTGAGGTTAGGTAATGGAAAAGTGCACAACTCTTCCACTGATGACCAGCTACTAAAGGGACTCAGAACACAGTAGGCTACCAAGAGTCTCGGGTTCCTGGGGGCCAATTCTACATTCCCCCCCAACACACACAGGGCAGGAGGTGTCCTGGTACCACCTCCAAACTGCCCTGAGGAGAGGGTCTGTATTGGTGGATGGGGCAGGGGAGGATCCGTGGATATGCAGGCTTCACCCACTCTCCCCCCCATCCCCCCTTCATCCTGTGCATGGTGCTCAGTGCTCAGGCAGCCTGAGGCAGGTGAACTTTTCAGGGCAGGGCCAGTTTTGTTATGTATTTTTGCAGGGGAGGCAGTGTTAATATAGATGGTTTCCACTGGTAAAGAAGTACTAATCCTGCTTTTGTGTTGTTGTTTTTTTTTTTAATGCAAATTCATGTTTGAGGATTCAACAGATGTTTTGCCCTCTCTTCCCTGGGCAGCAGTGGCTATTTCAGACATTGAGGGAGAGGAGGATGGTCTCAGCCCCCAGCTCTTCCCTCCTCCCCAGCTTCTTCAGGGCTGGGAGCAGTTTCAGCCCTGAAGCAGGACATGTGGCAACCACCACATCGGTGGGTTACTCACCAGTAACCGTCCTTCAACACGGGCTGCTCGGATCCATTCAGTAATAGGTGTCTCGGTGCCAGAGCACTGGATTGGTCGGAAAACTTTTGTCCTAGCCTGTCAGGAGAGGGCAGGCGGCCACCACCCCCATGCCCACCAGTGGCTATGTATATGGCCACCTCCCGACCCCTCCCCAG
The DNA here is from genome assembly GCA_007922195.1 of Podocnemis expansa. NCBI lineage: Eukaryota > Metazoa > Chordata > Testudines > Podocnemididae > Podocnemis > Podocnemis expansa. The sequence goes on along the minus strand of ML682007.1, from coordinate 35,991,159 downwards.
TTCCTCAGAGTTGCCAACTCCAGATGCTGGGATGGAGGGGAGGGACCTGAATGGATCAGAGCAGCCCATCTCGAAGAAGGATGGTTACTGGTGAGTAACCCACTGTTCTTCTTCAAGCACTGCTTGGATGCATCCAGTAATATGTGACTACTAGCCATGCTGACGGATGGCGGGTGGAGTTGGCTCTTCCACCTACAGCACAGCAAACCACCCCAGAAAGGAAGAAGCCCAGTGAACGAGGTTCTAACAGGAGCCAAGAGGCTAACTAGGCTCTTGGCCTGGCGAAGGAGAACCAACAACTGTGGGGCCAACCCAAAGCAGGGGGTAGGTCCAATCCAGCCAAGGCAAGTGTGCGTGGGCTGAATGCACTAACGTCACCTTAAAGGAAAGTTGAATCAACGCAACATGACTAACATGGAGGGAATGCATTAATTGCTGTATCTAGGGGTATAGCATAAGGTATAAAGGTCAGAGGGTAACAGACTGGCCATAAGGGACCTCCAGCATGGACTTACAATACAAGTGCCAGAAGCCAAAGGCTTATGGGCCTAGCCATGATGGCTGTGACCTAGGCAGATAGTCATAGAAGGGATGAACATTATCCCTTGAACTGGCCACAGACGGGACCTTAAGGTACATGGTCAAAGGGTGTAAGGATTAAACTACGTAGCAGCACGAGAGAATAAGGACTACCAAATTCAATCAAGTCTAGAAGAAGACACTTCATGCTAGTACGATGAAGACAGAAAGCTGAAGGTGGTGCAATAAGTAGCACCTGGCATGCTGGGCCAAAGGTCCTTAGGTTAAGTGCAAAGCACAAACTTCCCGTGTATAGTGTAAGAACCCGGAGGATTACCACTGGAAGGGCACTGCAGATCACTAGCACCTATAAGGCGGCATGGTGGCGTTAGGTGGTGCTGTTGGCTTGGTACCTATAAGTAACTCAGTAAGCATGAGGGCTCACAGAGAGAGCTGGCCTATTGGGCCTTACATTCTCTTCAGGATTCCAGCACCTGGAAGACTGCCCAGAGGACAAGAGATATAAACGGGTCCGAGGTAAGTCTTTACCTGGGGAAGGGGGGCTGCCTGGCTGAGAAGGTTCTTGCCCCGTCGGTACCAAGCTGTACCGAGTCTGCGGTGCCGCAGGTGACTGTGGCCGGTGCCGGGGTGAACCCTGCACCAACGGCACCGGGCTGTGGTGGGCCTGCAGTGCTGGAGGTGAAAGTGATCGGCGCCGGGGCGAGCCTTGTACTGGCAGTACCAGACTGTGCTGGGGTTGCGGTGTCGGGGGTGAGCTCGAGCGGTGCTGAGGTGCCGGGGCACTGGGTTGGCGCTGGGGTCCTGGGGTCAGCACCGAGGTTGTCCTGCGATGGCCACCAGTGGCACGGTGCCGTCTTGGCTCTGGTGCTGAGCTAGGTCTCGGCACTGGGCGGGAACCCGAAGCCTTGGGTGGAGAGTGCTGAGCCTGTTCAGAGGCTAGGGCATGGCGCCTTTGTTCCCTCTCCTTGATTGTCCGAGGTTTGAAGAACAGACATAGGGAACAGGCTGAGACCAAGTGGTCTTTGCCTAGGCACCTGAGGCACTTCCCGTGGGGATCGTCCCAAGGGAAGGCCTTGCTGCACTCGGAGCAGGGTTTGAACCCTGGCACATTAGGCAGTGGTCTGCAATGTTCCGGCCTGACGGTGGAAGACTCCTGTGGTGAAACTACGTCCACAAAAAGGTGCTCCCAGTCAGGCGAAAAGCTCATAGAAGGAGGACAGGCTGCTTGTGTTCGCAAGGAGTGGACGTTCCAGATTCGACACACAAGGCGGAAGAAATGAAACTAGGGAGGGGTCGGGAGGTAGCCATGTTTATAGCCACTGGTGGCATGGGGGGGCGGTGGCCGCCAGCCCTCTCCTGACAGGCTAGGACAAAAGTTTTCTGACCAATCTGGTGCTCTGGCACATAGACACCTATTACTGAATGCATCCAAGCAGCGCTCAAAGAAGAGCATGTTGTCTCCAGCAGCCCATAGCTCACACTTCCCTCACCCTCAGTTCTAGGAATCCCCCACTCTCCCTTTCTTATGATATCCCCCAGCCTGGTAGGTTAGGGAATTTAGAAGTCCTGGCTGCACCTAAGCTGGGGTGACTGAGCTGCACGGCCACGGGGAAGGAGAGCACGTGGGGGGGGGGGGGGGGGGGGCTCCAGAGGATGTAAGGAGTGGGGCTTAAGCTACAGAGCCCTTGTTACATTCCAAAGGGGCAGCCCTGTTAGTCTAGTAAAGCAAAAAAAGCAAGGAGTCTTGTGGCACTTAAAGACTAACAGATTTATTTATCACATGAGCTTTTGTGGGAGAATATCCCAGTTCGTCAGATGCTTTGAAGAGGGAGAACTTACAGAATTGGATGAAAATAAATGCGGGGGAGTATAAGACATGGGATCAGATCATACTGCAACAGCAAATCAGTGCTCTAGGGGGCTAGAAGAGGGGGTCACAGCTCTCAGCCTTGCCCTCCTCCTGGGCTGGAGGCAGCTTTTATTTCCTAGTTCATGACATTGCCAGCCCTTACACAACATTTGTGATATTGAGGAATTTGCATTCTGGGATGGTTTCTGCTAACTTGGAAGAATTCTTTTTTACTCAAATGGGTTGACATTTTATGAAATTTGATTTTGTTGTTGTTGTGGTTTTTCCATGAAATTTTATATGTGGGAAATGTGGTTGCTCTGATGATGTGGCATTGTGATCTGTTGTGACATTCATTTCATTTTCAGGTTTGTATTATGAGGTTCAACCAGCAAGAGATTATTAATAATAAAGAATAAGGATGAGTGGATGGGGGTTTCAATGACAGATGAGTTGGGTAATAAAAGGAAGTACATGTCAGGTGCTGAAAGAGGGGGGGAAAAAAGTTGGCTGTTGAATAGGCAATACGAAAGCAGTCCAGTTCACTGTCCAAAGTCTTAAAGCAAACAAAAATGCTATGCTTTTTATTATGTGAGTTTAGTTCCTATAGGGGATCCCACAGTGGGCCTTCACCTAGGGCCCCAGAAAACCTAAAGCCACCTCTGGTAGCAGATACTGGATCCCCTAGTTGTCCTCGCCAGACAAGGTGACCTATCAACAGCCCCTGGCATACAGGAATGAACCCCAGACCTAGCAGGATTTGCTGAGGTGAATGGCTGCGAACTTGAGCTTCGATCTTGGGATTATCAAAGAAGAGTGTAATCCCCTATTTGATGTGGGAGACGCAGCCCCACCATCCTAGGTTTCAGTTCCCCTGCATGAAGGGGTGTACAGCATCACAAAGACACAGTGGCAGACCCCTTCCTCTGTCCCTCCTGCGTCCAAGGCGGCTGACCGAAGGTACCATGTCCCCTCTGGCAAATTTGCCTCCCTTTTCTACCATCCCACACCAGGTTCCCTGGTAGTGGACATGGTTAAACAGAGGGAGAGACAGGGCCAACCAGGCTCCACTCCCAAGAACAAAGAGGTTAAGAAATTAGACCTCTTTGTCAGGAAGTTTTATTCCACCTCAACCCCCCAATTGCGTATCGCGAACCATCATGCCCTCATGGGGAGATGTGTATTCAACCTTTGGAAATCTGTGGAATGTTTCCATGACATAGTTCTCAGAGAATGCCTTCAGAACTATGAGACAACAGTAGAGGGCATGCTGGCCTCCCGTGACATCTTGATGACCTCATGGGATGCATAGGACACCGCATCTCGCAATATAGCTTCTGCAATGGCAATGTGGTGATCAGCCTGGCTGCAGGGGTCTGGCCTTTTGCAGTTGATGCAGTTAACAATTCAGGACCTCCCTTTTCAAGGACCTGCCCTCTTCGCTGAGTCCACAAACTCCAGCCTACATGGGATGAAGGACTCCAGGGCTATCCTAAAGTCCCTGTGCGCATACATGCCCAAGCAACTAGGCATTGCTTTAGAGCCCAGCAAATGCAGCAGCAACCCCAACAGCTGCAGCAACAACTTCAACCACAAAGGGACTGCCCAAGGTCTTATCAATATTCCCAGCATCAGTATGGAGATCCTGATAGGGAGAAAGCCATGTCGGACAAAGATGCAAAATCCCAGCCTGCGCAGAATACATGACAGGGAACTGCCTCTTCTTGTGCTGCTGGCCAGAAGCAGTGTTTTTGACAGCCAGTTAGAGAGCTGCATACAACTCACCCAACCCGTGGTCTTCAGCAATTGTCTGGCTCCCTTCATACACCACTGGGCCAGCATCACAGACAACCATTGCGTACTCAACACAGTATCAGAAGAGTACTTCATACAATTCAAATCCATTCCCTGAGACAGAAAATCACTCTCTCGCTCCACTCTCAGAACCCAGAGCTCAATCTGTTATTACAAAGGGAATGTGAAAAACTGTTATCCCTGGGGGCAATATAAGAGGTCCCAAGGAGACAGTGGGGAAAAGGGTTCTACTCACAATAATTCCTGGTTCCCAAGACAAATGGCGACCTGAGACCAACCTTAGACCTCAGGGCTCTGAACAAACACATAAGGAAAATAAAATTCTGCATGGTTTCCCTATCATAGATCATCCAAGCTCTAGACCAAGGGGTCTGGTTCGCAGCTTTTGATCTGAAGGACGCTTATTTTCACATAGTGATAAGGCCCCACCACAGGAGATTTCTCAGATTCCTAGTGAGGGGAAGACACTTCCAATTCGCATCACTCCCATTCGGACTATCTCTAGCCCCCAGAGTATTCACAAAAATGCATAGTGGCAGTCATGGCGCACCTGTGAAGGTGGGGCATAAGGATCTACTTCTACTTTGATGACTGGTTGATAAAGGGGAGGTCAAAATACCAGATTCAACACAGCGTCAGAGCCACAAAAAAGCTGTGCGAGTATCTGGGGCTATGTGTAAACCAGGAAAAATCAAAATTCTCCCCAACCCGGAGAACAGAGTTCATAGGTGCTCTCTTAGACTCCATAAACGGGAAAGTATCCCTGCCCCAATCAAGGTTTCAATTTATTTGCACCAGCATTTCAGAGCTCCAGAATGCCCCAGTTACCACAACCAGATGGTGCCTTCAGCTCCTGGACCACATGGTGGCCTCTACCGCTGTGATTAGAATGGCCCATCTGAGAAAGAGGCCTCTTCAGCTCTGGCTGGCTACGACCTTCCATCCTCCTGAATAAGGTACTGTCGGTCCCCCACGCAGTCCTGACAACATTGGAAATCTGGCAGGACCCACTCTTTGCTATGGGGGTGGGGGGGTCCCTTCAAGGCCTCAAGCCCTACAGTGACACTGATCACCAAAGCATCAGACTTGGGGGGGTTGGGGGGGTTGCTCATATCTCAGAATGTCTTTTGATCCAAGGGAACTCGTCTCCCAAAGACAGACTCCTACACATAAACATGAAGGAGCTCAGAGCCATCCGTCTAGCTTGCAGGACCTTTCTGGACTTGATAAAGGGAAAGCACTCCAGGTCTTAATGGACAACATAGCAGTCATGTTTTACACAAATCACCAAGGCTGCTCATTCTCTGGCCCTTTGCGTGGAAGCTGCCAGCCACTGGAAACTGGCTCTGAGGCACAACTTTACCCCAGTAGTGGCACACCTTCCAGGGGTCAACAATGGCACAGCAGACTCGCTGAGCAGAACCTTTGTGTCACATCATGAGTGGTCCCTGCACATGGACATGATGTCCCACACAATCAGTCGGTGGTGTATATACCAGGTGGACCTCTTCATGAGAGGTCAGGACACTGTTCCATCTAAGCTGTGCACATGTGTGTGCGCACACAGGTCATGAAACGTGCACACACAACAAAATAAAGTGTGCACAAAAAAAATTCAATAGTGCTAATATTGATGCTCACAAAGAAATATTTTGTTTGTGCACACAGTCTACAAGTAATTAGAGGGAACATTGTGTCAGGACCAGAAGTGTCGCACCTTCTGCTCCCTCAGGGGTCAGGAGAAGGACTCACTTGCAGATGTCTTCCTAATACCATGGGGGGGCCAATGATGTATGCATTCCAACCAATTCCCCTGATATACAGAGTCCTCCTAAAGATAAAAAGGGACAGAGCAGACATGATATTGATAGTTCTGGATTAGCCCAGGCAACACTGGTACTCAATCCCATGGCACCTGTCGATACACACTCCATTCTGCCTTCCCATCCAGGTGGACCTACTAACTCAGGACTTGGGTTACTTATGGCACCCAAACCTGAGGATGCTACACTTAACGGCCTGGAGGCTGCATGGTTGAACAAATCCAAGAAACTCTTCTCAGACAGGGTAAAGAAGGTACTGATAGGCAGTAGGAGATCCTCCACAAGAGCCACCTATGATCCATGGGAAGGGAATCATACCACAGTCAGCTCCCATTCATTCAATACTTGACTACCTTCTGGACCTCAAAGATAAAGGCTTGTCAACCCCATCTCTCAGGGTCCACCTAGCGGCTAGCTCAGCCCTTCACAATAATGTGGAGAGGGTATCAGTCTTCTCCCACCCCACCTCCACCGAGTTCCTGAAAGGTATCGAAAGGATCTTCCCACATACCAGAGATCCTACTCCACAATGGGACTTGAATGTAGCGCTTCAATGTTTAACGGAGCCACCTTATGAACGCTTGGACTCACGTACATTGTTAGTCCTCTTGTGGAAGGTGGCCTTTTTGGTAGCCATAACCTCAGCCAGATGGGTCTTGTAATTGAGGCCCCTTTCTTCAGAGCCTCCACTCACAAGGTTCTTCACCAATAAGGTGCTAATGCACGTGCACCCATCATTCCTCTTGAAGGTGGCCTCTCCTTCACAGCTGAACCAGGACATTTGTTTCCCAGTGTTTTTCCCAGACCCTCAGGTCATGGAGAAACAGAGGAGATGCCACACTCTGTATGTCAGAAGGGTGCTCTTGACATACATTGAGTGCACATGCTTGTTCCGCAAGACTTCTCAACTCTTTGTAGCAATCACGGAGCGGAAAAAAAGAAAACCAGTGACAATGCAGCGCATCTCCAAATGGATAGTGAACTGCATTAAAGACTGCTACAGCAGGCCGGGTGCATCCCTACCTGGGAGAATCAGGGCACACTCAGTGACAGCCCAGGCTTCTTCAATGGCTTTCCTTGCTGAGGTCCCAATTCAAGTGATCTGCAGAGCAGCTATGGTCGTCAGTGCATACCTTCATGATGCACTACGCCATCGTCCAACAGGCAAGAGAGGATGCAATGTTGGGCAGGGCCATGTTCAATGTGGGTAAGCTGTAACTCCACCCACCATCCTGGGTGTGGGTAGCAGTCACCTGTAACTGCATGATGTGAGCAGTGCTCGAAGAAGAACGGTGGGTTACCGATGTAACTGTCCTTCTTAGAGATGGTCTGGTCACATACATTCACATCCCTTCCTCTGTCCCTGCTGCTCGGAGCTGGCAAAAAGAAGCGACTGGGAAGGTCTGGGTTAGGGTCACATATACAGCCGCGGTCATGGCACAACAGGGGCATTGGACACTGACCCTGAGCTGACAGGCTAGGGCTAAAAATACTTTCTGGGTACCGTGCACTGTGGCACAGAGACACCTATAATTGAATGTATGTGAGCAGCGCATCTCAAAGAAGGATGGTTACATTGGTAACCCACCAATGTGAGCAGCACTTGAAGAAGGGAAGGCCTTTGTACATATAGGTTGTGAATGACCAAACAATCAGAGAAGTCCCCACAAAATGTCCCAGCTGCTCCCCAAATGAAACACCAGGGAAGTGCCAGCAGCACCAGGCCATTTTTGCAAAATAACCAGAACACAAATTCCATAATGGATCTAGCTGCATGCCTAGGAAGGGCTGTGGTTGTTTCTGCAGCAGGGAGGAGGGTGGAGTGTCCAGGGATTCCAGGAGCATCTGTGCTTGTCTCCACAGCTGAGCTGGGGTCAAAATGTCCAGCAAAAGTTCCCTGCTAAAGGGAGAGGCTCGGCTCTGTGTGGGACAGGAACACGCCAGGCCCAGCCGGCTCAGCTCACAGTGGGAGTGCTCGGCCCAGTTCAGGAGTCTGATCAGCCCAATAGCAACGGAGTACAGTCATTCACCACAACCAGCAGGATGCCAGAGTCACTAGGCAGAGCAGCTGTACCCCACACTGATTGATGCCAGCCTGGGAGGGGGCACCTCTGACAGGGGGAACGCTGCAATGAAGCACCCTGCTCTACTGGAGCTGTGTTAGTGTGACATCAATGATCAAAGTGCTGCTGGACTGTGCACCCACACACTGTTCCAGGGCTGCATCTTCTCCAGGCTCCATGGGGCCCTTAGACAAGAAGGTGATGGAAAGGAGGGTGGGAAGCACTGGGTAGAGCAAGAAGACAGAGCTTCTCCAGTAGAAGGGTGTGATGTCGTGCTCTGGCCATGTTGGTGAGTCCTGCTGTGATCCTCCTGCCCCACCCTGGCAGAAGGGTTACACCAACAACAAGACAGCAAAGCTGGCTCCCAAGCTCCCCACAGACACCTCCCTGCGGGTTGCCATGTGAGCTATTCTCTAGCCCAGCTGCACTCCCTGGATTCAGGAATTGTGAAGTGCACTGGTCTGTTCTGATTTGTGGCTCCACACACTTAATAACACTATGTGCCTAAGAAGTGCTGGCTTCTGCTTTCAGCCACCAGGGCACTGGATTGGTGGCCTGTGCCATGTGGCATTTGTGAGGCAGAAGGTGCTGCTCAGCCCACTCCATCCCACTCCCCATCCATGCTAGCACTGCACAACCACATCCCACCCTTTCACCATGGCCACTACCACAGTGGGTCCCTGAGCCAGCAGCACCCTGTCCAGGTGCTGGGGCACAGTGTGGGACACACACAGGTCACAGACTGCAACTCAGGGGACTAGTGAAGGACCACCCAGGCCACAGGTTCAGGAGCTAGTTGGAGAACAGCATAGAGCAGGGGTCTGCAACCTGTGACTCCGGAGCTGCATGTGACTCTTTCACTGCCCCCTTGAGATCTGGGGCTTTGCCTCCCTGCCACTGGGGGATCTTGCAGGCTGCCTGCTCTGCTCTGGGCACCTCTTCCCTACCAGGTGACTCTGCAGCAGGCCGGGATTTCCATAACACTCCCCTTACACCTCCCTGAATTTCCTAACACCCCTCTAGTTGTTAACTAGTAACAGTGTTACACCAATTTAGTGAGCACCCCAACATGCCCCCTGCACCTCCCTCTATACCCCCATTAATTTCAGATCCCAGGGAAGCTACAGGTGGCAAGCACCCTGGCCCAGCTCTCCTCTACCCCCCATTACAAGACTACATCCATTGTGGCTCTCAAAACACTTGGTTATTGAAGGAATTTTTTAAAACGGCTCTTCTTATCTTTTGAGTTGCCAACCCCTGGCATAGCGCAAGAGGCTGAATGGAAGTTGTGCTATTGCAGGCCCACAGGGGTGCAGGGACACACAAAGATGGGGCAGACTGAATGGGAAAGGTTCAGGACCAGCAAGGGTCTGCCTGGGAGAACCTCCCTAGCAATCCTCCCCCCCAAAACTGTTCTGTGCTTCACCCACACTCTACAAGAACCCTGCCCCAGCTCCTCCCTCCCACTGATTCATCAAGAGTTCACACTGCTTCAAGGGGGGCAGGAAATAGATTTTTGCACAGGAGTTTAAATGAATTCCTCCATGGCATGCCCAGGAGTGCATCTGTTTGTCAAAACACCTTTTCCTGACCTGAACCTTTATTTTATTGTATTTGGTCTGTATTGTTACCAGCACACTTGCTGACAGGTGTTTTGCAATAAATTACCAAAGTAATTGAAACTGGGGTATTATATTGTGTCCTTAGACAAAAATTCCTGTGCACCCAAAGGTCATCCCTCTCACTGGACACTCACAGAAATGAGCAGGTTCACCGCTTCCAAAGAGACAGGGCTCACAACAGCCTGGTATGATAGCAGGAGACTCATGCTGCACTCTGATCCCCAGCACTGAAACAGAATGGTAATAGAACAAGAATGAGTTTATTAGCACAGAGCAGAGATCTCAGTCCTACTAAGCAAGAGAAAAAGAAACAGAATCCACAGTCATGATTTAATCCTGCTACAACACTGTGAATTCCTTTCCCGTTACAACAGGTGATTTGACTTCACCTTCTTCTATGTGCTGTTTCCTAGAGTTTGAATCCTTACAAATGCTCTGATTTGCTGTTGCAGGATGACCTGATCCCATGTCTTACACACCCCTGCATTTATTTTCCGCCCATTCAGTAAGGTCCCCCATCTTCAAAGCAAGGTGGGATTTTCTCCCATGAAAGCTCATGAAATAAATAAATTTGTTAGCTTTTAAGTGCCACAGGACTCCTTGCTTCTTTTGCTGAACTAGACTAACATGGCTGTCCCCTTCAGAACTTAGCAGTTACCAGCGACCCCAGTCCTCACAGGGGCCTGTGGCCTGTGGCCTTCAACAATGAATCACTGAAAGGACTTTTTGCTGCCCTTATATCACTCTCTATATGGTCTCTGCTTCAGGAACTGGGACATATATGGTCTCTATATGGTCTCTGCTTCAGGAACTGGGACAGCTTCCTGGGGTGCAGATTCCATCCTTTGACCTGATTGTTGAATAATATTCCTTCCTGCTTGTTTAGCTTGATGGCTAAGTTTACCTTTATATGTAAATTATTCCTTCCCGTTGTCCCCTGCCACGACCCTGAGTCAGCCGTTGTCCTCTGCCATGACTCTGGTCAGTATGCTAAATACACATTCCTATGTCTAGGATTTTATGCTCTGCTTCCCAAACACATTTGAAAAACGTATTTCCAGACTGTGTCGATCACTCTTTGTAACCAATCCATGCATACATCCCATAATGATTTTCAAGGCCAGCATGTCACCAGTTTACATGATACTTTACGTCAGGGACTCTCAGCTTTTTTCTTTTTGAGTCCCCCAAGAAGCAACTTCATGGCCCATCTGTGCCCCAACAACTATTTTTATGCATATCCAGTAATTAAAAGCTGTATTAAACTTATAATTAAACAGGAAATCATAAACACAGATATAATTTAAAAAAGATGTAACCCTTCTGCCAAGGTGAGCTGGCAGAACAAGGGCCGGGTTCTATATCTAGGGGTTTCCAAATAATGTTAAAGCACCAACTGGCTCAAGCCCCACCCAGTCTTCTGCGAAAGCATGCACTATTCCCTGGGCTCCCCAAAGGGCTGATGTTTCCCCACTCATGAGCATCAGTCTGAGTGTAGCATACAGATCTTTTAAGAGTAATAAAAACAGAATGTAAAAAACCCAGTTACAAAAACCAGCACTGATCTGGAGAATCAGTGCAAAACAGGTTCCCAACATGATCACACACAGCATAACAGCACATGTGAACTCAGTAGCAAAACCAGCACTGATCTGGAAAATCAATGCAAAACAGGTTCCCAACAAACTCAGGGCATGTAAGGAATGTCTTTCATGCCAGCTGTCCGTCAGTGCCACCTGCTGGTCACTCACACTCTCTGGCCCTCCTCTGGCCGCTCTCACCATCCACTGGCTCTGCCACTGTCCATCAGCTATGCCCACTGGTCACTCAAGCTCCGCTCTCACCATCCGCTGGCTCTACCCACTGTCCGCCAGCTCTTTCTACTAGTCACTCATGCTCTTCTCTCATCTTCCACTGGCCACTTACTCCATTGCTGCTCATCGTTAGTGATTTCAGCTCAGAGAGAGATTTTTTCTCTCTTAGTGATTTCAGCTCAGAGAAAAGATTTGTCTCTTTCAGTAATCTCAGCTCTTAAATCTTACATAGCTGCCATCAGCTTCTCCCATTAAAATAACAGAAGAAAGTTTTCACAGGAAGCCTGGCCAGATCTATCCTTTAATAGTGGTGCAATCATGTGAGGCAAAGCCTCAGACTTAGCTCTAGACTGAGCTAATGCTAAAATGCCACCCCCATCTTAACTTCACCAGGCTAGAAGGAGGGGTGACCCCTCTTTTAATATTCTTTCTGCTAAGCGTAGCTTTTATCCTTTAACCCACCTAAACAGAGTTTGAACAAGCAAGAGAGTCGCATATGACAAAAGACAGTATTTCATGTTTCTTTGCAGTAGAATTACAGATATTGAGAGATTTGTGATCAGATCAACCCAAATACCATCACCCATATTGCCCTGCACCCATAGTGCGACTAGGCTAATATGCTCTTTGTGCACACGCAAATACAAAAACCCATGCAGATTAGTTGCCCCTCTTAGAAGCTGCTACGCACTGCTTCTAAACCTGCCTTACAAAGAAAGAGACAATATAGGTACAAAAATAAAAAAACTGAATCTTATTTTTGTTTTACTGACTCAGTGTGAAACCTGTTGCTGGTGCTGACCCACAGACTGGGTGGTCCTCTGAGGTTAGTCAGGGGGTGAAGTCAGCATTCCCTCCCCAAAGCCAGTCACCCCGGGGTAGTGTTACCAGATACCAAAGCATGGAAAGGAGGACAGGGAAATACGAAAAGGAGGACATTGGAGGACACATGGAAAAAAATGTAATATTAATGTAATATTAGTCTGTTTTTAGGGGGCCCTGGAATGCTTCCCCCTAAAAATAGGGTGTTCCAGGGTGTTCCAGCATACTTTAATCCCTCTAAGTAAAAAGACAAACAAAATCATGCATTTTTAAATGCCTGCTGGACAGAGGATGTGAACCCTACCCAAATACCAGTTAACAATGTGTCCCACAGCCCACCATCTGTTCCTGCCCCTAACTCCACTATAGCTCTTTCACACCCACATCTACCTTTGCGCCTCAGCAGGCCCTGCTCTTCCCTCAGCTCTGGGTAAAAGCAGGGAATGACACAGCACAGCAGGGAATATTAGTGAGGTCCCTGTTTGAAGACAGTTGCAAGGAGTGAAACAGAAAGATGACAGCTCCCGCTTCCAAAACATCTGATGAAGTGGCATTTTCTCTCCCATGAAAGTTCATGCAATAAATAAATTTGTTAGTCTTTAAGTGCCACAGGACTCCCTGCTTATTTTGTTTTATTAGACTAACATGACTAGCCCCAGGGGTAAAATTACAATTTAGGGAGCCCTGGAACACTCCCGCGCCAGTGGACCCCCCTCCAGTGTCAGGGGGCCCCTCCTTCTGAACTGGTGGGCCCCCCAGACCCCATCTCCTGCTGCCACCCACTCCCAATACCCCCCAACCCAGCACAAGCCAGGCACCCTCATGCTCACCAGCAGAGGCACAGCTGAGGAGGTGGGGGCTGTAGGCCCCGAGGCGGCGCTGTGGCTGTGGCTGGTCCAGCAGGCCCCAGGTTGGGGGCAGGACCTGAAAGGGGAGGGGTTTGGGGAGGCGCTTGAACCTCTAGTAATGCCCCTAGCCCTTGCCCCTGTCCCCTGCCTGCCAGAACACGGCGGAATGCTGCTCCTGGGGCTTCTATTTTTAGAGTCCTGGAGTTTGGGCCCCTAAAAATAGAACTTGGACCCCCAACACAGTGTTCTGCGGCCTGCTGTTTTCAATGGTGGACCCTGGAATGCAGCATTCTGGCTCCACTTTCTATTTTTAGGGGCCCCAGAATGCTAAGCCTCTAAAAATAGTGGGCCCCAGAATGCTGTTCCAGGGTGTTCTGGCATACTTTAACCGCTGACTAGCCCTGTGGAATGAGACAGACGAAAATAAGTATAAGAAGGGATGAATCAAAGGATCCCAAGTTACAGACAGGAACTGCTGCTCTTGCAAAGGCATGTTTAAACCCTGCACTCAGAACAATTGATTTTTCCACCATGAATTAACCAAGTTATGTCCAGAGAAGAAAATTCTCTGATATTGTTAATACGAAGTCCAGAGCCCCATGTCTCTAGCTAGCGTGTGCAGGGCAGAAGAAAGACAGCAGCAAGCTTGGTTCCACCAGCTGCTGAGGAATTGCTTTCAGAAGTGGGGGGAGAAAATGTGAAACAAACAACCTCATTCTTCCTCACAGCTTCTGCTGGTGTGTGAGACAATGATCTGAAATGGCAGGCGGGTACTATAGGTTGAAGACAAGGAAACATCCCCTGAGAGTCAGGGTGCACAAGAACTGAAGCAAATTGCCTAAGGAGGCAGCCTGGGGACTCTCTGCTGGGAAGTTTTAAGTCCAGTTAGGCACACTCCCACCAGGAGTTACTCACAGAGCCATCCAGGCCTATCTGTGGGTTATTCTAGACCACACTGTGCTGGGCTAACCCACCCACCCACAAGCTGTGATGAGCCTCCCTCCCCCTTCCTGCCGATGTACCTGACACACACCTGTGGCAAATGTCACACAGATGCATCCCCTTGTGCACACAACGGCCTGCTTGAGGCACCAGGCCTGGGCATGCACCAGAGACACCTTCCAGAGCCTCACTGACTGCTGGGCTCTCTCTGGCCTCCTCCCTGCAGCTGCGCATTGCCTGCAAGGATGTGCCGGCTGCTACAATCTACAATGTGCTGCATGACACCCACTACCACAAGAAATGGGACTCCACTGTCATTGAGACCTATGACATCGGGCGCCTGACAGCCAACGCTGATGTGGGATACTACTCCTGTGAGCTGATGAGGGCAGTGAGGGGCTGGAGTGGTGGCTCCCTGCACTCTCAATCCATTCCCCAGACTCCACCATTCCCATCAGGCAGAGCCACAGCCCTGCACGTGGTCCTAGCTGTGTGAGCACAGGGCTGGGTGTCCCAAGGAGGGGGCGGGGCACGGCGGGGGGCGGGCAGTAGCCCCAGAGTGGCTAGGGCTAACAACCTTTCTCCCTTCAGGGAAGTGCCCAAGTCCCCTGAAGAACAGGGACTTTGTCATCCTGCGCTCCTGGCTGCCCCTGGGTGACAATTATATGATCATCAACTACAGTGTCAAGCACCCGGTGAGCCCCTTCCTGGCCCTGCTCCTGCTGCCTGGCACTGAGCAGAGAAGCCAGGTCCCTACTGCGCACCTCCCCCCACCAGCTTGGGCATGGGTAGGGTTATCAGACATCCAGCAAAAGGAGAAAATGTCCTCCTTTTTACCTTCATGTCCTCCGTCCAGCAGGCATTGTAAAAATAGGTGATTTTGTCCGGCTTTTTACTAATGATGAGTAGAATGTTAAAAAAAAAAATGGTAACAAGCAAGTTCCTGAGCCCAGCAGAGGGATCTTCCCAGGGTGGCTGGGTATTGGAGCAGTGAACTCAGAGGCAGTCAGATGCACACATGGCTAGGGTTACCAGATGTCAGACAAAAGGAGGACATGTCCTCCTTTTCACCTTCACGTCCTCCATCAGGCAGGCATTTTAAAAATACATGATTTTGTCTCGCTTTTTAGTTACAGGGGTTAAAGTAAGCTGGAACATCCCCGAACACCCTATTTTTAGGGGGAAGTGTTCCAGGGCCCCCTAAAAACAGAAGATGATTACATTAATACTACATTTTCTCCATGTGTCCTCCAATGTCCTCCTTTCCATGCTTTGTTATCTGGTAACCCTACACATGGCCCAATCACAGCTCTTTGCAAACCCACGAAGAGATCAGGAAAAAATCCCCTGAGTGATTCATGCGTGTGGCTTGGCTGACCTTTACCTTTTAACAGAAGCCTAGTTAGCTCAGCTGGCAAAGAAGGAGCTTCTTAATCTTACGGCTATCCATTTGAGACCCCTGGTAGGCACTTTAATTTTTGGCCTGTTGTGCCCCATGAAAAGGCTAAATTGGGGGAAAAAATATAGGGACACTAATAAAATAAAGGAAAATAAAGTGTTCCATAAATAAAATTACTAACAGGTACCAAGTAAGTAAAACAAATAAAGGGGCACATTTGAACTGGATAGAAAAAAATTAGGACTTTTTTTTGTTTAATTGTAAAATGGGCTGCTGTGGAAAATGAAAAATAAGAAAATGAGAGGTGAGTTAAATGCTTATAAACACACACACACACTTTTTAGATGCTTTTCAAGTTTATATTTTCAAATTTAGTTTTTTAACTTTTTTAGTCTCTTGAACATTAATGAAAGGGTCTTGAAAAACTTTTATTTAATGAAAAAATCCAGTTTTCAGTAAAAAAAACATTTTGGTAATTTTTGTTTTAAAATAATTTCAAAAACACGTGACATTGCACAGTTTTAGCACTGCATTCATTAATCATTATCCATTTTCCATGACATGATATGGAAATGACAGTTATATTAATACTACATTTTCTCCATGTCCTCCAATGTCCTCCGTTTCGTACTTTCCTGTCCTTTCCATGCTTTGGTATCTGGTAGCCCTAGACATGGGGCTCTTGGCTCAGGGTTGGGGTTCTGGGCTATGCTGGCTGGAGAGGCCCATCCGGACACTGAACTTTCTCCCACAGCTGCAGGGGGGCCAGTAAGCGCATAGTGGGCTGGAGCACTGCCCCCCACACAAGGGGCTGCCCATTGACTGAGCAGCATGTGCCATCTCTCTGTAGAAGTACCCGCCACAGAAGGACTTTGTGAGGGCTGTGTCCCTGCTGACGGGTTACCTGGTCAAGGCCAACGGCACCAGCAGCTCCATCCTCTACTACCTCACCCAAGTGGATCCACAAGGTGAGTGCTCAGCTGGCTGGGCACAGAGCCATGGGGCAAGATGATGCAGCTCCACAGTAGGGCAGGGAGAGAATCCTCCTGGCGGGCAGAGGAGGCTGTGGGGGGCAGAGGCAGCCCTTGCAGGAGGAGGTCCCTAATAGGAGACATCCCCCAGGGAATGGTGCCAATTCCCAGGCATCCCCAAACCACAAATTGGTGATGAACAGCAAGGAAAGAACAAGGACCTTTCCCAGGGCTCCATTCTCAGCAGGAGCAGCCAGCCCTTCACTGCCCATCCCAGGGCTCCACTGGGGGAGGGTGGCTTGTTATCTGCCTGATGGGGACAGCACCACCTGTCTGTTCAGAGCCATGGGCCAGTGGTGCTTGCAGCCTGCTCCCCTGCACCCCATGCCTCCCCTGCTCCTCCGGATACTTATGCAGTCCTGCACTTACTTTGGTGGCCTGGCTCAGTGGTTAGTGCTTGTCAGCCATCTTTGCCAAGCATTCAGCACTGCCTGGTTTGCACCCAGGTCACGTGGCGCAGCTTCTCTTCTCATCTGTCTCTGCAGAACTAGCCCCTGCCCCACAATGCTGCCCTTCAAGTCCAAGCCCATCCCAGGGCACTGTAGCCCCACAGCCCCTTTCCCAAGCCAGTCCTAGGGCACTGCTAGCCCCAAAGCCCTGTCCCTCTTGAGCTTTGGAGGCTCCAGCTGGAAAAGCAGCTGCTAATGTAGATTTTGGGTCCCAGAACAGCTAAACCTGCCCCTTGTCTGTGTGCAGCCAAAGGTGCTGAGGCTCATGGTATTTCTGTCACTTATGGGGGTGGGGGACACACTGAGCACCCAAGTACTGAAGTCACTGAGGTGGGGAGGAAGCTGCATTGGAATACAGGGAGTCTGAGTCCAGCCCGCTGCTCCATTAATCCTAGGAGAAGAGACAGGTCTCCAGCCACCTCGGACAGGGATGAGAAGGGAGCTCCCTTCGTTGGGCACCCCTTGCCAGCTCTGACACTGAGAGTCATTCAGGAGCTGCAGTAGCAGTGGGGCTGGGAGGAGAACTCAGTCTGGCACATTTGCTTGTCCCTGGCTTATATCCCACAAGGTCTCAACTCCAGCATCTCTTCTGCCTGCCCCGCTCAGATCGGCCATGCATGGCGTTCACAGAGCTAGCCAGGGCCTGTTTTGCTCCCCTGCTTCCCAGAGCCCAGCTGGATTGGTGTGGTTAACTTCAGGCCCAATGTGCTTGAGCGCGGAGCTCTCAGGAGATCCAGGCAGGAGCCATGTGGTTTCTATGGGTCAGTCCAGGAGGCATCTGTCCCTGTCAATTTTGTGCATAAGCCAGTTTCCTGGTGGTGTCTCTAGCATTACTGATCTTTGGGGGGTCAGGGAAAGGACAGTGCCAGCCCACTGTCCAGGGAGGCATCTAGGAGACCTGGGCAGCACCAGCTGTTCACACTAGTGCTCTAGCACGCTTGCCATAGGAGATCCAGCCGAGGATGTGCTTTAATGTGGTGTGAGCCAGAGCTCAGAGCCCTAAGTGGGGGGAGGGGGAGAGAGGAAGGATTGACTCTAGCCACCCCGGAAGGACTGGGCCACTGAGCCTATACTAAATTTGGCCACAGCTGCCTTGCTGGTCTTCATGACAATGGACTGACAGATGCAAGGACAGAGGGACAGCGCAGGTCCACCCCGCAGGAGAATTGGGGAAGTCGGGGCTGCAAAGAAACGTCATCTGCTGGCTGAGTAAATGGAAAACTTGACTTTGTTCTAGGTTCGTTACCAAAGTGAGTGGTAAACAAAGTGACCCAGTTTGTGGCTCCCAAGGTAAGCCGTGTGCGCGGGCACTGGGCAGCCGTGTTACTGCTTGAGGTCAGGCGCAGTCAGTGTTTAAAGTATTTGATGGGCCCCTGAACCCTCTTAATATCTGGGTCCACCTCCTGTATTGTCTGGGTCCCCTTCGTGCATGTGCAGGCTCCAGCCCACGCAGGCATTTGCAACCACTTTTCAGTACCATATACATCAGTTATTGCTCCATAAAAATACTAGCCCTGATTTTGGCCTCACATGCTGCCCCCACCACCTCTCTGCACCTCCCTGACCTTGATTCCAAGCCTCACACTCTGCTCCTGCCACCCCCCAGCCCTGATCCTGGCCTCACACACTCCCCCTCCACTCCCTACCCCCATCCCAGCTTCACATGCTGCCCCCTGAGCCCCTCCAGGTTAGTATTTTTCAAATTTAGGGTCAGGACACAGTACTGTGTCGCAGACCCTCAGGTGCTGGGTCACAGTGCCCCCTGCTGCCACTGCCAAATACTGGAATCCATTGCTCAAAGATGTAATTGTTGGGTCATGGGCATAAATAATTTCAACTGGGTCCTGAGAAAAAAGTTTGAAAACCACTGCCTTAGATAAGGGGTTTCCAACCTTTTTAAGGAGCAGCTTCTCAAAGAATCCATCCTGAAACACTTGGAGGAAAATA
>ML682007.1:35872725-35971795 GCA_007922195.1 Podocnemis expansa | reverse complement strand
CCTCGTGGGGTCCCTTCCAACCCTATGATTCTATGATTCTATAAGGCTGGGGACCCCTTTTCCCAACAAAAAAAAAATTCCCACAGCCCCCTGCAAGGTTTGCAATGTCTGCTTGGGGGAACACCTGCAAGGCAAGGGGGGGCACCGCAAGGTGTTGGTGGGATATTACAGTGGGGGTGGGCACCAGAGGAATCCGGCAGGGCTGCATCAGGGTCTGGCTCCTGCACCGTGGGGCAGCAGGGCTGTGGAAACGGGGTGCCGGCGGAATCCGGAAGGGCTGCGGCGAGGGGGGCACCAATGGGGTCTTGCAAGGAACCCCAATTCCCTCTCTAACCCCTGCCATGGCACTGGCTTCCCCAGCTGCCCTGGGCAGACCCCCCCATCCACCCCCTTTCCCAGCTGCCCGTCCCCTAACCCAACTCCCCCCACCCAGGGCCCCATTACCTGGCCACTGGAGCCGGGAGCAGCCATGTGACGGGCTGCTTTTCCCACCCTGAGCATGATCTGAACATGCTCAGGGCAGTGGGGGAGATTTAAAAACTCCCAGCCTGGGGCAGAGCAGCTCCCTGCCATTGTCTGGCTCCTGGCTCCCCTGGCTCCCACTGCCAGCGTCATCCAGCTCCGGCTCCCAGCCTGTCCACGGACCCCTTTAAGTGGCTCTGCGGCCACTCCCAGGGGTCTGCAGACCACAGGTTGGAAATCACTGCCTTATATGAGAACTGGACCACCACCCCTTCCTTGACCTGTCCACTCAATCCCCTGGGACCCTTCTCCGGCCACCCAAGCCCCATCTTCCCAACGCCCTTCCAGGAGCATTGTTCCAGTAAAAAAAAGATTTGGGGCACAGCCCCTGTGCCTTCCTCCCCTGCAGGGCTCTGCAGGCCACTTCCAGCTGCCCCTCCACAAGTCCACAGCCAAGGCCCAGCTCTTACTCCTGCCCTTCCTCCCCCAGCTCCTCTGCAGCCAGTCCCAGGTTCTCCCGCCTGTGGCCATGTTCCAGCCCCTAGCCCAGCCCCCTCACTTTGGGCACAGCCCAGCTCCCATCCCTTGCCCCACAGAGAGTCCCAGGTCCCTGCGGCACACTCCATGGCTACCTCCACAGGAGCCCCATGGGCTGGTCCTGGCTGGCTCTCAGGCCCCCCAGGTATCACCCCAGGCTCAGGGCTATCCTCCTCTCTTACCTTGTGTGGCCCACATGGGCCCCAGAGCTGCCACCACCTCTGTGCAAGCCATGCCATGTGAGCTGGAGGAGAGGAGAGAGTTAAATTTCCCTCCCTCTTTTCCTGCCCTGGCGACCTGCTGCAAGAGGGTGGGGCAGGCAGGCTCTGTGAGCCTGAGCTGCTGCTGGGGCTCCGAAGATTCGGGGCACTGCCGGGGACACACAGGGGCTTGTGCTCCACTGTGTACCCAGTGCCAGCAACGTCCCTGCCCCCTTCCCTGACCAGCCCACCAACTCGCAGCCGCCCCTTACCGCAGCAGCAGCAGGGGAGATAAGAGCAGCCCCAGATGGAGCCCTTTGCTGTCTCTCTGTAGCACTGCCTGCCCTGTGCATGTGCCAGGCAGCCAGAACGGGGCAGAATGCAGTGTTGCACCTCATTGTTCTATTTTTAGGGGCCCTGGAATGCTGGCCCCTAAAATTTGTGGGCCCTGGAATGGCGTTCCAGGGTGTTCCGGCTTACTTTAACCCCTGTGTAGGGATAGCAGCAGAGGTTACCCTGGCTGTCCCAAGTTCCTGTCAAGCAGGATGATAGGTACACCAGGCCTGTAGGCCATTAACAGAGTAAGACAAGAGGAACTGAGCAGCTTTAAGCTGTGTCTGGCTGTGCCCCCAAGGGACCATTCTTTCCTCAGGGCAGTTCACGCAGGCCTCAGCCACATTAGAAAGAGTTCGCCTGAATAGCTACGCTGGTCACTGTCTCCTAGTGGTGACTGGTGATGGCTTGTGCCAGCAAAATCCCCTTTTGTCTTCTCAGTGACTGCCTGGCTAGTGGTGCTATGCTGGAGCTGTAATTAAGGGAGGATATGCTAGCAACCTATAAAATCATGACTGGAGTGGAGAAAGAGAAAAAAGATGTGTTACTGACCCCTTCACATAACACAAGAATCAGGGGGCACCCAATGAAATCAATAGGCAGCAAGTTTAAAAACAAACACAAGCAAGTATTTCTTCACACGATGCACAGACAACTTGTGGAACTACTTGCCAGGGGACATTATTAAAGTTAAAAGTATAACAGGCTTCAAAAAAGGACGAGATAAGTTTGTGGAGGATAGGTCCATCAACAGATATTAGTTAGGACGGGCAAAGATGCAAAACCATGCTCTGGGTGTCCCTAATCCTCTGCCAGAAGCTGGGAGTGGATGACCAGGGATGGAGCACTCACTGATCTCATGTTCTGGTCATTCCCTCTCAAGCACCTGGCATTGGCCACTGTAGGAAGACAGGACCCTAGGCTAGCTGGACCCTTTCTCTGACCCAATCTAGCCATTCTTAGGGCTCTTTTACAGGTATATAGCTGTAGTCACAGTGGGCATTTGCCAGCAGAGCTATATGAGGTGACACAGTTAAGCCAGTAAAGCATGGTATGACCCTGGCCTAGGTGCCAGCTAGAACTCACAGCAAATTCATACAGCGAATAGCTGCCAGCTCCACAGGTGCCTGGGGCCCAGAGAGGAGCATGGCAATGATGGAGAAATATGGATGGTCCAAGCTGCCAGAGATAAGGTTCAGATCCAGTGCCAGCCATGAGCAGCCAGGGTATGCCAATAGCAGGGCTCATTCACCAGATCCTACCCCACACAGCAGAGGAAGGCAAAGCTCCCTTCCCTGCCTCAGCCAATCCATCCACCCCCTGCCTATAACTCACTGGTACGGTGCCATCCTAGTCCCTGCTCCATGGTGCCTGGTGAGGTGGCATCTGTGTGGAACACGTGGGGCCATAGGCAGCAGGGGAGCAACTGCCTTGGACCGTCTAAGGGTGGCTAGGAGTGGTGGGAGTGGATGCAACTCCCAGCCTTGTAGTTGCAACACACTGGAGTCCGTGACTCCACTCCGCTCCCCCCGGCCCCCAGCATACCGTTGGTTCGAGGGCACCTGTCTCTTAGCTTAGATGAGGAAGTGCCCCAAGACAGCTGCAGGTGGGGTGGGCACAGAGAGGAGGTTGGTTTGGGAGCCTGTGGTTTGTGTGCCCCATGGCCGGACATGCTCGGCATGTTGGGCGGAGTCAGCCTGGCACTGCCAGCAGGAATGGCTGAGATTATCATCAGAGTACCCTAGTGGGGTACCTCAGGTCACGTCGGTGCAGCCCTCCCAGCCTCTGTGGCCCACAGGTGATATTGGAGTGCAGCCCACTTCATCACACATCCTTGGCTGCTGTAGGGAGGTGTCTTCCCCCCAGAGTATCCTCACCTTCCAGTGTGTTGGCCATGCTCCTTCCCAGCCATGTGTGCAGTAGGGGCAGGGAGAGGCTGTCCCATGTGTAAGGGGACTGATAGCCCCTTACTGAGAGTGAATGGGCCTTTTGATTGGCCACTCCCTCTTGGAAGCAGGACTCTGAAACAGACAGCCCCAGGGCCAGTGGGAGATGCCAGTGTGCCAGGATGTCCTGATTGATTGAAAGTGCTCTTGTGCCCCTGAGCTGAAACTGCAGGCTGGACATGCCTGGGCAAGCAAGTGTGTGGGGGGGCCGAGCTAAGGAGGAAACACTAAGCAGCCAGCAGCTGGGAGCCAGAGGACCTAGGAAGGGAGGCCGGGCTGAGCTGATTTGTGCAGAGCAGACCCACAGCAGCTGGACCAGCAGAAAGTGGAGCAGAGCAGAGCTGAAGGCAGTGACAGAGCCAGAGGTGCCTGAAGCTGGGGCAGGAGGCCAGAGAAGGAGCCCAAGGTGCTGAGCTCATCTGTGCAGCCCCACAGCAGGAGGACCAGGGGAGCCATTCTGAACCAGGGCAGCAGCTGGGAGCCGGAGTTGCAGCCATCTGGAGCTAGGTGTGGTGAGCAGCTGGGGAGCAGTGAAGGGGGGCTGACGCTGGCAAGAAGGGCCCTGCCCCTGGAGCTTGGGGACGTGTGGCCACAGCTGGAGCCTGCATCTGGCCCCCTGGATCATCCAGTTGCAGCCAGGCCTAGGCAGAGGGCTTGCAACATGGAGGACAGACTGTGAGACTGTTCCTCAGGCCCCAGAGACTCTGTTTGTGGTGCTCCTACACCAGGCAGCGGCGCTGGGGGTTTATTGTTCACCTTTTCCCACTTTTTTCTATTTTCTTATTGGGTTATTCTTTTTATTTCTGTATGCTTAAATAAATTGTATATAGTGTATATAGTAACTGGTGGGCCAGAAGAGTGGTCAGTGTGGTCAGCACCCCGGAGTGGGGACACCCTAGCCCTGTCCTGAGAGACCACGATAAGAGTGTGGGTTGAGCCCCCAGAAATCCTGGGGCCCAGCCTTGTCGGGGTTACAGAGACTCCTCCAAACAGGAGATTGGGAGATGAGCCTTTGAGGTCAGGCAGGCCTTGGGGTAAAGGAAGTGGGAGCAGGGACTCAGATCCTTTTGCTACCCACCTTCACCAGGGTGGTATACAAAGTCTGGGAAGTTCCCCACAAGAGCGGGTCCATCCCCCTGCTTACACATGCTCACTCCCCTTCCCTCCCCCAGCCCCAGTGAGGGGTGCATCCTGCTGCTCCTGCCCAGGGAGGGGAGGTGGGATGGGACAGGGCATCAATTTGATCCGCAGTGTGACAGCAGGGATCCAGTGGGTTCAGTGGCCAGGAGCTCAGGAAAGCAGCTTAGGACAAGTGAGCTCTGGCAGACTGAGAAGCAACTGGAGGCCTCTGCCCCCAGGGAAAGACCCTCAGCTCAGAGAGTCTTCCCCTCTGGCCTGAGGCTTGGTGACAGGCAGTGGCTCTACTCTTACAGGCCATGAAGAAGATCTACAAGGCAGGGCTGAAATACCCTGCAAAGAAGCAGAAGCATGAACAGGCTTTAAGCCCTGGCTGTACCCAGAGCAGAACACACTGCCCAATATGAGCCTAGCTGAGCTGACCCTGCAGCATGCTGACTCTCTGGAGAACATTGATGAGAGCAGCCTGGCGGAGAAGAGAATCCACATCAGTGACAACAAGGCCTGAATGGCACCCACGCCCACCAGCAGGGCTGGCGAGAGGCCATGCCCCTGCCCTTCCACTGCTTGCTGGGGGACAGGAGCCTGGCAGTGAGAGGTCAAGGGGGTGTATTTACAAATTTCTCCCCATTGCTCTTGCTGTAAATGTGTTATTCAGTATCTCTTCCCCCCCTTCCCCCAAACCTGGCTTATGGAGCCCTCTGCTGGGGGAGAGAGAGAACTGCCCCAGCCCCAGCACTTGTCTTTTGCTGGGGGGACCTCCCCCAGATTTGCAGAGGGACTGTAACAACTGGCTCTGAATATCACAGGTCAGGAGATGAAAGCATTGTGGGGGGAGGTGTTTGTCTAGTGAACACAGTGAGATCAGAACCTGGAGCAGAGGCAGCCCCAGCAGCACTGGGACGGACACCACTCAGGACTACACCTGCCAACCAATGAGCAGGGTTCTCCTGCCGGCTTTCCACTCATGGGAGAGATCCAGGTGCTCCCTGTGGAGGAAATCAAAAAGATACTGAGATCAGATGAAGTAGCAATAAGAGGGGTACAACGATCCACACAAAACCCAGCCAAAGGTCACTTCAGGACAAGGGTTAGGGAAGCAACATGGGCTGCATCTTGGAATGACTGGGTCTGGAGCACACACAGTGAGAGGCGTCACTTACCTAGTGCAAAGGCATAGCAGGGTCACTATTGACTCACAACCTGGGCTACACTAGAAAGTTCTGGCCAACTTTTTTTTGGCAGAACAGTGCTGGTGTACACACTGCAATCACCACTGCTGACTAACTGCCTTGTTTACTCAACAAAACCAAACCTGTGTGACGAGAAGCATAGAGCTTTTCTCTGCAAAGTTCTAGTGACCAACCATCAGTGCAGACAACACATTTGGTTCTGTCATGGTAAATGGCCCCCAGGAAATGTCCCACAATGCCCATCCTGACTGCTTGGACCATCAGTTTGCACTCTGCTGCTCTTCGGCCTGTCTTCCTTTAAAGTCCTGAGAATTTTTGACATTCCACTTCCTGCTTGGTCAGGGTGGAATGCTCACATCACATCTTCCCAGCTGGACATGCCAACTCCACGCAGCAAACACTCTCCTGCTTGGAGCACCCTGGAACTTCTGGATTGGATTTGCATTTGGGGCGAACTGGCTGTGCAGTGCCAGCCCACTCCAGCCAAAGGAACTTACTTGCAGCCTGATTTCTTGAGCCATGGCAGAGAAGAGCTATGAATGGGACATGCTGCAGAATGGAGCAAAAATCCAGGAGCTACAACAGGGCTACCAGAAGGCCAAAGCAGCAAACCGTTGCTGTAGTGCAGTGCCAGAGAACTGCCACTTCTCTAGGGAGCTGGAAGCCACTCTCAGCCATGACCCACCTCTGTTCCTCAGACCCAGGCTCAACCCTGACGAAGTCATGGACAAAAGAGGTGGAATTGGATGTCCACACAGAGCCAAGGACAAACTCATTTGGTGGCATGGGGAGTTGGGATCTGTTCTCAACCCCAAGAGTCCCAGGCTGACAGTTCTGCTATGCAGGATGCAGGAAAGGGGAGTTCTGGTAAGTGTTTCTTTGGAGGTGATGCTGCTCATTTACAAGTGGTCCAGTTGTCCTTTGCTTTGCTAAATTACAGAGCTGGTTGAAGGAAAAGAAATGTGCAAGTCTAGCTGTGTTTGCATGCACTGTTTCCTTTAAGGCGCGCGGCAGCGCGGCCGCGCACTTAAAAAATCCTGCTGCGCAGGCTTCTCCTGCCCCCGCGCATGGGGCACTTCAGGGTGGCAGCATGGCCACGGTTGGGGCCAAGCAGTCCTAGGCTGGGCCTGCCCTGCAGCCGGGGAACAGCCAGGAGCCGGAGGCAGCAGGCCCCGTGTCCTGTAGCAAGGCCAAGAATCAGCCGGGGGCGCCTGGGCTGGGCTGAGGATTGTGCCGGGACACAGCACTCTGGCGTGTCTCACCTTGGCTGGAGGAAGGGAGGGTCTGCGGGCTGGGGCCAGCCCTGCCACTCCTGCCCCCCTCCCCTCCCATCCCTTCCCTGGAGCCTGTGGAGGCTCTGCCCCTTCCAGCTGGGGCCTGGCAGTTCGCATGGCCAGCCCCACCCTCCAGCCCGGGCTCCTCCTTGCCAGCCAGCACCATAGCCTTCTGCCCCCTGCCCAACTCTTGGGCCAGTGAAGGGGGCTGGGGGGGCGGGTTGGGGTGGCCAGGCAGCCGGCGGGGAAAGCAGGGGGCAGGGAGGGTATGAGGGGAGGGGGGGAGAAGGGGTCAGGATGGTGAACTGGGGAGGCCTGGGGGGCTGAAGAGGGTGGGGGGTTAGGAGGGCTGGAATGGGGGCAGGGAGCTTAGGGAGTCAGGATTGGGTAGGGTTACCAGGCATGTGGCAAAAGGAGGACATGTCCTCCTTTTTGCCCTGCCGTCCTCTGGGCATTTGGGATAAAGTGCAATTTGTCCGGCTTTTTGCTGGACGCCTGGAGCAGCTCCAGAGCCCGCAGCTCCAGAACACGTTCTTCTGTCGTTCAGCCCAGCAGATGTGGCGCCTGGTGAGGTTGCGAATTTGCAGAGGATCTCTTGCTGGGCTGCTGCATGTCTATGGGCAGTGAAGAGGGGTGGCCGACAGCAGGGTTGGCTGCAGCCAGAGAAGTGGTTTGGGTCTATCTTGTTGCTTCTTTCCAGTCCGCAGCTCAGGTCTGTTCCCCTCTCCCCGCCCCCTCCATTTTGGGGAAGGCTTGCTCTTAGTTTTCAGAGATGCTGGGGGGTTTTTTCAGCTTCATGGCGTCTCTTACAGAGAGCCCTGTGGTCCCTGCTTTACTTTCAGCTTTGCTGCCCTGCTTGGTTTACAGCTTCTGGGGAGGTTTCTTTCCAGAGGCGTCGCTGGGGGGGCAATGGACCCGGGGCACGGGCCCAGCCCCCGGCCCCAGGGGCAGGCCCCGCCCCCTGGGAAGAGGCCCCACCCCCTGGCCAGGAATAGGGCTGCCCATCAGCTGCGCACCTCAAATCATTCAGCCTTGATGACACACTACATCTTCAACCTGTGGGAAGTTCTACGAAATCTCCTCTCAGGCATCTCTGAAGATCGCCTGAGAGACCTCAAGGCAATGGTAGACAAAGGAGAGAGTGCGTCCAGGGATGTGCTCGCAGCAACTTGGGATGCAATGATCACAGCAGCACGTATAATGGCATCGGCAATGGGGATGTGCCATTTGGCCTAGCTCCAGAACTCCGGTCTCTCCACACAGATGCAACAGATTATCCAGGACCTTCCCTTCGAGGGTCCCGACTTCTTTGCACCTTCCACAGATGCGAAGCTGCATCGTATGAAGGACTCGAGGGCTACAGTGAGGTCCCTTGGGATCTACACCACTCAACTGGTTAGGCACTCCTCAAGGTCGCACCAGCTACAACAGCAGTTACAGCAACTGAAACATCAGCTACAACTGCAGACCCAGTTCCCGAGATCTCTCCAGTTTCACCAGCGCCACCTCGGGGACCTGGATAAGGATAAACGCCGATTAGGTAACGGGGGTAAGCTTGGCGCCTCCCAGTCGGGGCGGCGCAGACAGAGGTCAAACCGTAAATAGCGTTTTTGATGGTCCCCCCAAGGGCAGTGTTCCACAACCCCTGTTCTCCCCCCACCGCCTCCACCACTCCGCTCCACGATGGACCCGGGTCACATCAAACCAGTGGGTGCTCGAGGATAGTGGGGCCAGAGGATAGTGCATTCAGTTCCTCTCAACCCCCTGGGACAGAAAACCACCCCCTCCCATAGTCCCAAAGAACCCCGATCTGCTAGGCAAGCTCGAGGCTGAATGCCAGAAGTTACTCTCTCTCTGAGCCATCAAAAAGGTTCACAAGAGGGAACGCGGCAAAGGATTCTATTCCTGCTACTTCCTGGTCCCCAAACCCAACAGGGACCTACGGCCCATTCTAGATCTCAGAGCTCTCAACAAAAACTTAAAGAAAATAAAATTCCACATGATCTCCCTACCGCAGGTCATCCCCTCCCTATCCCTAGGAGTGTGGTTCGCAGCCCTCGACCTAAAAGACGCTTACTTCCACATAGCCATTCGACCCCACCACAGGCGGTTTCTCAGGTTTGTAGTGGCACAATGCCATTACCAGTTCATTGCCCTCTCCTTCGGGTTATCGCTAGCCCCCAGGGTGTTCACAAAGTGTGGCGCACCAGTCGCAGCATTCCTACACAGAAGGGGTGTAAGAATCTACCCCTACCTAGACGACTGGCTCATAGTGGGCAGTCAAGCTGACAATTACAAGACCATGTCAACCTGGTAATCATAGAATCATAGGGTTGGAAGGGACCCCACGAGGTCATCTAGTCCAACCCCCTGCCAAAAAAAGCAGGACCACTCCCATTAGATCATCCCAGTCAGGGTTTTGTCCAGCTGGGACTTGAACACCTCCAGAGATGGAGATTCCACCACCTCCCTAGGCAGCTTATTCCAATGCTTCACCACTCGCCTAGTAAGGAAGTTTCTCCTAATATCCAGCCTGGACCGCCCCAGCTGTAACTTGAAACCATTGCTTCTCGTTCTGCCCTCTGTTACTACCGAGAACAGTCGAGCTCCCTCCTCCTTGGAGCAACCCTTCAAGTAGTTGAAGGTTGCTATCAAATCCCCCCTCAGTCTTCTCTTCTGCAGGCTAAATAAGCCTAGTTCCTTCAGTCTTTCTTCATAGGGCTTGTGCTCCAGCCTTTTGATCATTTTGGTTGCCCTTCTCTGGACTCTCTCTAATTTGTCCATGTCCTTTTTGTAGTGGGGAGCCCAAAACTGGACACAGTATTCCAGATGTGGCCTCACTAGTGCAGAATAGAGGGGAATGATCACATCCCTTGATCTGCTGGTAACACTTCTTCTGATGCAGCCCAGTATGCCATTGGCCTTTTTGGCAGCAAGAGCACACTGCTGACTCATATCCAGCTTCCCATCCACCATGACTCCCAGGTCCTTTTCTCCAGTGCTGCTATTTAGCTGATCACTCCCCAGCCTGTAGCAGTACATGGGGTTTTTTCGTCCCAAGTGCAGGATTTTACACTTATCCTTGTTGAACCTCATGAGATTCCTCTTGGCCCACTGCTCCAATTTGTCTAGGTCTCCCTGAATCCTGTCCCTGCCCTCTAGGGTGTCTACCGTTCCCCCCAGTTTGGTATCATCTGCAAACTTACTAAGTGTGCAATCTATCCCATCATCCAGATCATTAATGAAAACATTGAACAGAACTGGCCCCAGGACCGACCCCTGGGGCACACCACTTGTTACTGCCTGCCAACTTGACATGGAGCCATTGATTCCTATGCGCTGAAACCGTTGTTCTAGCCAGTTTTCTATCCACCTTACAGTCCATGCATCTAACCCATACTTCCTTAATTTGCCAGTGAGAATGCTGTGGGAAACCGTATCAAAAGCCTTGCTAAAGTCAAGGTATATCACATCAACGGCTCTTCCCACATCCACAAATCCAGTCATCTTATCATAGAAGGCGATGAGGTTGGTCAGGCATGATTTACCCTTGGTAAATCCATGCTGACTATTCCTGATTACTCTACGTTCCTCCAAGTGTTTCAGGATGGATTCTTTGAGAAGCTGCTCCATGATTTTTCCAGGGATTGAGGTGAGGCTGACAGGTCTGTAATTCCCTGGATCCTCCTTTTTGCCTTTCTTGAAGATAGGTACTATATTTGCTTTTTTGCAGTCCTCTGGCACCTCCCCCGTTTGCCACGAGTTTTCGAAGATAATGGCCAACAGTACTGCTATCTCATCAGCCAGCTCCCTCAGCACCCTCGGATGCAGTTCATCCGGCCCCATGGACTTGTGCACATCTAGTTTCTTTAAGCAGTCCCTAACCTGACCTTCTGTCACCAAGGGCCTCTCTTCTTCTCCCCAGTCTACCATACCTAGTGTAGTGGGCTGGGAGCTGACCTTGCTTGTGAAAACTGAAGTAAAAAAAGCATTGAGCACTTCAGCTTTTTCCTCATCCTCTGTCACAAGGATGCCTGCCCCATTCAGTAAGGGACCTACACCATCCCTGATCCTCTTCTTGTTATTGATATACTTGTAGAACCCCTTCCTGTTATCCTTCACATCCCTTGCTAGTCGCAACTCCATTTGTCCTTTGGCCTTTCTGATTTTATCCCTGCAGTCCCAAGCAATGTCTTTATATGCCTCCTTAGTCATCTGTCCTAGCTTCCACTTCCTGTAAGCGTCCTTTTTATGCTTCAGCTCAGTGCAGAGCTCTCTGTTAAGCCACAGTGGGCGCCTTCCACATTTGCTGTGCTTTCTCCTTATCGGAATTGTATCTTCCTGTGCCCTTAGCAGGGTTTCTTTAAAATGCACCCAACTCTCTTGGACACCTTTCCCCTTCAGATCAGCCTCCCAAGGGATCCTGCCCATCAGTTCCCTGAGGGAGACAAAATCTGCTTTTCTGAAGTCCAGGGTCTGTGTTTTGCTTCTTTCCTTCTTTCCTTTAATCATCAACTTGAACTCAATCATTTCATGGTCACTGCTACCCAGGCTGCCATTGACCTCTACTTCCCTGATAAATTCTTCTCTATTTGTGAGCAGCAGATCGAGAGGCGCAAGGCCCCTCGTTGGTTGCTCCAGCCTTTGTACCAGGAAGTTGTCCTCAACACTCTCCAGAAACTTCCTGGATTGCCTGTGCACTGCTGTATTGGCCTTCCAGCAGATGTCAGGGTAATTGAAGTCCCCCATGAGAACCAGGGCCTGTGCTCTAGAAACTTCTGTCAGTTGTCCACAGAATGCCTCATCCACCTCCTCCTTCTGATCTGGTGGTCTGTAGCAGACACCTACCACAACATCCCCCTTGTTGCTCTCCCCTCTAAACTTAACCCACAGACTTTCAACTGGCTTGTTTCCACTTTCATAATGAAGCTCTGAGCAGTCATAGAGCTCCTTTACATATAGTGCTACTCCTCCCCCTTTCCTTCCCTGCCTGTCCTTCCTGAACAGTCTATACCCATCTATTGCAGAGCTCCAGTCATGCAAACTATTCCACCACGTCTCTGTTATCCCAATCATGTCATAGTTCTTTGTCTGCGCTAGTACTACCAATTCCTCCTGCTTGTTTCCCAGGCTCCTTGCATTTGTGTATAGGCACCTAAGATACCCAGCTGATTGCCCTACTTTCCCATTTTGATTTTCAATTCTATTGTATCTACCTCCCTGGATTTTCTTTTGGTGTTGACCTCCCCCACCTGCCTCAGGCATTAGGGCTTCATTAGAGCATCTAAGAAAGTTATTTGATTCCCCCCGCATGTTCCAATTATCTTCTCTTCTATCCCTGTAGTTACAGTCCTGGCACCCCCCAAGTTCCATCCCATTCCCCTGGTCTCCCACATAGTCACTTACCTGTGGGCTTTGGTCTCCTTCCCCCTTCAGGCCTAGTTTAAAGCCCTCCTCACTAGGTCAGCCAGTCTGCGTCCAAATATGCTCTTCCCCTTCCTCGAAAGATGGAGTCCATCTCTGCCTAGCAGTCCTTCTTCCTGAAACAGCAACCCATGGTCGAGGAAGCCAAAGCCCTCCTGGCGACACCATCTTCGCAGCCAAACGTTCATCTCCAGGATGCATCTGTCTCTGCTCAGGCCTCTACCCTTGACCGGAAGAATCGAGGAGACCACCACCTGTGCTCCAAACTCCTTCACCCGCGCTCCCAGAGCCCTGAAGTCACCTTTGATCTGCCGAGGATCACCTCTCGCAGTATCATTGGTTCCTACATGGATGAGAAGCATGGGGTAGTAGTCAGAGGGGCGGATGATTCTCGACAATCCCTCCGTAATGTCTCGGATGCGGGCACCTGGCAGGCAGCATACCTCTCGAGAGATCTTGTCAGAGCGACAGATGGGTGCCTCCGTCCCCCTCAGAAGTGAGTCCCCAACCACCACAACTCTACGTTTCCTCCTAGCTGTGGTGGCTGTGATCCTCCCAGCCTCGGGGGTGCATGGCCTCTCCTCTTCCACCTCCTTCACCGTCTCTAGCACCGCATAACGATTCTTCACCACAACAGAGAGTGGGTTTTGGGCAGGGGTGGAGCACTGCCTACCGCCAGAGGTAACCAGCTGCCAGTGTCCTCCCCCTGCCACAGGCTCCCCATCCAGCTCCAGTGTTGTGGCAGTAGTCTCTGGTACCTGGTCAGTGCCCTCCATCTTGCACTTCTCCTCGTGGATGCTGTCGAGGAACTTCTCCAGGGTGTGGATACTCCTAAGCCGAGACACCTCCTCCTGTAACTCTCCCACCTGCCTCCTGAGAGATTCCACCAGCAGGCACCTGTCACATCGATTCATCTCCCCAGCCTGATCGTTGGAGACAGGGAACTGCAGGCTGCAGTCCCTGCAAGTCCACACCAGGGTCTGGGTAGAGATATCTATGGTCAGGATGTCTGTCTGGCTACAGGCACAGGTAGAAGAGACAGAAGGGGCGCTGGCAGCAGTGCGGCTCCTCTTCACCATCGTGGTTTCACAAACTCCTCCCCAAACTCCCTCTCAAACTCCCCTGTTTGCTGTCCCCTGTTCGCAAGCTCCCTCTGGTCGCTCAGCCACTGGCTTTTAAAGCCTTCTCTGCCTAGGTCAGGCCTGGCCCCTTGTTAAACACACAGGGGAAGGCTGATCACAATAATAAACCTGTGTGAGTTCCCAGTCTTCTGCATAAACTTGGAGTAGTCCAAGCTTTGCCCCACTCAGGACATAGAGTTCATTGGGGCATGCTTAAACACCCAGCAAAGCACCACATCCTTGCCCCTGTAAAGATTTCGGTCCATCTCCACCATCATCACAGAGCTCCAAGCGCCCGGGCTGACCACAGCGCGCAGATGCTTGCAGCTCCTGGGGCACATGGCAGCAGCTGCATCGGTAATCCAAACAGCCCACTGCAGATGAGACCGTTCCAGCTCTGGTTCGCCACAAGCTTCCAGCCAGAAAGGGACCTCCTAGACAAGGTAATCTCGGTACCCCAGTATGCCCTGGAGTCCCTCCAAAAATGGAGGGACCCCAACTTCGCGATGGGGAGAATTCCATTCAGGGAGCCCAAGCCATCAGTGTCCCTGATAACGGATGCCTGTGTGTTGGGATGGGGTGCCCACCTGTCTGGGGGCCTCTCCACACAAGGTGTCTGGATCCCCTAGGACAGCCTTGTCCACATAAATGTGAAGGAGTTCAGGGCCATCAGACTGGCCTGCATGACCTTCCTAGACCAGATCCAGGTTAGGGTGGTCCAAATCCTCTCAGACAACAGAACAGCCGTGTTCTACACGAACCATCAAGGGGGAGTCCGCCTCTCAGCACTATGCGAGGAAGAGACCAAGCTTTGGCAACTAGCAATAGACCATCACTTCACGCCAACTGCCTCCCATCTTCCTGGGGTGGACAATGGCATAGCAGATTCACACGGCAGAAACTCACTGGCGAATCATGAGCGGTCCCTCCACAATGAGGTCTTTTCTCTGCTGACAGTCAGATGGGGAACCCCTCAAATTGAACTCTTTGCCATGGCGCAGAACCACAAATGCCCTTGGTTCTGCTCCCTCCGAGGTCAGGAGAAAGGGTCTCTCAGCAATGCCTTCCTCCTCAATTGGTTAGGAGCCCTAATGTATGCCTTCTGGCCAGTTTCTTTGATTTACTGTGTGCTCCTGAAGGCCCTCGCGGATGAGGAACTCATCATCCTGATAGCCCTAGACTGGGCCAGGCAACACTAGTTCCCTCTGCTCTAAGACATGTCAGTGAGAAACCCACTCCATCTCCCATGGTGGGTGGATCTTCTGACACAGGACTCGGGACGTCTTTGGCACCCAAACCCGGGCCTTCTGCACCTGACAGCCTGGATGCTCTCTGGCTCAGCGAGCAAGAAAGACACTGCTTGGATAGGATTAAAAAGGTCCTGGTTGGTAGCAGGAAACCCTCCACCAGGTCTACCTACATGGCAAAATGGAATCACTTCTCCACTTAGTGCCGTGATAAAGACATAGACCCTACCTCCGCACCAATTCAGGCAACTTTAGATTAACTTCTTGACCTAAGAGAGAAAGGCCTATCCCTGTCCTTATTGAAAGTCTATTTGGCAGCAATCTTGGCCTTTCACCAAAGAGTACATGGGGCTCACTCTTCTCACGCCCTATCTGCCATAGATTCCTGAAAGGAGTGGAAAAACTTCTTCCCCACATCCATAACCCCATCCCACAGTGGGACTTGAACATGGTACTACAGGCTCTGACAGAGCTGCTTTACAAGCCCTTGGACTCAGCCACCCTGTTCATGCTGTCCTGCAAGCTGGTTTTCATGGTAGCTGTTACCTTAGCCAGAAGGGTCTCAGAGCTACAAGCCCTATCCTCTGAACCCCCATATACGGTTTTCTTCCCAGACAAGGTGGTCTTGCATCACCACCCCTCGTTCTTGCCCAAGGTTGCCACTCCCTTCCACATGAATCAAGAGATCTGCCTGCCGGTCTTCTATCCAGAGCCTCAGATGACAGAAAACCAGAGACGGTGGCACACCCTGGATGTGAGGAGAGCGCTCCTAATCTATATTGAGC
The DNA here is from genome assembly GCA_007922195.1 of Podocnemis expansa. Classification (NCBI taxonomy): domain Eukaryota; kingdom Metazoa; phylum Chordata; order Testudines; family Podocnemididae; genus Podocnemis; species Podocnemis expansa. Next base: position 35,956,136 of record ML682007.1, on the reverse strand, counting down.
GCACATGATCTTTCCGCAATACCTCCCAACTGTTCGCAGAATGCATGAGAGGTTCTCTGGTATCCTCCCAATGCATCTCTAAATGGATTGTGAACTGCATTAAAGACTGCTACCCAAGGTCAAACACACCTCTCCCAGAAACTGCGAGAGCCCACTCTACCAGAGCTCAGGCGTCTTCCACGGCCTTCCTTGCTAAGGTCCCAATCCGAGAGATCTACAGGGCCGCTATGTGGTCATCGATACATACCTTCACGATGCACTATACCTTTGCCCAACAGGCAAGAGATGGTGCCGCTGTGGGCAGAGCTGTACGCAGTGTGGGTAGACTGTAACTCCTCCCACCATCCTTGGGTACGGCTAGCAGTCACCTGTAACTGAATGATATGAGCAGCGCTTGAAGGAGAACAGTTGGTTACTTACCAGTAACTGTCCTTCTTCGAGATGGACTGCTCACATACAGTCAGGTGCCTCCCACCATCCCCGCTAGTGGAGTTGGCACAGGAATATGGGACTGGGAGGGTCAGGGTCACGGTCACCTATATAGCCGCAGTCAGGGCACGGAAGGGGCATTGGCCGTGTGCCCTGACCTGACAGGCTAGCGCTAAAGACTTTCCGAGCTACCATGCACTGCGGCACGTAGACACCTGTAACTGAATGTATGTGAGCAGCCCATCTCAAAGAAGGACAGTTACTGGTGAGTAACAAACCATTACCTAGCCAAAGATCCCTGTGATGCCCACAACCCTGTAAGGTTTGCTCATTGATGGGGATATTAGCCTGATTGACTCCAGGGGCATATAAGTGTGACAGCTGAAAAGTGCTGTTTTGACCCAGCCTGTTTGAGTCCAGGGGCATATAAGGGTAGCAGCAGAGAAGTGTTGTGTGACCCAGCCTACTGAGTTCAGGGGCACATAAGGGGTCAACTGAGAGTGCTGATAGACCTGGTGCACGTATATAGAAACACAAGTGCACGTATATAGATGCACGTATATAGAAACACAAGTGACACAAGCAGCACACTAATAGAATTACCATGTTCCCCAAAGAGGAAGCAACCCTAATAAATGAGCATACCACAATTTGGTGGGCAAAGTTGGTAACAGAAGAACTGGCACAGGGATCAGTAAAGGTAGCTGACCCCTGTCTTACTGGTTTGTGAATGTTACCATTCTTGATGTCTGATTTGTGTCCTCTCCCCCCCACAGAGACAGTCCAGTGTGGCCAATATATAAGGCAGAGGAGCGCTGGTGGCACATGATGGCATATATCATGCTGGTCGACGTGCAGATGAATGATCCCTTGATGGAAGAACTGATTTGGTTGGTCTTATGATGGTACCACTTGGATAGATACTCAGGCAGAGTTAGCAACAGGGTTTGTTGCACGGATAGGTACTTGGCTTAATATCTCTATTGCATGATGGGTAGTTTCTGGTGAGCATTTGCCTCAGGTTGGGCAGCTGTCTGGAAGTGAGGGCTGGCCTACCTCCCAAGGCTTGCACGAGGGATCATCTTCCAGGATAAGTTGTAGATCCTTGATTATGTACCAGAGAGGTTTTACTTGGCGGCTGTAGGTGCTGACCAGAGGCGTTCTGTGATTTTCCTTGTTGGGTCTGTCCTATAGTAGGTGACTTCTGGGTAGCTGTCTGGGTCTGTCAATCTGTTTCTTCACTTCCCCAGGTGTTTTTTGTAGTTTTAAGAATGCTTGATAGAGATTCTGAAGATGTTTTTCTCTGTCTGACAGATTGGAGCAAATGTGGTTGTATCCTAGGCCTTGACTGTACACAGTGGATCATGTGATGTGTCCTAAATGAAAGCTGGAGGAATGTAGGTAGGTGTAGCAGTCAGTAGGTTTCCAGTGTAGGGTGGTGTTTATGTGGCTATCACTTAATTGTACTGTAGCGTCCAGGAAGTGGAGCTCCTGTGTGGATTGGTCCAGGCTGAGATTGCTGGCGGGGTGGAAATTGTTGACGTCTTGGTGGAATTCTTCTAGGGCGTCCTTTCTGTTGGTCCATATGATAATAATATAAAATGTAGGGAAGCACTTCAGTCTCCCTGGATGCTTTATAATAGACATGTAAGTTACCATACTGCAGGGAAAAAAACCTTCAGAAACAGACTTCAGCATGAAACTGCAGAGCTGGAATTCGTATGCAAACTTGACACCATCAGACTGGGTCTGAATATAGACTGGGAGTGACTAGCTCACTATCAAAAGATAATTTTCCGTCTTTAAACTTTCTCACCTTGTCATCAATTGTTGTTAATGGGTCACATCTCCACTGTTTAATTGAAGTGATGTTGTAACCTTACCCTTCATGCCTATATGTAGCTAACATACTATAGGTCTCATTTCATGCAGCTGGGGAAGTGGGTTATGATCTGGAAATGTTTAATAAATGTATTAGTCTTTATAGTGCCACAGGACTGTATGTTTGTTTAAATGCATGCTGAGATTTCACAGGAATTCTCTGGTGAGATCTCTAGGAAAATTTCCTGCAGGTACTTGGCAATTTTATGCTTGAGATGCCTTGGGAGAACAGCTTTGTTTCTTACCCTATCGTAAGATGTTTCCCACACCAACTGGCAAGAACTTCTGCAGGTACCAAAGTGATACTTAGGTGAGCAGCATAAGGACCCAGTGCGAAGCTACCATCCCTAGCTTATTCTCAGGCATGAGAAAATGGGCTCCTGTGGCCCTCACCTATTGAAAATGCTGGCACAATTTTAAAATTTGACCTTATCCACTTGCCTCAGTAACCAAAATGACCACCCACCTTTTCCCCAGCTTCAGGACCCACTCCTACCTCCCAGGACCTAAGACACAAGGCCCAGTTGATCACTGAGCTCTAAGCTTGCCAGAAGCCAGTGAGAAAGAGGTGTATTGTAACAGTGTAGAAATGCTATGTTACTTCAGTCACAACCATGCTTCTTTGAGCGCTGCTCAGATCTATTCAGTAATAGGTGTCTCCATGCCGGAGTGCTGGATTGGCCGGAAAAACTTTTGTCCTAGCCTGTCAGGAGAGGGCAGGCAGCATCCGCCCCTCACACCACCCCGTAGCTATATATATGGCTGCCTCCCAACCCCTCCTCAGTTTCATTTCTTCCGCCTTGTGTGTTGGATCTGGAACGTCCTCTCCTTGAGAATCACAAGCAGCCTGCCTGTCATCTACGAGTTTTGCCTGAGTGGGAGCATCTCTTCGTGGATTTAATTCCACCACAAGAGCCTTCCACCATTGGACCGGAACATCCTACGATCATGCCAGGGTTTAAACCCTGCACCAAGTGCGGCAAGGCCTTCCCCTGGGACAACCCCAGTGGGAAGTGCCTCAGCTGCCTGGGCAAAGACCACATGGTCTCAGCCTGTTCCATCTGTCTCTCCTTCAAACTGCAAAATCAAGGAGAGGGAACAACGGCGCTGTGCCCTAGCCTCTAGGAGCCCCAGCACTCTTCACCCGAGGCTTCGGGTTCCTGCCTGGCACCGAGACCCAGCTCGGCACCGGAGCCAGCGCAGCACCACACTACCGGTAGCCGACGCCGATTCACAACCTCAGTGCTGACCGCAGCACTTCGGCACCAACCCACTGCCACGGCATCTCAGCACCACTCGAGGTCACCTTTGGGCAGCCCAGTACCACCGGTAATGGGATCACCCTGGCGCCGCTCGCCATCATCTCCGGCGCTGCCACGGCACCAACCTGGTGCCCTGACACCTTGGCACCATCCGAGGTCACCTCTGGGCAGCCCGGCCTCTCCAGCACCGAGCTCACCTCGGTGCCGGCCACATTCACCCTTGGCACCGCAGAGCCCAGTGCCACGGGAAAGGGAGCTTGCCCACCCAGGCAGTCCTCCTCCCCCAGGTGACAACTTACCAAAGAGCCGCATGGAGTTGCTCCTTGTGCTGTCCACCCCAGAAGTGGTGGAGACTGCATGAGCCCTCCTCTTGCTCCCCACACCTCTTGCCCCGCTCTCAACCAGAAGGGGCAAACCAGCCTTCATATCCAAGGCCTGGGCCTAGCGGGAGCGTTGGCCCTCACCACTTCTGTTTCCCACTCCACTGGGGGCTGGTGCCATAGAGCCATCTCTGTGACAGCACATCATTCTGCTGTTGCCAGTACCGCCCCAGGAGTCTTGATCCCCTCCTCCTGCCTCCAGTCCAGAGGAAGGTCCTTCAAGGGGCTCTAAGCAGCCCCGGCGCCGCACTTCATCTCCATTGCCGTTTCACTACCGGCCACAGGAATGGTCCCCTTGGGAGACCACCTTGGCGAGTGCCTGGTACCACCCTCTCCCCAGGCCTGGAGTCCTATACTGGAAATCTGTCAGCTCACTTTGATCTGTTGCACCAAGCCACGTCCCATCTAGGAATGGAGGTGCAGTCCTTGGGTCCCCCTCCTGATGCCCTCTTTGGGCCGGCCTTTGCCCCCTCAGAACCCCTAACAGTCCCGCCCCACCGGGGTGTCTGGGACCTTGCCCATTTCCGGTGGCAGAGCCCAAGTTCTATTGCCCCGGTTTCGGACATGGCGGGTGTTAAATATCGGGTTCACGCATTGGATTTCCCTTCTCTCGCTGGTCACCTGGTTCCCCTGAAGGAAGTGGTACAGATGGCACTGGGCCCCGGGGAACCCCCCAGCGACCCTCTTCTGTCCTCCAGGGGAGCCAGGGAACTGGGCCTCTTGGGTCGTAAGGTATGCTCCTCAGCAGCCTTCCATTTGTGAGTGGTGAACAGCCAAGCCATTATCAGCAGATACTTGCTGGACATGTGGGAGTCACTTGCAAGACTCCAACGCTTGCTCCCACCCGAAGCCAGGGAGGAGTATGATACCTTTCTAGAGGAGGGTAACATAATTTCTCACAACCTCCTCCTTTTGGCCCGTGACATGGTGGACACAGCTGCCCACACCATGGCCTCGGCAGTAACCATTTGCCGGGTGGCCTGGCTTAGGGAGGCTAGGGTGCCCCCTAATGCGCAGCAGGCGGTTCTCAACCTGTCCTTCGAAGGAGATGCTTTGTTACCCCCAGAAACATTATTAGTGGTGGGCACCACTCAAGATCCAAGGGGAGAGGCCAAATACTTAGGCCTGCTCCTCCTCGGGCCCACCCCTCCCACATAGGCATCTGGGGCCCTTCCTTCTTCCCCTAACTCCCCATTATCCCTATCACCGTGGGATCACAGGAAACTTCCTTCCACCGCTATTATCTGCTGCAAGGGCTGAGGCCCCCTTCTGTTTCCTCCTGCAGAGAAGGGGCCCACCCAACTCACCCCTCTTCTTTTGCTACTGCGCCCACAGCACCCCTGCTGGGGGCTTTTCCCCTGCCCTCGGGCTGCATGGCCCTCCTCAAGGCACGAACTCCCTGCCTGCACTTTCTCCGCAGTGGCTATCCTGCCTGCGCCTTCTCTGCAGCGGCTACCTTGGGCACTCGTGGGGAATCCACCCCCCCTTCCCCCTCCCCTCCTTCCCCTGGTATCCCTCAATCCTGCGCTGTCGCGTCAAATCTTTGCTGGGGATGAGGAGCACGTCTCATAGTAGCCCCAGCTTTCCTGCAGAGGCTCCAAGACATGTATTTGCAGCGTTTACTCGGAAGCGGGACCATCGCTGTTACCCTGATGCTCTACATCAAGTAGGCCCATTTGATTCCCAGCTAGGGGGAGGGGGGTGGGGGATGCCTTCATTCGCTCACGACGAGCAACCAGCCTATTGTGGCCCCGATAGCTCGACAGGACCCTCCATCCTAGTCGTCATGCGAGATGCGTTTGCATCGTCTTGGCGGCTCCTAGCCTCCGCAGAAGGCCAAGGCAGAGCAGTCCATCCCTGCCTTCATATACTCCCCTTCTTTATAGAAGCTGAGGCTCCTTACAGCCCCTCTCTTTGTGGGCAACCTCAGTTATATCAGGACTCCTATCCTAGGAGTCCTTATCGTAGGCCCCACCCTAGGGGAACAGCAGTGGAATACCATATTTTGGGCCTTCCACCCTAGCATCCACCTTCGTGGCATCAGTCCCCCAGCATACCAAGTCAGAAGGCCGCACTCCGAGCATGAAAGCTCCTCAATGAGTTGCTTATAACTACCCACCCTAACCTCCCTGCCGTCAAGTCATGCGTACCCCCGCAGAGGACACTGCCCCTTGGGTGTGCGCTGACCCACTGACCTGCTCGGGGATCTACAGTTCAACCATGGGTGCACCTACATGCGATGTTGGTGACCACCCCACCAGGGCCATTGTTCCCCTCACCTCCCTGAGGGACCTGATGATATATGCTGCCTATATATATGGAAAATGGGTTAGAGCTTCTGTCTCTGGAACACTAAGAAATTCAGAGGCTTGCCCCCCTCTCCCCCCATCCAGGGATGGCCATCCGGTTCCAGACTGGCGATAACCCTCTGTATTGGGTTCTCTAACCTCGAGGTACCTCTGCAATACTGCGGTTGATACTCTGCGGGTGGCTTCTCTTCCAAGGTGGTCGGGAGATATTCTTTCCTGCCCCTGACAACCGTTTTTCTGGGGCTAACTCTGCATCAACATGTCTTTTCCCCTGGTGCTCATGCCTTGCTATGTAGCTGTGACACTACCCCCCTTTGGTGGTGCTCTGGACCCACAAGACCATATTCCTAATACGGCACCCTTTCAAGCCCTTAGGCCACCTCAACTCGGTGGGCTAGGGGTAGTTGGCATTTTCCCCGCCTTCCCCTGCCCCTTTGAGTATAACCCTCGTGTTGCTGGAATCCCACAGGATTACAGGCTGAGTGAGCTCCCTCTCTTTCTCCATGAGTTCTCATGCTATCAAGGTTATTATAGGTACTAATCCATCAGCACCGTCTGGGCCATTACGTTACCTTATGGGTGCTAGTGTCCTGGAGTACCTCTCCAGCAAGAAACCTTGGGTTTGGTACCATTCATAGTTGAAAGAGTGCACTTTGCGCACTAACTTGAGATCCTGTAGCTGGCATACCTGTGCCTTCCACTGTTTCACTGTAGGCATTTGCCTTCAGTGTATGGGCTTCTAGTGTCTTGCCAGACCGTTCTCGATTATTACTACCTTCGTCAATCAGATCCTACTGGCACTAGCCGTGTCCAGTCCAGGGGATAAGGTTCATCCCTCTCGCGGCTACCTGTGCAGCCAGCAAGCATCCAGGCGAGACTGTGACTCTTTGGATCCCAGCTCGGACCTCAGGGTGCTCAATCCATGGGATACTGCTCATTCCCTCCATTACGTCCTATGTAGGCCACAATCATTGGTTAAACTTGCTCCTGTTGGCCTCCAGCATTCTCAACAAGCTCATACGGAAAGGTCCTATGGCCAGACACCTTTCTTCTGGCCTTCATACCTTTGTGTTCTGCCAGTTAGGTGGAACATCCAACACAACCCTCTATGGTTTCACGTTGCAGTCCTCATATTCATTGTGGTGACCTTGGCCCATCCTGCCCACTCTCTTATGCCTTGGTGGGTTTGGCCCTGCCCCTGTCTTGGGTTGGCCCTCAGCTGTCGATCTTTCTATGCCATGCCAAGAGCCTATTCGTTTCTTGACTCTGGTTAGATTCTGGTTTGCTGGGCTTCTTCCCATTTGGGGCATGTTGCTGTGCTGAAGGCGGAAGACCCAGCTCAACCCGCCATCCATCAGCATGGCTAGTAGTCACCTATTACTAAATGCATCCGAGCAGCACTTGAAGGAGAACAGTGGGTTACTCACCAGTAACCGTCCTTCTTCGAGATGGGCTGCTCGGATCCATTCAGGTCCCTCCCCTCCATCCCCGCATCTGGAGTTGGCGACTCTAAGGAACTGAGGAAGAGTCAGGAGGCGGCCATATATATATATATATATATACACGGGGTGGCGTGAGGGGTGGAGGCCGCCTGCCCTCTCCTGACAGGCTAGGACAAAAGTTTTTCTGGCCAATCCGGTGCTCTGGCACAGAGACACCTATTACTGAATGGATCTGAGCAGCCCATCTCAAAGAAGGACAGTTACTGGTGAGTAACCCACCATTCTCTTCATTCTTTACTATTTCTACAGATGTGCCTTTGACGCCAAAGCATCCCACACCTGGAAAGCACCTACAACTCATAAGAAAATCTTGCAGAAGCAAAGTGGAGATGTTTCAGGAACTCCTCCAGGCCCTTGAAGAAGGAAAAAAAGAAGGAAGAGCAGGAGGCATGTTATGTCCCAAAGCAGAGACCTGGCAGGCAGGAAACAAGAGAAAACCATGATCAACTACTAGTAGGTCATGAGTGCATGATCAAAGCCACAGAGGAGCAAATTGAGCTGCTGAAGATGCTCATTACATTGCAGATTAAATCCATGCATACTTAACCCCCTTCCCTTGCAATGAGTACTTCCACCCACCCACCCCCAACTCCTATGACCGGTACTCCCATCACTCCACCACTTTTGACAGCTACAATAGCAATAGCCCTTCACTGCTTTCCCCCCCTGCAGCACAGTGGTTTGTGTGTGTAATGAGTTGTTTTTTTAACGAAGACATGCTGTGAGAAGCACTATTTAGTTGTGTATTGCAGACAGTGGTTGCACCTCACATTGACACACTGTGGCTATGTTCACACAGGGCAGGCTTGTTTCAAAACAAAATGTTTCGAAACACCTTATTTCACAGGACAAAAACTTTGTCCATGAAATAAGGGAGCAAAATAGCAGGTCCACAGTGTGGACCTGCTATTTCACTTGGGGAGGGGACTGCAGGCACTCACAAGGTGCAGCGCAGAGGGGAGAAAGCCTGGCTTTCCATAGTCAATGCAAATGAAGCTCCATTTACCGTGCAGATGGCTTTTGGATATGGGTAGATAAGGATGTCCACCATTTCCTACTGTTTTTGGTTTTCAGTTCAAGCAGAGGTTGGGGGATGTGGGGGGGGGGGGAGCCACAGGCTGGATACTATGCTCTGATTCCTCAAGAACACAGAGCTAACACGTAACATAGGGGTTGTGGCAGGAGGTGGCACAGCTTACTCTCAACACATGATGATGACTCATAGCTGGGCTTCCTGTCATATAAACAGGAAAGTGATTGTGCTTCTCCATCCTGGTCAGAGCCCCTGGCCCCCAGCCGTGAATGGGCCCGGCCCTGGGAGCCGCAGGCAGCAGCTGGGGGAGAGATCAGCCCACCCCAGAGAGACATTGGACCAGGGGACTGGGTAACTCAGTTCTCTTTGCATGGGGCAGTCACCACGGGGAGCAGGGCCTGTCTGAGAGCGCTCCTATGAGACGCAGCTGGCCAGGTTTCCTGCCTGGCCCCCTCCCCAGCACAGATTGGAGAGGAAACGGGAAGCAGTGCTGAGCCTGAGATTAGCCAAAAAGCCCGGAAACAAGGCCAGCAGAAACGGTGATGTCAGCCTGCCCCTGCTCTGGCAGACCTGCCCCCCCCACAAGCCCTTCCCCAGCCCCCACTGCCTACAGCCAACTACCTCTCCTTACTCAGCTCCTGTCTGGTGCTAGTCGGGCCTTTCCAGTGTCCTCCTTTCCCTACCGGCTGCACCAGGGACAGTCCAAACCAAGGCCCCTGTCCCCTTTTCTTGGGGCCCAGAGTCTTTGGTTCTCAGGGGCATTGAGACCTAGGAGACTCAGCAACCCGGCCGCAGCTCTGCCTCATGGGACTTAGTGCCCATGGGACAGACCCCATACCACGGGCAGGGCCAGTGAGGCTTCATGCTCAGGGCCAGGGGCGTCGCTGGGGGGGGGGAAAGACTTGGGGCAAGGGCCCAGCCCTGCCCCCGGAGGGTAGGCCCAGCCCCCAGACAAAAGGCCACACCCCCCGGCCCGGGATGGGGCCAGGGGAAGGCCGCGGCGGCACCACCGCCGCCAGCTGGGCCCCGCTGCTGTGTGGCGCGGCTCAGCCTAGCCTGGCCCGGCCCGGTGCGGCTGGAAGCGGCTGCTAGAGGCCGGGCCCGCAGCCACAGCCCTGGATCCCCGGCCCGGGACAGGGCTGCCGCGGCCGCAGCCAGGCCCCGGATCCCCAGCAGGGGACTGGGCCGCCGCGGGCGACCAGCCGGGCCTCGGATCCCTGGCCTGGCCGCCGGTGGCTGCGGCGACCCCGTCTCCTGCCAGGGATCCGTCACCTGGCCAGCAGCCTGCGGCTGCAGCGGCCCCGTCCCCCGCTGGGGATCCAGGGCTGCGGCCGCAGGCCCGGCCTCCAGCGGCCGCTTACGGCCACACTGGGCCAGGCTAGGCTGAGCCGCGCCACACAGCAGCGAGGGCTAGCTGGTGGTGGCGGCGGCGTGGCCACCCCCGGGCCCTATCCCAGGCCAGGGGGCGGGGCCTGCCGGGCGGCCAGATAGGCCCCAGATCCCTGGCCAGAGACACGGCCGCCATGGCCGCGGACCGCCAGGGATCGGGCCCCGGATCCCCGGCCCAATTGGGCCGGAGACCCGGGGCACCAACGTTGGGACCTGGGGCACATGCCCCGTGTGCCCAGCACTAGCGACGTCACTGCTCAGGGCTTGCTGATACTGAAACCCAAAGGTCAGTGCACCCCATCATGGGCAGCCAGGACCTTTCCTGCTTTCCAACGCTCTCTGCTCCCTCAGCTGAGCACCCCTAAGCACTGGGTCTGCACACTGCAGCTGCAAGGGGGCCCTGGCCACCCTCGCCTGAGTGACTCTGACTGACTAGCCGTGAGAGAGGCTGCTCCCAAAGCTGGGCAGGGAGATAACCACCCCTCCCCCACGAAGTCAACAAGAGGCAAAGGTTCATCAGGAGTGAAATAAAGGGCAGCAGAGCCTTGAGGTCAGGGCTGCTTCAGTACCAAGTGAGAGGGGGCCCAGTCAGGAGCTCTGTAACCAATATTGGGGATGTACCAGACAGCTGAGCTGTCTGATCTGGCTAAACTGGCCCTTGCATGCAGTATTTGATAGAACAATTGAGAGCCCCAGACCAAGGCACTTCTTTCTTTTAACAAGTTTCCTTAGTAAACCCTGGCATGGATTTCCCTAATACCCCCTATAACCCCTGAATTTCCTAACACGCCCCCCCCCCCCAGTTGTCAGCCTGCTATAACAGTTTCATGCTAATTTAGTCATTGGTTGGAAATGATTGGAGTAAACTGAACTCACTAAGAAGTAAGGAAAGCAAACAAGGAGTCTGGTGGCACTTAAAAGACTAACAAATTTAAGCCATATCAGATCGTTTCTCAGCAGGGGGGAAATGGGATAGATGTTTGCTTAATGTTGTTGTGGACTCTCCCTTACAAGCAGTATCTGATTAACAATCAGCTCTATCTTTTAACAAGTAATGGGCTGGTCAAATAATACTTGGTTCTTAGTCAGGCTCTGTACAGAGTCGTTTGTTATTTTAAGTGACCGGTACACCTGAAATCGCATATAATCAGGTGGTCTAAGTACTAGTGCTTAGACCTGGAGTGTGGGAAAGTAACTATATTTTGTGGAGACTAGAGACTTCCAGCCTGCATCAGCGGAAGTTCCCCCACTGAGACCTACAATCACAGAAGTCAAGTCACACAAAGTGTGGAGCAGACTATAAATACAACAAAGGTGACTGAGTGGAGTAGTGAAGAACAACCGACCAAAAGCTGGAGGAACCAATAAGGTGCTCTTTGTCTCCCTTTTTACTAGAAACTGAACTCTTGTGAAACCACCTCTGAACTGTGGGTCTCCCTCCAGTATGGACAAGAAGAAAAACAAGGGGAGTGAGGTATGGAGAAGGGATACAAGCACATTAAAGGAACATTTGTTTTATTAACAAACGAGAGTCTAGTAGCACTTTTAAAGACTAACAAATTTATTATCTCACTGTGTTTTAGTGACTTTGCTCCAGAATACTAGATGTGTGACTGGGAAACTTATATAAGTATTTCCTAGTAGGCCAAGATTTTTAAAATGCTTTATTTGCCAAGGCCATTAGCTCACATCATAACTACTTTGAGAGGTATTTATCTTGGACAATATCTGTAATAAATTTTTTGTTGTGTTTTAATTAATTTTTCATAAGAGCATTAGAATGGCAATGCTGTATCTCACCAATGGCCATTTAGCCGAGTAACAGTTGGTTACTCACCAGTAACTGTCCTTCTTCGAGATGGGCTGCTCACATACATTCAGGTATAGGTGTCTACGTGCCGCAGCGCACAGTAGCTCGGAAAGTCTTTAGCATTAGCCTGTCAGGTCAGGGCGCACAGCCAACACGCCCTCCATGCTGTGACCACGGCTATATAGGTGACTGTGACCCTGACCCTCCCAGTCCCATGTACCTTTGCCAACTCCATTAGCGGGGATGGTGGGAGGGACCTGAATGTAAGTGAGCAGCCCATCTTGAAGAAGGATGGTTACTGGTGAGTAACTAACCATTCTCCTTCGAGCGCTGCTCACATCATTCACTTACAGGTGACTGCTAGCCGTACCCAAGGATGGTGGGAGGAGTTACAGTCTACGCACACTGAGTACAGCTCTGCCCACAGCGGCATCATCTCTCGCCTGTTGGGTAATGGCATAGTATGCCGTGAAGGTATATACTGACGACCACATAGAGGCCCTGCAGAACTCTTGGATTGGGACCTTAGTGAGCAAGGCCGTGGAAGACACCTGAGGTCTGGTAGAGTGGCCTCTCACAGTCTCTGGAAGAGGTGTGTTTGACCTTCCATAGCAGTCTTTTAATGCAGTTCACAATCCATTTGAAGATGCATTGGGAGGATACCGGAGAACCTCTCGTGTTCCACGACTGCCATGAACAGTTGGGAGGTCTTGCAGAAAGATCGTAAGCGCTCAATATAGATTAGGAGCGCTCTCTTCACATCCAGGGTGTGCAACCGTCTCTGGATTTCTGTCATCTGAGGGTCTGGATAGAAGACCGGCAGGCAGATCTCATGATTCATGTGGAAGGGAGTGGCAACCTTGTGTAAGAACGAGGGGTGGTGACGCAAGACCACCTTGTCTGGGAAGAAAACCATATATGAGAATTCAGAGGATAGGGCTTGTAGCTCTGAGACCCTTCTGGCCGAGGTGACAGCTACTAGGAAAGCCACCTTCCAAGACAGCAGAGGCAGGTTGGCTGAGTCCAAGGGCTTGTAAGGTGGCTCTGTCAGAGTGTGTAGCACCATGTTCAAGTCCCACTCTGGGGTGGGGTTATGAATGTGGGGAAAAAGTTTTTCCACTCCTTTCAGGAATCTATGTCAAATACGGTGTGAAAAGAGTGGAGCCCCATGTACTCTCTTAGGTCAGGAAGGAAATCTAAAGTTGCCTGAATTGGTGTAGAGCTGGGTCTATGTTTTTATCATGGCACCAAGTGCAGAAGTGATTCCATTTTCCCATGTAGGTGGACCAGGTGGAGGGTTTTCTGTTACCAACCAGGACCTTTTTAACCCTATCCAAGCAGCATCTCTCTTGCTTGCTGAGCCAGAAAGCATCCAGGCAGTCAGGTGCAGACGGCCCAGGTTTGGGTGCCAAAGGCATCCTGAGTCCTGTGTCAGAAGGTCCGCCCACTGTGGGAGGCAGAGGGGGGTCCTCACTGACATGCCTTGAAGGAGAAGGAACCAGTGTTGCCTGAGCCAGTCAAGGGCTATCAGGATGATGAGTGCCTTCTCGGCGAGGGCCTTCAGGAGCACCCGGTGAATCAGGGGAATTGGCGGGAAGGCACACATTAGGGCTCCCAGCCAATTGAGGAGCAAGGCATCGCTGAGAGACCCTTTTTCCAAACTTCGGAGGGAGCAGAACCAAGGGCATTTGTGGTTCTGCGCCATGGCAAAGAAGTCGATCTGAGGGCTTCCCCATCTGGTTGTCAGCAGAGAGAAGACCTCGTTGTGGTGGGACCGCTCGTGATTCGCCAGTGACTTTCTGCTGAGTGAATCCGCTATGCCATTGTCCACCCTGGGAAGATGGGCAGCAGTTGGCGTGAAGTGATGGTCTATTGCTAGTTGCCAAAGCTTTGTCTCTTCCTCACATAGTGCCGAGGAGCAGACTCCTGCTTGATGGTTTGCATAGAACACGGTCATTGCGCTGTCTAAAAGTATTTGTACCACCCTGCCCTGGATCTGGTCTAGGAAGGTCATGCAGGCCAGTCTGATGGCCCTGAGCTCCTTCACATTTATGTGGACGAGGCTGTCCTCAGGGTTCCAGACACCTTGCATGGAAAGGCACCTGCACAGGTGGGCACACCATCCCGAGTCATAGGCGTCTGTTATCAGGGTCACAGAGGGCTTGGACTCCCTGAACGGAATTCCCCCCATAGCAAAGTCGGGGTTCTACCATATTTGGAGGGACTCCAGGGCATACTGAGGTACCGAGATTACCTTGTCTAGGAGGTCCCTTTCTGGTTGGAAGCTTGTGGCTAACCAGAGCTGGAACGGTCGCATCCGCAGGCGGGCTGTTCAGATTACCGATGCGGCTGCTGCCATGTGCCCCAGGAGCTGCATGCATCTGCATGCTATGGTCAGCCTGGGCGCCTGGAGCTCTGTGATGATGTTGCAGATGGACGGAAATCTTGACAGGGGCAAGGATGCGGTGTCTTGCCAGGCGTTTAAGCATGCCCCAATGAACTCTATGTCCTGAGTGGGCCAAAGCTTGGACATCTCCAAGTTTATGCGGAAGCCCAGGAACTCGCACAGGTTCATTACCAGGTTGACGTGGTCTTGTATTTGTCAACTTGACTTGCCCACTATGAGCCAGTCGTCTAGGAGGGGTAGATTCTTACACCCCTCCTGCGTAGGAATGCTGAGACAGGTGTGACACACTTTGTGAACACCCTGGGGCCTAGCGATAACCCAAAGGGAAGGGAGGTGAACTGGAAATGGCATTGTACCACTACAAACCTGAGGTACCATCTGTTGTGGGGGTCAAATGGCTATGTGGAAGTAAGCGTCTTTTAGGTCGAGGGCTGCGAACCACACTCCTGGGAACAGGGAGGGCATGATCTGCGGTAAGGAGATCATGTGGAATTTTATTTTCTTAATGTTTTTGTTGAGACTGCTGAGATCTAGAGTGGGCCGTAGGTCCCTGTTGGGTTTGGGGACCAGGAAGTAGCGGGAATAGAACCCTTTCCCACGTTCTCTCTTGGGAACCTTTTTGATGGCTCCAAGGGAGAGTAACTTCTGGCATTCGGCCTCGAGCTTGCCTAGCAGATCAGGGTTCTCTGGGACTATGGGAGGGGGCGGTTTTCTGTCCCGGGGGGTTGAGAGGAACTGAATGCAGTGTCCTCTGGCCCCTGTGTCGAGCACCCACTGGTTTGATGTGACCCGGGTCCACCGTGGAGCGAAGTGGCGAAGGCGATGGGGGGAGAACAGGGGTTTTGGAGCGTTGCCCTCAGGGGGACCTTCAAAACCCTGTTTGCAGCCCGACAAATGGTCCGATCCCTGTCTGCGTCGTCCCAACTGGGAGGCGCCCAGCTTACCACCTTTACCTGATCAGCCTTTCTCCTTGCCCAGATCCCCAAGGTGACGCTGGGGAAAGTGGAGAGATCTCAGACACTGGGTCTGCAGTTGCAGCTGTTGTTTCAGTTGCTGTAGCTGCTGTTGTAGCTGGTGCGACCTCAAGGAGCACCTAACAGGTTGAGGGGTGTGGATCCTGACAGACCTCAGTGTAGCCCTGGAGTCCTTCATACTATGCAGCTTCGTGTCTGTGGAAGGTGCAAAGAAGTCAGGACCCTCGAAGGGAAGGTCCTGGATAATCTGTTGCATCTGCGTGGAGAGACCGGAGTTCTAGAGCCAGGCCAAATGGCGAATCACCACTGCTGATGCCATTATACGTGCTGCTGTGTCCACTGTATCCCAAGTTGCTGCAAGCGCATCCCCTGGACGCTCTCTCTCCTTTGTCCGGTATTGCCTTGACGTCTGTGAGGCGATCCTCGGAGACAATGTTCCCTCTAAGAGGCACTGGCAGCTGAGCAACTCATGTTGCTCACTGCACTGCCCCCCCCGTGAGCTTGCTGCGCTGCCCCCCCTGTGGGCCCGCTCCTGGCTGCCCCCGCCCCCGGCAGCCCCCCCACCTCGAGCCTGCCTCCGGCTGCCCCCCGCTCTCAACCGCCCCCCACAGGCCCACTCCCAGCTGCTCCCCCCAGCCCCTGTGGGCCCACTCCCGGCTGCCCCCCCAGCTACCCCCTGCCCCCACAGGCCCACTCCTGGCTTCCCCCCCACTCCCAGCGGCCCCCCCCCGGCAGACCCCCCATTAGCCCACTGCCCGCCGCCCGGCCACCCCCACAAACGTAGCTTGTGGCTGGAGCTGCACGGCCCAGCCACAGCTCCTAGGGCCAGAGAAGCTCTATGGAGCATGGTCAGATTTTCTGGGCATGCTCCGTTAGAGCTTCTCTGGGTGGGAGTTTTGAAAACTCCCTGCGCCACAGGAGCTCTATGAAGGGACTCTGGCTGCCGGCCATGTGCTGCCAGCAGCCTTCTCTGCGCTGGTAGCTGTGGCAGGCTGTGCTGCAGCATGCCAGCGCAGCTTAGAGGGGACATTGCTCAGAGATGGCTGGCTGGAGATTTCATACAGCTTCCCACAGTTTGAAGATGTAGCGCGTCATCAAGGCTGAATGATCTGAGATGCCCAGCTGGAGGGCAGCAGAGGAGTAAACATTCCTGCCCAACAGGTCAAGGCTTCTCACCTCTCTGTTCTTGGGCGTGGTGCTAGCTTGACCTTGTCTCTCCCTTTGGTTAACTGTGTCGACCAGCAGGGATCCTGGGGCTGGATGATGAAACAGGAAGGGGAATCCTTCCGGGGAGACAGAATATTTCTTATCCTCTACTTTGGACACTGGCGGGATCGAGGAAGGCATTTGCCAACATTCCTGGATGATACGGAACACCCCGGCGTGCAAGGGGATTGTGACCTTAGCCAGAGGGGCTTTATGGCACGCATCGAAGAGAGAATCATCCTCCACTTGGATCACCCCCAGCTTGAGCTTCAGGTTCACCGCCATGCGGCGTAAAAGGTCCTGCTCGACACAAGGATCCCCTTCGCGGTCAGTGATCATGTCAATTAGGCGCTCATTGGGCGACGAAGATGATGGGGCCCTTGATCTGCTTCGTTGGGTAGAAACAGGGTCTGGCTCGTCGTCAGAGAAATCCAAAGACTCCGGTAATGGCGAGCGGGCGTAGCAGGAAGAGGTATCTTCTGCGGTCACATTCAGCCAGTCGAGGGTCCATTTGTTGTGCGGAGACCTCGACGGTGGAATAGGCGTCATGAGGGGAGGAGGTGACTCCCCGATGGGTGCCTTGCCCTTGAGCCCGGCAACACGGAACTTTTCTGGGCCCGCTTTCTCGGGCGCTCCTCCTGGGGGCGGGGGGGAAGAAAGGGGTCTTCTGAGGACGATCTGGATGACCTACCCCCCGACAGCCGGCAGTCCGGTACCGAGAGTTCCTCAGAGGAGTGATGAGGCAGAGCCGTAGAACTTGGGCCCGGTACTGGGTTGGAGGGGGATGAAGAGGCCTGCAACGGTACCGGTATCAGTGCAGATGTTGCCGGTGCTGAATCCAACAGTATTGGAAGTGGCGGCACCAGAAGAGGCATTATCGGTGACGGTACTGGGTTCAGTGGTGCGAGGCTTGATGGTGGTGCCGGACTTGTGGGCGGTGCCATATCCAGCGGTGCCGAGGGAGGCGGTGCCACTGCAGCCGGTTGCTTCTTGTTCTTCACCAAAGCCGGGTTTAAATGCCTTTGGCGAACCAGTGCCTGAGCCGGAGCCCTACCCAGGGCGGCTGGAAGGCTACTGGGAGACTGGTGAGGTCGGTGCCAAGGAGGTACCATGGAGGTCCGAGATTTCGAGCCCGCTACCAGAGATCAGAGGGGATCTTGAGCCTGGGCTGACCGAGGATCTGGCAGAGCGCTGGTGGCTCGGCCGCTTTCGAGCGGAGTGGCTCCTGTCCCCAAAATTAGGTGGAGGCAACGCTCCCTTTCCAGCTGAGTCCTCCGCTTGAAGGATCGGCAAATGGGGCAGTGCAGTAAGGTGGGACTCACCCAAACAAGCGAAGCATTTCTCATGTGGGTCATCCATTGGGAAAGCCTTGCAGCATCCAAAGCACGGCTTGAAACCTGGCATTTTGAGTTTCACGCAAAAAGACAGGCCCTTGCGTTTCACAAGATAACGCTGATCCAAACTGACGCTGATGGCGGAAAAAGGAATTGGAAGGATCAGGGTCACGGTCACCTATATAGCCGCAGTCGCGGCATGGAGGGGGCGTTGGCCATGCGCCCTGACCTGACAGGTTAACGCTAAAGACTTTCCGAGCTACTGTGCACTGCGGCACATAGACACCTGTAACTGAGTGATGTGAGCAGCGCTCGAAGGAGAACCTGGTTTCTGATAGTGGCCAATGCCAGATGCTTCAGAGGGAATGACTGAAAAGGGAGTCATGGAGCTATCCATCTCTTGACATCTAGTCCAAGGGTTCCCAACCTTTTCTCTACTGCAGCACACGTTAACGCCTTCAATTAGGGTGTGGCACACTGCCATGCCAAACTCATGAATATTCAAATTAATATGAATATTCATGAGCCATGGCACCCTTTTTGGGGGGCCACAGCCTGGGGCTCCAGCCCAGGGAAACCCCAGCTGAGGCTGCTGCTTATGGCTCCAGCTTAGGAACCCCCCTTCCCTCCCCCAGCACTCGGCTGGGGCCATATGGGGCTGGCACCTGTGACTCTGGGTAACCCACCAGCTGGGGTCACAGGGCACTGCAGCCCACAGCTGGGACGCTGGCTGGGGGGATAATCCCTCTCTGGGGCTGCATAGATCCTCCACCCACAGCAGTCGCTCTGGCTCCAGTGAACTCCCCAGCTGGGACCACAAGGGGCAACCACTGGAGCTCTGGTGAACCCCTCCCCCCGCAGCTGGGACCACATGGGCAGGGTTACCAGATGTCAGGCAAAAGGAGGACATGTCCTCCTTTTTCCCTTCAAGTCCTCTATCTGTCAGGCATTTTAAAATATATTATTTTGTCTGGCTTTTTACTTATAGGGTTTAAAAGTATGCTTGAATGCTCTGGAATATCTTATTTTTAGGGGAAAGTGTTCCAAGGCCCCCTAAAAACAGAAGAATATTACATTAACACTACATCTTCTCCATGTGTCCTCCAATGTCCTCCTTTTCAAGCTTTGGTATCTGGTAGCCTTACACATGGGGCCTCTGCTGGGGCTCTGACTCTGGGGACCAGGGCCATTCCAAGAGGGGTGTGGGCAGGGCTGTCCATAGCAGGGTATGGGTGCCGGGCAAATCCCCCTCTTTGCCCCCCCACTGCCAACCCCCCGGCATTGGGGGGCTAGGCCAGAGAGCCCAGGGGAGGAGCAGACCCCTGTGCGGCCCCCCCCATGGCGAGGACTGGGCAAGCAGCCAAAAGGGCAGCCCAGTGCAGCACTGCCTCCAGCCCCCTCCCTGCTGCTCTGGAGCAGAGCCCAGAGGAGCACGTGTGGCTGGGGGGTGGACCGGCAGCGCTGCACCAGGCTGCCCTTCTGGTTGCTCACCTGCTCCCTGGCATGGGGGGGATAGCGGTGCGGCTGCCCAGGGCCCCCCAAAGCATGGGGCCCTGGGCAGCCGCCCTGTCGCCATACCCTAGGGATGGTCCTGCCCACCCACCTACCCTGGCTGGGGCCACATGGGGCCACCACGGCAGATCCATCTCCAGGGAACCCCACCCCCCACCAGGACCACATGGGTCCTCTGCCACGACTCCTGGTCCTGGCAACCCCCCCAGCCGGGGCCACGTGGGGCTGCCGCCATGGCTCTGGCTCTGGGGAACCCCCGCAGCCGGGACAGCTGCCCATGGCCCCAGCTCGGGGATTTTTCCAACGGCACACCGGTTGGGAACCACTGATCTAGTCCCATGTTCTGGCAGAAGGAGACTAGAGAACATTTCAGAGCATGGTGTTGCAACCATCCCTACCCATCCCAGTGTTATGGGAACCAATTCTTTCTTTTGTTTTAAACCTACTGGCTATTAATTTCATTGGGGATACCTAATTCTTGTGTTATGTGAAATATTAAATAACATTTCCTTATTAACTTTCTCCAAACTGGTCATGATTTTATAGACCTCCGTATCCACCCTTAGTCATTTCTGTTCCAAACTGAAAAGTCCCAGTTTTATTAAGCTCTTCTCAGATGGAATCTGTGCACTACCCGTAATCATTTTAATTGGCTTTCTCTGTACCTTTTCTGATTTAAATATACATACACACACACACACAGACACCCACCCACCCCTGAGGACTTTAAAAATTCAGTCAGAGGTTAGAGATTTATTATAGGAGTTACTGGGTGAGGTTTTGTGCCCTGCATTTTGCAGGAGGCCAGACCATCCCATTGGTCCTTTCCTGGGGTGTACAGCCAGCAGGGACAAAGAAGCTATGGCGTGCAGGGCTCCTGGTCCCTGCTGGGCAGGGCTAAAGCAAAGCATGGCAGGTTGGCCTGCCTGGAGCCACCGCTGCAGGAAGGAGGCAGCCCAGCTCCAGAACTGGAGGCCACCCATTGGCAGGTGTGGAAGCTGGTCCTGTCCGGGAATTGGAGGCCACCTGCGAGCAGGGGCAGAAGCCAGCCCTGGCCAGGAACCAGAGACCGCCTGCCAGCAGGTGTCAGTGCTGGTGCTGGATGCGAACTGGAGGTCTGGCCTTGTCCTCAGCACCTGCTGAGGGTGCAGTGGGCATGACTGGCACAGGAGCCAGCAAAGGTTGCCAACCCTGTCCTAGCCCAGACAGCATCATACCCCACACCCTCCCTGCAGTGCCAGCAGTGCAGGAGCGCTCTAAGCATCCCTGCCTTGCCTTCAGGGGCACTGCTGCCTTGAGCAAAGGGTTGGGGCTCAGACATGGGCCCCACCCCTTGCCACACAGCCCTGCCGCTGGGCCTGATATGCCCTTAGACCCAATCCGGGAGCCAGATTGGGTTCCTCCTACCAGCAGCCTGGCCCGGATCTAGCCCCTGTCACAGCTGGCCAGTGGCAGCACGGTAGGCTACTCTAGCCTGGATCCAGCCCTTGCCACTGCTCAGGCAGGATGAAAGATGGGCGGGACTGGAGTCCTGTGGGCCCAGTGGCAGCAAGGGCCTAACTTGCCAGCACTGAGCAGGGTGAGGGGCACTGAATTATTGGGGGACTTTTAGGAGCTGGAGCCTGGTGTCACATTTGGCTGGGACCCAGGGCTTAAGCCCCTGAAGACCCTCCAATAATCTGGTGCTGGTGGTACAGCTACGCCACTGCAATATGCAAAGTGTCAAACTGTCCATAAAGAGTTTTTAAAATAGATTTGGAACTAAAGGAATGCTGAGAGTAGAACTGGTATGAGGCAGAAATGGTAGAATTATTATCAGTAAAGGCAGAAGTGTTCAGTAAACATTTCTGTTCTGTATTTGGGAAAAATGGATCATGCAGTCTCATCATAAGCCTAATACATTCTTTCAAGCCCACTAATATCTCTGAAGGATGTAAAATGGAGGCTACTAAAATTAGACATTTTAAAATCAGCAGGTCAAGATAACTTGCATGCAAGAGTTTGAAAAGAGCTAGCTAAGGAGCATATTGGACAGTTAATGTTGATTTTCAATAAGTTTGGGAGCACTGGGAAAGTTCCAGGAGACTGGAAGAAAGCTAACATGCCAATTTTTAAAAAGTGTAAATGAGATGGACCCAGGTAATTATAGGCCTGCCTGTCAGACTGATATTGATCCCAGGCAAGATAATGGAGCATCTGATACCAGATTCAATTAGTAGAGAATAGAGGTGAATGTAATTAAGGCAAAGCAACATGAATTTATGGAAAATCGATCCTGTCAAGCTAACTTGATCTCTCTCTTTTTTGGATGAGATTACAACTTTGGCTGATAATGGTAATGTTGTTGATGTAATACGTACTTCTATAAGACTTTTAACTTGCTGTCACTTGACATCTTGATTAAAAAACTAGGAAAATATAAAATTAACAGAGCACACGTTAAATCTATTAAAAACTGGATAACTGATAGGTCTGAAAAGGTAACCAACAATTTATCATCATCAAGCAAGTCTTGTTTTTAGTAGGGTTGTGGAGGGTTGGTTCTTGGTCCTGTGCAGTTTAACATCTGTATACATTATCTAGAAGAAAACATAAAATCGTTGTTGATGAAGTTTGCAGATGACACAAACATTGGGGAAGTGGTAAACAATGAGGAAAACAGGTCACTGATTTAGTGTAATCCTGAGTGTTTGGAAA
The DNA here is from genome assembly GCA_007922195.1 of Podocnemis expansa. Lineage (NCBI taxonomy): Eukaryota > Metazoa > Chordata > Testudines > Podocnemididae > Podocnemis > Podocnemis expansa. The sequence goes on along the minus strand of ML682007.1, from coordinate 35,934,011 downwards.
TGGGACACAAGGAAATATGTGTTTAAAAATAGCTAAATGTAGCTGTGTACATCTAGGAACAAAGAATGCAAGATTACAGGGTAAGGGACCCTATCCTGGGAAGCAGGGATTCTAAAAATGTTTTGGAGGTGGTGGCGGATAATTAACTGAACCTGAACTGCCACTTTGATGTTTGTGGCCAAAAGGATCAGTGGGATTCTTGGATGCCTGGACAGGGAATCGTGAATAAATCCAGAAAGAAAATTTCACCTTTGTATTTAGCACTGCTGGAATTCTGTGTCCAGTTCTGGGGTCCACAGTTCAAGAAGGATGTTGGCAAGTTGGAGTGGGTTCAAAGAAAAGCTACAAGTCTGCTTTATTATCATACACGCAAGGATGGCAAATTATTCAGCTCAGCAAAGAGGAGGTTCCGGGGTGATCTGATCACAATCTGTACCTATCTGTATGGTGAACAAATATTTATAATGGGCTCTTCAATCTAGTGGAGAAATGTCTAACACCATCCAATGGTGGGAAATTGAAGATAAATAAATTCAAGCTGGAAATGAGAAGTACATTTTGAACAGTGAGGGTATTTAACAACTGGAACAATTTACCAAGGGTGTGGTGGATTTTCCAGCACTGACGACTTTTCAGTCAGGATTGGCTGTTCTCTAACAGCTTTGATCCAGGAATTATTTGGGGCAGGTCTCTGGTCTGTGTTATCCAGGAAGTAAGAGGAGATGATCACAGTGGGCTTTCTGGCGTTGGAACCTCTGACTAGATACCGGCTCCATCACTCAGCAAGCTTCACACCATGCAGTCTGGCCATCTCTGGAAGAGAGATGCCATACTAAGTCCTGGTCTTCAAAGACATGGCTCATTCTCCTTCTGCTGGTACCCCCTAAACCTCCTGAATTCCCCCCTACCCCCTTAGGAACGGCCTCCCTGTCCCTACAGCAGTGGTTCCCAACCTTTTCTCTGCTGTGGCACACCTTGATACCTTCAAATTTTTCGAGGCACACCACCATTAAAAACTCATGGATATTCAAATTAGCTCAAAATAACATGAATATTTATGAACCATGGCACAGTGGTTCAGAAATCCTGCTGTGTGGGGCAGTAGGGATCGCAGAGCAGGGATGGCAAGACAGGGGAGGTCAGCAGTTATTTACAGTGGCAGGAGTGAGTGTGGGGAGCAGAACAGGGCAGGGGCAGGGCCAGTGCAACCCGGTAAGCCTGGTAAGCATTGCAGGGGGGCACTGGCACCTGCTTTGCTTGCAGGGGAGCACCAGAAATGGTAGCACTGTTCCTGGGCAGGGATGGCCAAAGAGGACAAGGGCAGCCATGTGGGGAACAGCACAAGGGTGCCAAGAGAGGAGAGCGGAAGGGAGAACAGGAGTGGCTTTGTGGGGGGGAGGGGGTGGGGCAAACCTGGGGAGTGGGAAGGTAGGGCAGGGGAGCACGGCGCCGCACCCACTTCCCCCTTTCTCCACAGTGGCTCCCTGCCACCCAGGGCAAATCCTCACCCCACTGCTGCTTGTGATGGACCCTTCCATCACTGCAGGGGCCAGAACTATCCCTCCAGCCCCCAGCTCAACTCCCCCAGCTACACACCCCCAGCTACACCCCCCCCCAACCAAACAGCCACCCCACAACCTCAGCTATACACCCTCTGCTACACATCCACTACCACCCACCTCTGCTATAAACATAACGCCTGCCCCCCAGAACCCCCAGCAGCCCCCCTCAAAGCCCTTACCTTGGCTGTTTGCAGGCTGGCTGACGGGCTGGCAGCTGCTTCCCTGCCACAAACTACTTTGTGGGGCCCCCTAAAGGGCTCACTATTGGCCCCCACTGCTACCTTCCCTGTGGTCCCAGTCTCCCTCTGCAGCCCTAACCACCCCACATGACCCCCCAGGACTCCTTTTTTGTTTTGCTGAACTGAACTAACATGACTATTCCTCTGGAACTCGTAAATTATTCTTGGGTATGATATTTTTAAAGAACTTCCCATCATGAAGCTTGTAAGTTGATCATTTTTCACTTAACATAAATGAGCTAATGCTGAACTACAAAGTTAAAATGAACATTTAATTTTTTTTTTTAAAGTATGAGCATTAATTAATAAATAAAAAGTAGTAACACTAATGATGGATCAAAAATAACTACCACATTTAAATTTTTGGCAATCAAATCTTACAAATGTTTCATATAGGCTTGGGTTTATGCACACTAAACATTTAATACAAATAATTATAATAAATAAAAATAAGTAAAAAAAGGTTTCTAGTGTGTAGCTATAACTGAAAACCACCAAATTTCAGTGAAATTCTCTGACGTACTTAAGTTTATAAGACTCTCACCCCCTCAAAAATATTAAACAATAAGTACAGAAGAAGCTAAAAAATTACTTACAAAAAAAAAAAGATACAGCACAGACATCACACACAGCTGTAATGATTGTCTAAGAGGGCAGCACTGTATTTATATGTAGCAGCCTATATGGACCTACTTGTTAAACTGATCTAACCAAAGCCAAACTAAAAATTGTCACAAAGTCAAAGGAAAAGGCAAAAGAACAGGTAAAAAAGAAAAGGAAAAGGCAATATTTCACAAAATTAAAAAATGGCAGAATAAATGGCCACACTGAGGAATTAAAAGCTGAACCCAAGGGAAAAGTTTCTCCTATTGTGCTTTCTGTTGCTTGCTCCTGCTTTTTTAGCATGTCAATGTGAAGGTGATGGGCAGATAATGGTGAAATCTGCAATTCAGACAAAGCACAGATCCTAATGATAGTTTGCCTTGATGAGCCAAGAGTGAAAAGTGCTTAGGCTTCCAGCCCTACTAGCTCTGCTAGATGGGAACAATTTATATTTTTCTATTTTCATTTCTGTCCACCAAATTGAGGACAGGACCCCTTATTGCTTGGGGCCCTAGGCAGCTGCCTGCTTCACCTACCCCAAAAGCTGCCACTGCTTTTTGCCAGCCCTGCACAACTCACATGGCTGGGCTTAGCAGGGAGGGAGCTCTAACTCTACGTGTCCCAGATTGTCAAGGCACACTTTGGGTTTTGCCACGGGCCGCAGCACACTGGTTGAGAACCACTGCCCTACAGCACTCTGTCTGCCCTGGTAGCCTACATATGTGTTTGAGCTGCAGTGCCCCATCACTGTCTCCATTTACACTGCCACCACCCTGGACATCAGACAACGATGTGGAGGCTCCAGTGCCCCTTACAGAACCCATGGTCTCCCCAGCACTCTCTCTCTCTAGTAGCTAGTGCCTCATGGTCACCATCAGCCCCAGCCTGGCCCATGGCCCTAGAAATAAGATCCTCCCACCATGCCTTGCAGGGAGATGAGCCTCCCCCAACAAACCTGGATTCCAGGCAGAGCTGGGTGGCTTTCTGGAAGCTTTTCTAAGCCACTGTCTGCCTGGGAGGTTCAGTCCCCTGTAGCTGGGCTGCATATCACCCACTGGCAATCAAATGGACCCCAGCATCCAGCCCCCTGCCCGCCTCCCCTACACACAGTTTCTTCCTTCCAGGACAGTTATGCTCTGCAAGTCCATCATCCGCTCAGCTGAACCATGGGTGACACTCTCCTTCAGCTCCACTGCAGACAGAGGCCACGCAGAGGGCAGCAGCTGCAGGGAAATGTCAGGAGGTTACTGTGGCAACAGGAGGAAGTTGTGAGCAGGGGTGTCGCTGCACTTGGGCCCACAGGGCACGGGCCCTGCATCTCCCTCCAGCTGCTTACTGCTGACCAGAAATGGCAGGAGCCAGATCTGGGCTGGGGCTGCCTACTGCGCCTGGCCAGCAGCACAGTGGCAGGGGCCGGATCTGGCTTCAGGCCGCTTGCCAGCAGTGGCAGGGGTCAGATGCAGCTCTGGAGCAGGATTGGCCTCCTGGAGCTAGATCAAGCCCTGGGCCCCAACCCTTTCTTGGAGCCAGCAACGGTCCCTGGCTATGAGCACCCTCCCTTATCCTAATGCAAGCAGAAAAGTGATCTCACTATTGTGGGGAACTTCCCTGGCCTGTATGCTACCCCAGTGAAATTGGTTAGTGAAAGGATCTGAGTCCTTGCCACCACTCCCAGTACACAGAGCCAGCCTGCCCTCAGGGGCTCCCCTTCCCTCTCCTGCCTGGTGGGCTCCCTGTAACCCCAACAAGTTTGGGCCCAAGATTCTTAGGGGGCTCCACCCCCAGCCTTCTAATGCTCACTAGGGCTGGAGCTGGGGTATTCCGACAGCAAGGTGCATGCATAAAGTTCATAGACACGAAGGTCAGAAGGGACCAATATGATCATCTAGTGATTGACCTCCTGAATAATGCAAGCCACAGAACCTCACCCACACCATCCTGTAATTGGCACCTGGCCTATGACTGAGTCACTGAAGTTCCCAAACAGTGTTTTAAAGACTTCAAGGTAGAGAGAATCCATCAGCAAGTGACCCTGCCCCATGCTGCAGAAAAAGGCAAAAAAACCTCTACCAATCTGCCCTGGCCTCTCTGCCACTGGCTACTGCATCTCAGAGTTACTGGTGTGTTTTCCATTCTGGGCCCCACTCTCTTCAGGCAGCTCCAGCTCACAAACGGGATGGCACCCCTTCATTTTCATGAGGTCCCTTCCAGCCCTATGAATGATTGATTGATTGATTGATTGATTTGCCTTTGTGCCCTAATCAGGCTGACCTGGTACATTGGCCTCTCCCCACTTGCCCACGGACTGTCCATTTTGGGGTCTCACCCAGGGGCGTCACTGGTGCTGGGCACCCCGGGGCACGTGCCCCAGATCAACAGCCCGAGCCGGGGCCCAATCCCCAGCCAGCCGCAGCCGCAGCAGCCCCAACTCCGGCCGGGGATCCAGGGCCCGGATGGCTGCCCGGCAGGCCCCGCCCCTGCCCAAGGATAGGGCAGGCGGAGGGCCAGGCCGGAAGGGGCCACAGGAGGCCGGGCCCGTGCCCGCAGGTGGCCAAATCCCCGAATCCTGGCCAGGGACAGGGCTGCCGCAGCTGCCAGTGGCCAGGCCTCAGATCCCCGGCCAGGGATCTGGCACCTGGCTGGCCGCCTGTGGCTGCAGCGGCCCCATCCCCAGGCAGGGATCATGGGCCTGGCCACCGGCAGCCATGGCGGCCCCATCCTCAGCCGGGGATTGAGAGCCTGGCCACCCACAGCTGCGGGTGCAGTCCTGGCCTCCAGCGGCCACTTCTGGCCTGGCCGCACCATGGCCTAGATGCCCGCGGCAGCATGGCCCCCCCCGGCCCTATCCCTGGCCAGGGGGCAGGGCCTTCCGGCTGGGGGTGGGGCCTGCCCGCTGCGGGCAGGGGCTGGGCCCATGCCCCGGGTCCCTCGCCCCCCCAGCGCCACCTCTGGTCTCACCAACCCTTCTCCTGTCCTTTGGGACTAAGAGATGCCCACTGAGAAGACCCACTGAGTGTCACTGAGGGGCAATGTTCCCTTTCTAAAATTCTTCCATACCCAGAGTGTTCACACCAGCACATTTAGGGCCCATATTAACATTTACCAGCATCATGTTATATAAAAAATACCAACTGACAAAAGAACATTTAACATATTTAACATGCCATGCTCATTTATTCATACTTTCCATGAGAATATTCATTCCATGGACTCCAATACCACAGCCATCTCTACAGTAACCAGAGATACACTCCTGATTCCCTGGCACTTTCTTACAGGTGATATTTCATTACCCATATTTCCTATTTCCCTTCTCCCAGGTAACACCAGGTCTGTTGGAGGGATCTGGCCATTTTTGTCAGGGTTTGGGCATGCTGCTCTATGGCTCCTGTAGGTCTTGATCGCGAATGCAGGGATAAAATCAGAAAGGCCAAAGTACAATCGGAGTTGCGGCTAGCAAGGGATGTGAAGGATAACAGGAAGGGGTTCTACAAGTAAGTCAATAACAAGAAGAGGATCAGGTCTGGTGTAGGTCCCTTACCGAATAGCGCAGGTATCCTTGTGTTGAAGGATGAGGAAAAGGCTGAAGTGGTCAATACTTTTTTTACTTCAGTTTTCACAGCGAGGGCCAGCACCCTGCCCACTACACTGGGCATGGCAGTTGGGAGAGAAGAAGAGAGGCCCTTGGTGACAGAAGATCAGGTTAGGGACTACCTGAAGAAGCTGGATGTCCACAAGTCCATGGGGCCGGACGAACTGCATCCAAGGGTGCTAAGGGAATTGGCCGATGAGATAGCAGCACCGCTGGCCGTTATCTTTCAAAACTCATGGAGAACGGGGGAGGTGCCAGAGGATTGGAAAAAAGCAAATGTAGTGCCTATTTTCATGAAAGGGAAAAAGGAGGATCTGGGGAATTACAGACCAGTCAGCCTCACCTCAATCCCTGGAAAAATCATGGAGCAGATTCTGAAAGAATCCATCCTGAAGCACTTGGAGGAAAATAGAGTGATCAGGAACAGTCAGCATGGATTCACCAAGGGTAAATCATGCCTGACCAACCTCATCCCCTTCTAAGATGAGATGACTGGATTTGTGGATGCAGGAAGAGCTGTTGATGTGATATACCTTGACTTTAGCAAGGCTTTTGATACGGTTTCCCACAGCATTCTCGTCAGCAAGTTAAGGAAGTATGGGTTGGATGTGTGGACTGTAAAGTGGATAGAGAACTGGCTACATCAACGATTTCAGCGTGTAGGAATCAACGGCTCCATGTCTAGTTGGCAACCAGTAACGAGTAGTGTGCCCCAGGGGTCGGTCTTGGGAGAAGATTCAGGAAGACCTTGACAAATTGGAGCAGTGGGCCAATAGAAATCTCATGAGGTTCAGCGAGGACAAGTGCAAAGTCCTGCACTTGGGATGGAAAAACCCCATGCACTGCTACAAGCTGGGGAACGATCAGCTAAGTAGCAGCACCGTAGAAAAGGACCTGGGGGTCCTGGTGGATGGGAAGCTGGATATGAGTCATCAGTGTGCTCTTGCTGCCAAAAAGGCCAGCGGCGTACTCAGCTGCATCAGAAGAAGCATTGCTAGCAGATCGAGGGATGTGATCATTCCCCTCTATTTGGTGAGGCCGCATTCCCCTCTATTCGGTGAGGCTGCATCTGGAATAGTGTCTCCAGTTTTGGGCTCCCCACTACAAAAATGACATGGACAAATTAGAAGGAGTCCAGCGGAGGGCAACAAAAATGATCAAGGGGCTGGAGCACAAGCCCTATGAAGAAAGACTGAAGGAACTAGGCTTATTTAGCCTGCAGAAGAGAAGACTTAGGGGTGATTTGATAGCAACCTTTAACTACCTGAAGGGATGCTCCAAGGAGGATGGAGCTCGGCTGTTCTCAGTAGTAACAGAGGACAGAACAAGAAGCAATGGTTTCAAGTTGCAGCTGGGGAGGTCGAGGCTGGATATTAGGAAAAACTTTCTTACTAGGAGGGTGGTAAAGCATGGAATGGGCTACCTAGGGAAGTGGTGGAATCTCCATCTTTGGAGATGTTTAAGTACTGGCTGGATAAAACTCTAGCTGGAATAATTTAGTGGGAGTGGTCCTGCTTTTTTTGGCAGGGGGTTGGACTAGATGACCTCGTGGGGTCCCTTCCAACCCTATGATTCTATGATTCTATGATTAAAAGACCACGGTTTTAGCTGGTCCTTATGTCCTACTCTTTCAGAACTTCCTCGTTCAGGCTGGACAGCGTAAACTGGCAGTTCAGGGTTGTTGCAAAAGACCATAACGTGGGGCTTTGACTCCCACTTGTCCTGTATTTGATGTTGCCGGCATCAGTGGTTGTGAATGGGTGCAGTCACGAGGTGTAAAGAGAGCTCTGTGGGACTGGAGATCAGATGCCTTTTTCCTGCTTTGGCCTGTGTCTGTCTTTGCAGGCTGTCTTCAGCCTGCCATGGACACCTGTGACCCTGTTATTGAAAATGGTCACCTTGTCCTTAGAAGAGGCTTTCTTGTTGCTTCTCTGGCAGCCCTGAAGATACTCATCTGGCAGTAGGCAGGAATCAACCCCTGGGACTCTGCTTGGATTGGAACTGGCTGTCTCCCACCACATCTTTCCCTAGGGTGGAAAAGTAACTTGTTAGCCTGTCTCCCTCATCACCCACAGCTCATTTCTATTCTTTCTAAATGTTACCTTCACCTGAGGAGCCACTTCCTCATGCTGCTGTACCTCAGCAGTTCTGCTTCAAAGGTGCAGCTCCACAACTTTCACACCTGAATTTAGAGGACTTGCCACTGGTGCTCTTCCTTTGATGGCGTTAATCAGTATGTTGGCTGGCTGGAGACCATCAGGTAGGCTTGTCTCAGATGTAGGCTCTACAAGCCTTAACGGTGGGTTACTCAACAGTAACCGTCCTTCTTCAAGATGGGCTGCTCGGATCCATTCAGTAATAGGTGTCTCCATGCCGGAGCGCTGGATTGGTCAGAAAAAACTTGTCCTAGCCTGTCAGAAGAGGGGAGGCGGCCACAACCCCTCGCGCCACCCATGGCTATATATACGGCCACCTCCCCGCCACCTCCTCAGTTCCTTAGAGTCGCCAACTCCAGAAGTGGGGATGGAGGGAAAGGACCTGAATGGATCAGAGCAGCCCATCTCGAAGAAGGGTGGCAGTGAGCAGAGGGGCCCTTCCCTGTGAAAAGGGAGGGCAAAGACCCACTTCCTGCCATGGATAAAGCGGGAAGGAAAGAAACTGCCCTGCTAGAGAAAGTGGGGAGCTAAGTTGGGGGGGTGGGTCCAGGAGGGAGGAGGCCAAAGGATTTGGCCTCTCCTCGAGGATCCCGGGCTGTGCCCACCACGGAGAGGCTTTCAGGGGAAACAAGACACCCCCCTTAAAGGGCAGGTCGATAACTGCCTACTGTGCATTAGGAGGCACTCTAGCCTCCCTAAGCCATGCCGTCTTGTGGAGGGTAACTGCCGAGGACATGGTGCAAGCAGCAGTATCCACTGTGTCACGTGCCGAAAGGAGGAGGTCTTGTGAGATACTCTTCCCTGGCCTCAGGTGGAAGCAGACTTCTAAATTTTTCAAATGACTCCCAGACATCCAGCAAGTGGCTGTTTGCCACTCGTAATTGGAAGGCTGATGAGGAATAAACCTTATGGCCTAGCAGATCCAGCTCCCTGGTTTCCCTGGAGGGTGGGAGGGGGTCCCTAGGGGGTTCCCCAGCCCCCATTGCGATCTGGACCATGTCCCTCAGGGGAACTGGGTGGCCAACAAGGGAGGGGTAGCCTGACTCGGATACCGATACTTCACACTTGCTGTATCCAAAATTGGAGGAACGGAACTTGGGCTCTGCCACCGGGTGTATGCAAGGTCCCATATGCTTGGGTGGGGTGGGACTGGTAAGGGCGCCGTCGAGGTGAAGTCCACCCCGACGATGGTATTGGGGGGAAGACTCAAGGGCTCCACCTCCATGCCTAAGTTGGCCATAGACAGGCGCAATAAGTCAAAATGCACCGAAAGGTTCCCCGTAAAAGACCCTGGTGTCAAGGACAGTGCAGTGCCAGGAGCCCGCCATGGAGGAAAGGGGGTTCCCTGGCGGGAGCATTCTTGTGGCCGAAACCGGAAGGGTGATGGGGCCATTTGGAGCCCCTAGAAGGTCCCTCCTCCGGGCTGGAGATGGGAGAGGGGAACCAAGATTCTCAGCCCGGTGCTGGTGCTGGCATGGTGCCAGACCCCACTGGAGTGGAAGACAGGGGCCTGTGGGGTAAGGGCGAGCGTCCCGGGTGGACCCAGGCCTTCAAGATGAAGGCCGGTTTGCCCCTTCTGGTTGGAAGTGGAGCAGAGGGTGTCGGGAGAAGCAGCAGGGCTCCTGCTGCCTCCACCACTTCCGGGGTGGACGGGATGAGACGCGACTCTTCTTGACTCGCGGGCAAGTCCTCGCTGGGGGAGGTAGGGCTGCCTGGGCAGGAGGGCTCCCACTCCTGTGGCACTGGACTCTGCGGTGCCGTGGATGGAGTCGGCCGGTGCCGGGGTGAGCTTGGCACCAGCGAGGCCGGATTGTACCGTGCTGTCAGCGCCAGAGATGACACGGCACGGTGCTGGACTAACTGAGGGTGACCTCGATTGACGCCAAGTCGTCGAGGCACCGGGCAGGTGCTGCGGTGCTGGAGTCGGCACTGAGGTGGTGTGGCAGTGGCGGCTACTGGTGGCACGGTGCCGCATAAACTCCGGCACCAAGCTGGGTCTCCGTGCCAGGTGTGAACCCAAAGCCTCGGGTGAAGGGTGCCGAGCCTCCTCCGAGGCTAAGGCGCAGCATCACTGTTCCCTCTCCTTGATCATTCTGGGTTTGAAGGAGAGACAAATGGAACAAGCCGAGACCATGTGGTCCTTGCCCAGGCACCTAAGGCACCTCCCGTGGGGGTCATCCCGGGGGAAGGCCTTGCTGCACTCGGCACAGGGTTTAAACCCTGGCATCGTCAACGCGATGTTCCGGTCTGGTGGTGGGGACTCTCGTGGTGGAGTTAAATCCACGAAGAGATGCTCCCAGCCGGACAGGGAGTTGAAGACAAAGGGATGGGCTGCTTGCGATTTGCAAGGAGTGGATATTCCAATTCCGACATGCAAGGTGGAAAAAATGAAACTGAGGAGGGGGCGGGGAGGCAGCTGTATATATAGGCACGGGTGGCGCGAAGGGCGGTGGCCACCTCCCCTCTTCTGACAGGCTAGGACAAGTTTTTTCCAACCAATCCAGCACTCCAGCACGGAGACACCTATTACTGAATGCATCTGAGCAACACTCGAAGAAGAATATGTATTTCCTGGTACCCAGCAGCATCCATCAGGGATCTTTCCCCTCCAGGGAAATTGTCCTCTGCCCACTTTAACATTTCCAATCTGTCCAACAGGGTCAAGGGAGCAACTCTGCCACTCCACTTGACCCAGTGCTGTAAACCTGAACATTTTCTAATCTGTTTGCTTGACTATTGGTCCTCAGCCAGTGCCCGGCCAGCAGCTCTCCAATGTAGCTAGGCTACATAAACAAACCCAACCAGGTCTTTGAGCCGAGGAAGGGCTCAGACCTCAGTCCAGGCGTCAGACTTCTTCAATAAAGGGAGCTATCTAATTACTGCCCTGGAACAACAATGGCCCTCACAGATACACAGGTGCAACATGGCTGTATGGCACCTGCAGCCTCTAACCCAACCTGCAGGTCACCCAGAGCATTGAGAATAAGGCTTGGAAGGGAATTGCAGACAAACTGCTCCTCCTAACAACCGTTGTCCCCCAATGTTCAGCTTTGCTTCCTTACTGTTACTTGCTGCAGGCCCGTTGCAGCAACCAAGTGTCTAATGTCCATCCACGTGTCCAGGCACAGCTAACGTCAGCCTCTATCCTTCAACCAAGTTGCAGCCTGAGCATCAAGAGCAGAAAAAGCTGCATTCTTGCACCTAAACACTGCAGTGATCAGTGATGGATGGACAGACAGACAGACAGATAAGCTGGTCAGAGCGTCCATTTTGTGACATTTTAGAAGTTTCACTCTTGAATAAAACTAAACTCTTTTGCATGTTAACAAGAATGGAATTATGTCAAACTACAGTTTTGGGATCATAAAGGTCAGGCATTCGATCTGTTCCCCCTACTGACTCCCAATTTGTCCATTGAGACCTTCCTACCAAGTACTTGGCTAAAATCTATATGTCATCATGAAATGTTTAGGCTTCAGTGAAACACAAGATTTCTGTGGAAAGCATTGCACCAAAAATGTCTCATCAGCTCCACCAGGCAGAGTCAGCAGGAGGCCTAAACCTGCACATCAGCAAATAGATCAACAGGAAACAGAGAGGAAGGGCTCCAGTCACAACACTGAGAAATAGCTTTGAGTGACAGGTTCCTACTTCTTCCCCAGCCTCTAACACAGCAGAGCAAACCCTGCCTCCTTCCCTGCCACCTTCCCCCTCCACGCCAACAGTACCCCTGCTCCCCCACCTCCCCTCATGCCAAGGGCTCACCTGCTCCCCACTCTCCCATTCCTAGACTACACTTGCTCACCCACCAGATCTCAGGGGATGGGATAGCTAGTGTGATCTGTGACACAGCAGCACCAAATCCCCTCTGCAGACCACCCCCGAGAGGCCCCAGGAGTGGGTGGGTGATGGAGCAACCCTTGGCCAGCTCTCTGTGCCAGCAGCACATCCCCATGTATCCCCCCAATCCCTGTGCAGGGGTGCAGGCCTTGTACAAACAGCCCCTAAGGGCACCGCTGACCGACTGCACCTGCCACTGCAAAATCAAACTCTCCGCCAGCAGGCTGAGCAGTTTCTCTTCAGCCAGCAGCAGAACGGATGTAACAGCTGATAGGCAGGTTGTTAGCGGCTGCTGTTAGCTTTATCTGATGGCACAATCAGTGGTCAGCTACTCAGGCTTTCCAGGCTCTGCAGTCAGCCTGTGATGGTCCCTTGCTGGGGTGAGAGTGGGGGTGGGGAGAATCTGCCCTGTGCAGCACGGGGGCTCCATGGGGCCCAGGCTGGCCCGTGAGGGAGATGGAGGAAGAGAGGGGAAGAAGCTCTGCTCAGCCCCAGTGCTGAGCCCTTTGCAAGTTCTGCTTTTGCCGCCTCCAAAGTGGAAACAACCCAACCATAAGGAGAAGTTGCGCTTCTGCCCCAGTGTAACTTGATTCAGAGACTTTCACAGGCTCCATTGGCTGCTGCACACCCTGAGTCTCCTCTCAGGTTGAGCCAATGCCTGGGGGAGGAGACGGGGGTGCAGGGCCAGGAGCTGGGCACTTGGGCAATACCCTATTAGGCTCAGAACGCTTATCAGCCCTCCAAGGAGCTGAAGGATATTGTGAGACTAACTCTGCAGCACCCGCCTTGTCCTGCGGCTGGGCTTGGGTAACAGGACCACAGTGGTGCAATCCCAGGCTCTTGCAGAGGGCTGTACTTCAGCAGTGTATGCTGAAAGCTGCTCTGGGTCTTGGGCAGGGAAGGGTCCCTCCAGCATCTTGTGGGATGAAGGAGCCAAGCAGGCCCAGCCACGCTATAGTGAGATCTTCCAACCTGCTTCCCCATCCTCCAGCGTGAAGGGCAGTGGTGTTACCAGCTCATCCCTCACTCCCCATGGCTTCCCAGGGAGCCAGCCCGCAATGCCAGGGCTCCACAAAGAGCAGGTGCACAGGGTCTTGTATAAATCATGCCCAAGGCTGCAGCCCCCAGGGTTCTGGCCAGCTAATGGGGCCTCATTCCTGCTGGGTCAGTGCCCAGGAAGAAGGAGGCCAGTGGTGCTGGAGTTTGGAAAGGGCCAGACTACACCAACCCCCCAGGGGACAGGCCTGGCTGGTGGCCAGCCCCAGCTCTGCACACTCCTCTCATGGTTCTCCCCTCTGCCTCTGCAGCCTCCCTCTGGGCAGGAAGCTGTATCTCTGCTCCCTGGGCAGACCAATGGGGGTGAATCACACAGGCAAGAGAAGGTTAGTCTCCAGCCTAGGGTCCCCATTGGTGAGTGGAGGGATTCAGCAGAACCAGTGGCTTCAGTTCCCCTGTCACTGGAGCTCCAGATCCCTCCTGCTGCCTGCACCCTAGGGTCAGCTGGGCATCCCCTCTGGCTCAGGTGGAGGAGCTTTCTAGTCCAGTAGCTCTGCCCTCTAACATGCACCAGACCATTGCCTTCCTGAGTCTGGGATATCCCCACCCCACAGTGGCTCACACTGGCAACTGCACTGAGTGAGAGTGACTGCTGGACTGGGACAAGAGAAGGAAAGGAGAAAGGCCGGGGTGAAGGGACAGGCCATCCGGAGTAGAGGGGGCAGATGCAGGAGCAGGGCAGTGACAGATGGAAAGGCTGAGCAAGGGCCAGCAGATGGGAGAGAAAGGGCAAGGTGAGGAGTGGGGTGGGGGTGGGGCAATGTGAAGGAGGAAGGGTAGGGGAAAATTCAGGGGGGTAGGGGTGGGGGTGGGGGCAGGGTCTGGTAGATAGGCGAGGAAGGGCAGGAGCAATGCCTTGGAGGAGCAGAACTGGGCCAAGGCAGGAACTGGAGGATGGGTGAGGAAGGGTGGGGACAGGGATCAGTGCCCAGGGAAGAGGGACAGTGGAAGAGGTGGATATTTGAGGGGGCAGGGACCAGGGGAGAAGGGGTTTAGGACAGTGCAGGGAGTGGAAAGGCTGGGGTGATGTGGTGAGGGGTGGGGGTAGAGAAAGGGGACAGGACAGGGCAATATGGGGAGATGGACACTATGAGAGGTGGGGCAGTGCTGGAGGGATGCAGGGAATCCAGAGACAGTGCCTGTGGAGGGGGCAGGACTGGATGGGAGCAGGGCGCAGAAGGGCTGCAGGGGCAGGACCCAGTGGATGGGCAGGGGCATGGAGCTGTGTTCATTGAAGGCGGGAGGAGGAGCAGACAGGCTGGGCAATGCGAGGGTGGGGATCATGTCCCCAAGGGCTAAAGTCAGCTGGAATGCAGTTCGGGGGCCCACAAGTTTGAAGAGTCAGAGTTCTGGGCCAAAAAATAGAAGAATCAGGTGGAACATATGTTCCACCCTGCCCTGGCCCAGGAGCTGTGGCCAGGCTGGGGGAGATTTCAAATCTCCCACCCTCAGCATGCTCAGATGCGTGCTCAAGGCAGGAGTGGTGTGGCCAAGGAGCAGCTTTGCCCAGGCAAGGGGGGGTGGGAGGTTCTGGCCCATCATATTGCACTTTAACCACTGAGTGCCCCCCAGGGGGAAGCTGTCAGGGCACTGCTAGGGGCAGAGGCCGGTGATGCGTGAGGAAGCAGGCGGTGTCCATGGAAGGAGAGGAGTGGAAAGGCGGGACAAAGCACTGCAGCAGGGCAGGGAAGCGCGGCGGGACCGGAGCAAGGAGTAAAGGGCTGGGTGTCCGGGGGGCGGGACGAAGAGAGGTCGGGCGGGGCCGCGGGCAGGGGCGGGGCCGGCGAAGGGAGGGGCTGGGGGAGGACGCTTGTCCTGTCGAGCCGAGCCGAGCCGTCCCGCGCGCAGCTTGTTTCCGTGAGCCCGGCGGCAGCGCGGAGCCGGTGGCCGGCGCTGCGGAGTGCGAGGTGAGAGGGCGGGGGCGGAGCACTGTGCTCAGCAGCGGCTCTGCCAGGCAGGACCGGCCGGTGGCCCCTCGTTGTGCTGGGCTGTGCCGGTGCCGCTGGGGGGGGCGCTTCGGACGTGCCGTCGCTCGGCTCCAGAGTGAACGGCCGGGCTGGCCGGGGGTTCTGCTTTCCTGGAAACTTCCTCCTTCTATTGGAGAGTTCCCGGGCCGGGGCCGGGCCCAGTCAGCGTCCAGCCCCCTCCTCCCCGTCAGCCAGTGCCCCGGCACATGGTCTGGGGGAATGAGACCCGTTTCCTGCCAGCTAGTGACGCCGGTGCCTGGTACTGGGGTCTGAGAGCACCCCCACCACTCCTCCTCCAGCACATGATATGGGGGGATGAGAACCCCCTCCCTTGTCAGCTAGTGACCCCTAGCGCCTGGTACTGAAGGTGGGGCTGAGAAGACCTGCGCCCCCAGCGGCTGGTGCTCCTGTTGCAAGGTGTAGGGAGTGGGGGTCCCCTCTGAGAAATGCCTCTCTTAGCCTCCAAGAGCTGTTTGGCAGGGCCCTGCCACCCTGCATGGTCAGCCTGGGCTAGAGTGTTGATTTGGGTTTGGGGCCCTTCTTGCACTGGCAGAGCAGAGGATGGTTCTGGACGGTCCATGGGAAGGTGCAATTATAATGCCCCAGCCAAAGACAGGCCTGGAAGCAGTCTCTGCTGCTGCCCCACCTCATCGGACTGGATTTCCCTTTCCATCCGTCAGAACAGGGGTTGCTAGTGAAGGGATAGATAGCTGAGTGCCCATGCAGGATGGGGCCTGAAGATGTCTGCTCTAGCCTAGTTTCAGAGGGGGTAGCTGTGTTAGTCTAGTTCAACAAACCAAACAGGGAGTCCTGTGGGACTTTTAAAGATAAACATGTTCATTTGTTGCATCAGCTTTTGTGGGCGCAGTCATCAAAGTGGGATTTTCTCCCATGAAAGCTCATGTGATAAATACAATTGTTCATCTTTAAAAGTGCCGCAGAACTCCCTTGTTTGTTTTACTCTACCCTAGAGTGCTTTTCTAGAACTGAATGGTGTTGGAAACATTGATGTTACTTACTGAAGGTGTTACCAATAAGCAGCTCTGCTTCTTGCTGTGAGGGGCAGAGCTTAATTGATCTACTAGGGGTTTTTTGCCAATTGGTTCTGGAAAAGATTAATGCACAAACACATCTGGACAAGAGCATATCCACTGATACAGTGATACCCGCAGGGCAGGCTCCCACAGCTATGCCCTGCTGTGGAGACTCACCCAGCCTCACACGGATACAAGAGCATACTATCATGCACAGATGTGCACTGCCCATTCCCAAGGCAGAACTGACATGGCTCCTGCAGGGAAGGGGGGCTGCATGGGAGTGTGAGTGGCAGGAAGGAAGGAAGCCTTCCCTGAACAATAGAGGGAAGTGGAGGAACTGGGAAGGCAGCTGATGTCAGTGATGTCAGTGCAGATAGCTGGTGCAGAGCAGTGCGATTCATGGGAAAAAGCAGACGGGGCACCTGGAGCAGGAGGGAGCTGTGTTGACAGCCCGGAGCTGGGGGTAATATGGACCAGGGCCCATGGTTCTTCGTTTGCACAGACATGCAGAGTCCCAAAGGATCCAGCCACCTCTCATACAGATCCTGGGAGAGGGACTGCCCCTACTGGGCACACTCCTGCATGGAGGCTGTTCATGCAGTGGAGGGGCAAAACTGGGCTACTGTGAGGCCCAGAAGCGCATGGCTGGGTCCCAAATGCTGTCTCTGGGTTGCCTGTGAGTCATGCTGACCTTTCCCATGGCCTCCTCAGCCGGCAGGAAGATTGTGACACTGTCCTTCCAGTAGCATAACCCTCCCCCATCTGGCCAGCTTCAAAGAACTGTCCCTAAGGAGGGGCCCAGCTGCATCACTGTTAGCTGTTTCCCCAGCCCCCCCCTTCCCCCCCCACCCTCAAGGAGCATACGAGTGATATTGTGGATGCAGCAAATAACTCAGTCTTTTCCATCCCTACCAAGCATAAACCCTGGCTAGAACCAGACGTGGGTTCCTCTCTCATTCTGTCTGAGGAAGGGCTGATAGGGCTGAAGCCAGCATCATACCTCTAGAGAGGGCTTGCTTTTGTCTGACTGGGGATGCTCTGATGTCTGATGGAGTTGCTCTGCTTCAGGTAGCCAGAGGCTGTATGTGTGAAAGACTCTTCTCTCCTTCCAGTCCCACACCCCACTCCAGGAAGAGACAGTTTCTGCCTAAGCCAGGCTCACAACTTCTCAGATGAAAGAGGCATCGGGGTTTGAAAGGGAGGCAGGAGACTGAACAGCCCTTGCTCAGTGCGCTTGCACCCTCTAGCAGTGTGTGAGCCCTCTGGCCAGGGCAAGATCTGGCCAGGGCAAGATCTGCCCAGAGCAGAGCAGTTCAAGCTCAGAGGGCCTGACCCCAGTCTTGGGGCTTGCCCAGTCCCTGGTGGAGTCTTCGAGTGTGCATGGACCCTACAGTCCTCGGGTTAGGCTTTCCCTTGCACTGGCCTGCCAGCTGCTCTGTGGCACTGACACCTCTTCATGTCCCTCTTTTGGTTCTGCAGGTGATGGCCTGATAGTCCTTCCTCATTCCTGCTGGGGCCCTGGGCCATGCTCCCCCAGTGCCATGCCGACTCCGACATTGCTGACTGGCTAGCCACCATCCATCTGGAGAGATACCAGGAAACTTTTAAGCAGCATGGATACCATGTGGCCAGAGATACTGTCTCCTTGGGCAATGAGGACCTGCAGCTGATAGGTATCACTGCCACTGGGCACCGCAAAAGGATTCTGAACCTGGTGCAGCAGACGCAGTTGTTGGTGCAAGTCAAAGGGGGACCCATGGCAGAAGATGCCCGTGCCAAGCCGTACACGAGCACAGAAGCCCTGGAGGGGCTCAGAGTGTGCCAGGCAGGTATGGAGGACAGTGGTACAAGTCCTGCTACTGGAGCCTCAATAGCAGCCATTGATGGCCTTGGGAATCACCAGTGCTCAGCTGGTCTCAGCCAAAACCCAGCTGTGGAGATGCCTGACCCACGTATTGCCAAGCCAGTACCCAAGCCTCGGACAGTCTTCCATCACCCTGGTTCAGCAGCAAGGCCACAGCAGGGCCTGGTGCCCATGCCACTGGCACGGACCTCTGTACCAACACGCAAAACTGGCTCTGAGGGACCTTTTACAGCTCCTGTTGTACGTGAGGGATGCATGTCGGAAATTTCCATGGATCTTGGGCATTCGGCATTCCCCCTTGAGCCGCAGACTGGCCCCGGAGAGACAGGCTCAAAGGGCCCCCAGGGACCCCAGCCTGGACTGAGGGAGAGTGGTTTGGAGCCTATGCTGGTGCTCTGGCCTGGGGCAGGCAAGGTGGGTTTGGATGATGTGGAGGGCCAGACTGAGTCTGGAAAATCCTTTCCTTCCAACCTCGGCATCACTCCGTGCCTCAGCCAGAGGATTCAGCCAGCTGATTGCAGCCTGCTGACCCCTGGGG
The DNA here is from genome assembly GCA_007922195.1 of Podocnemis expansa. NCBI lineage: Eukaryota > Metazoa > Chordata > Testudines > Podocnemididae > Podocnemis > Podocnemis expansa. The sequence continues at coordinate 35,915,557 of ML682007.1, read as the reverse complement.
TGAACCACTCACTGTGCAGCTCCACACCTTCTGCTCCTGTTGCGCTAGCTGCCAGCATGCAGAGAGAGCCTTTGCCAGCCCCATGCCCCCATTCTCAGCCAATCTGTGGGTGGAACAGGATGGAGATGGTTTCCAATATAATTTATGAAGGACTGGTGCCCCCTTTGCAGCCAGATGTGTGTTCAGGGGGTGAGGAGCCTGCGAGGAGCCGACTTAGCCCACGGCAACTGGATCTGGTCACACAGCAAGGAGCGATGCCAGTGGAGAAGCCTGAGTAAGTGAGAATCTACTCCTAGCAATGCAGCCTGCCCTCCATATGGGGACAGGGACATGGGCAGATCTCAGGCAGTACAGGGCTGGGGTAGGCTGGACTGAGCGATTCCCTCCCTGCCCTTTGATATTGCTAAGGTCTTGTCAGAGGAGGACACTTTCCAGCAGTGCGGCCAGCTGGCCTAAATGACAGTCCCAGGGCCCCATCTTGTGGTTCCAGGCCTTCTGCACTGCTCCTTCAGGGAAGGACCCTAACAAAGACCCTTTCACAGCACTTAATGTTCTTTTAACTCTGCACTGAGCTCAGGAGCCAACTAGGTGTGCCCTGCAACAAGGAGTGCAGCATGGATGGACCAAGCCAGGATCCCTTGGGAGTTGAAGGGGACAGGCCAGCCCTGAGCATGGGTTTCACCATGAGAAAGGGAGATGCTTGGCTTTGAGGTCATCTTGGCAAAGTGGATGTGTTGAGGTCCCTTTGGGGTTAGCTCAGGGCAGTGGAGGTCCCTGTAACTAGTGGGTGTGCTGCTGTTGCAGGGTCTAGTTCCCTGAAGTTAGAAGAGGAAGGAGCTGCAGATCACATGGCACAGGGGTGTGCTGGGCTGGGAAGGGCCCTCTGGCTAGGTCACAGTGCAGGGGCTGGGCTGGGGTCATGGTCTCCCTTCATCCTTGCTCCCTCATTCACTGGGGGGGAACGCAGCCTATGCCCCACCTGGTGCAATCAGGCAGTGCACTGCAGCAGTTTGCCTGCCTGTGCTAGCAGTGCTGGCTCCCTGGGAATAGTGGGGTACCTGCTGTGGCAATATGGGTCAGCAACCCTAGTCCAGTCCCTGCCAGGCAGGGTTCTCCCCAGGAATTGAAATTAGGGGTGTTGGAATTTTGGGGGGGAGGGGGGAGTGTAAGGGCCAATGAGATGTGAACCTGTGGTGGTGAAGAGGGGCTATGTGGCACCTTAGTAAAAACTGAACAGTGGTTCATGAATAGGGCTACCAAATGTCCAGCAAAGGAAGGACATGTCCTCCTTTTTACCTTCACATCCTCCATCCGGCAGGCATTTTAAAAATAGGTGATTTTGTCTGGCTTTTTACTTACGATGGGTAGCATGTTAAAAAAACTTAAGGCAACCACGTTCCTGAGCCCAGCAGTAACCTTCCTCCAGCGGCTGACCCTTTTAACAGGAGTCCAGCTAGCTCTGTTGGTAGAGAAGGTGACTTTGAAATGCTGGGTTGTGGGTGTGAGCCCAGTGTTGGATGTTTTGATTTTTGGCCTGTTGCTCCCTATGAAAGGGCTAAATTGGGCAAAAACTATAGCAACATTAATAAAATGAAGGAAAATAAAGTATACTGTAAATAAAATTACTAACAGGGACCAATTAAGTGAAACAAATAAAGGGGCACATCTGAACTGAATAGAAACAATTTAGGACAATTTTTTTTAACTGTAAAATGGGCTGCTGTGGAAAATGAAAAATGAGAGGTGAGAACTGCTTTTTTTTTTTTTTTTTTTTACTTTAAGTGCTTTTCAAGTTTTTATATTTGTAAATTTAGTTTAACTGTGTCTCATGAACATTAATGAAAGAGTCATGAAAAGCTTTCATTTACTGAAAAAATCCAGTTTTCAGTAAAAGAAATCATTGATTTTTTTATTTTAAAATAATTTAAAAAACACAGATATTGCATAGTTTTAACGCTGCATTCGTTGATCATTACCCATTTTCCATCACATAATATGGTAATGACAGTTATATTAATACTACGGTTTCTCCATTTCCTCCAATGTCCTCCTTTTTGTACTTCCTTGTCTTCCTTTCCATGCTTTGGTATCTGGTAACCCTATTCATGAACAACCGTTTTCTTAGATTATCACATAAAGTTGGCTATTGGTCTGGGACCAATACCATTCAACATACTCATAAATGATTCAAGTAAAAGGGGTGAACACTGGGGTGGCAAGTTTTGCAGGTGGTACAAAATTACTCAAGATTAAATTGGATTATTATTAAATTTGGATTATTAAATCCAAACCAGACTGTGAAAAGTTTTATAAAGGGATCTTACAAAACTGGATGACTAGACAACAAAATCGCAGCCAAAATTCAGTGCTGATAAAGACAAAGTAACGCATATTTGAAAACAGAAACCCAATGATACATATAAAATAATTGGGTCTAACTTAGCTGTAACCACTCAAGAAAGAGAGACACTCAGAGACTCTAAGGTCAGAAAGTAATATTACAGTGGCCTTACGTCCTGCACAATGCAGGAAACAAAACCTTACCCCTGTAATAAATCTCTAACCTCTGACTGAATTATTAAAGTCTTCAGGTGTATATATATTTGAATTGGAAAAGGTACAGAAAAAGGCAATTAAAATGATTAGGGGTATTGCACTGCTTCCTTCTGAAAAGAGCTTAATCAAACTAGGACTTTTCAGTGGGGAAAAGAAATGGCTACAGATGGATATAGAGGTATGTAAAGTTGTGACTAGTATGGAGAAAGTGAATAAGGAAGTGCTATTTAATATTCCTCGTATCACAAGAATTAGGTGTCCTCCAATGAAATTAACAGGCAGTGGGTTTAGAACAAACAAAAGGAAGTATTTCCTCCCAAAGTGCTGGAATGGGCAGGCATGGAGATAACACCATGGTCTCAAATGTTCCTGGTCTCCTTTTGCCATAAGGAAAAAAAACAAAACAAAACAAGGAATCCTGTGGCACTTAAAGAATAACAGATTTATTTATTGCATGAGCTTTTGTGGACATTGATAGCTCCATGACTGTCTGTTTAGTTCATTCCCTCTGAAGTACCTGGCACTGGCCACTGTCAGAAAACAAGTTACTAGGCTAGATGGCCATTGGTCAGATCCAGTATGGCCATTCTAATACTCTTACATAAAAATTAATTAAAACATAAAAAAATTTAGTACAGAAAATATCCAAGATAATTCATTCTCAAGGTAGTGACAATGTGAGATAATGACTTTGTCAAATAAAGCATTTTAAAAATCGAGGACTAATAAGAAAGTCTTTAGCATTAGCCTGTCAGGTCAGGGCTCACGGCCAACACCCCTCCATGCCATGGCTATATAGGTGACTGTAACCCTGACCCTCCCAGTCCCATATACCTTTGCCAACTCCGTTAGCGGGGACGGCAGGAGGGACCTGAATGTATGTGAGCAGCCCATCTCGAAGAAGGACGGTTACAGTGAGTAATCAACCGTTCTCCTTTGAGCACTGCTCACATCATTCAGTTATAGGTGACTGCTAGACGTACCCAGGGATGGTGGGAGGAGTTACAGTCTGCCCACACTGAGTACAGCTCTGCCAACAGCAGCATCCTTTCTCTCCTGTTGGGCAATGGCGTAGTGCGTCATGAAGGTATGTACTGACGACCAGGTAGTGGCCCTGCAGATCTCTTGGATCGGGACCTTAGTGAGGAAGGCCGTGGAAGACGCCTGAGCTCTGGTAGAGTGGGCTCTCTCAGTCTCTGGAAGAGGTGTGTTCGACCTTCCGTACCAGTCTTTAATGCAGTTCACAATCCATTTGGAGATGCATTGGGAGGATACCGGAAAACCTCTCATGTGTTCCGCGACCACCACGAACAGCTGGGGGGTCTTGCAGAAGGATCGGGTACGCTTAATGGAAGTTAGAATTGCTCTCCTCATGTCCGGGGCGTGCCACCGTCTCTGGTTTTCCGTCAGCTGCGGGTCTGGATAGAAGACTGGCAGGCAGATCTCTTGATTCAAGTGGAAAGGAGTGGTGACCTTGGGCAGGAACGAGGGGTGGTGACAGAGGATCACCTTGTCAGGGAAGAAAACTGTATATGGGGGTTCAGAGGGTAGGGCTCGCAGCTCTGAGACCCTTCTGGCCAATGTAATGGCCACCAAGAAAGCCACCATCCAGGACAGCACTAGAAGGGTGGCTGAGTCTAAGGGCTCATACGGTGGTTCTGTGAGAGCCCATAACACCAAGTTCAGGTCCCACTGTGGGGTTGGGTTACGGACATGGGGAAAAAGCTTTTCCACTCCTTTCAGGAATCATGGCAGATGGGGTGTGAGAAGATTGGCACCCTCTGTGTCGTTTGGTGAAAGGCCAAGATTGCTGCCAAATACACCTTCAGTGATGACAGGGAAAGGCCTTTCTCCCTTAGGTCAAGAAGGTAGTCTAAGGTCGCCTGTACTGGTGCAGAGATAGGGTCTATGTTTTTACCATGGCGCCAAGTAGAGAAGTTGTTCCATTTTTCGATATAGGCGGACCTGGTGGAGGGTTTTCTGCTACCAACCAGGACCTTCTTAAACCTATCTGAGCAGTGTCTCTTGCTCGCTGAGCCAGAGAGCATCCAGGCTGTCAGGCACAGGAGGCCTGGTTTGGGATGCCGGAGGGATCCTGAGTCCTGTGTCAGAAGGTCCGCCCACCTCAGGAGGCGGAGTGGGGTCCTCACTGCCATGTCTTGTAGGAGAGGGAACCAGTGTTGCCTGGGCCAGTCCAGGGCTATCAGGATGAGGAATCCCCCGTCTGTGAGGACCTTCAGGAGCACCCTGTGAATCAGGGGGATTGGCGGGAAGGCGTACATTAGGGCTCCCGCCCAATTGAGGAGAAAGGCCTCGAAGGGAGCAGAACCGGGAGCATTTGTGGTTCTGCGCCAAGGCAAAGAGGTTGATCTGGGGGGTTCCCCACCTGGTTGTCAGTAGTGAGAAAACCTCCCTGTGAAGGGACCACTCATGGTTCACCAGTGGCTTCCTGCTGAGTGAGTCTGCTGTGCCATGGTCCACCCCGGGGAGATGGGTGGCAGTTGGCATGAAGTGGTGGTTTAACACTAGTTGCCACAGCTTGGTCGCTTCCTCGCATAGGGCCGAGGAGCTGAACCCCCCCCCCCCTTGGCAGTTCATGTAGAACACGGCTGCTGTGTTGTCTGATAGGATTTGGGCCACTCTGCCCTGGATCTAGTCCAGGAAGGCCATGCAGGCCAGTCTGATGGCCTTGAGCTCCTTCACATTTATGTGGAAGATGCTGTCCTCGGGACTCCAGGCGCCCTGCGTGGATAGGCCCCCTAAGAGGTGGGCGCCCCATCCTAGGTTGGAGGCGTCTGTTATCAGAGTCACTGCAGGTTTCGACTCCCTGAACAGGATCACCCCCCTTCGCAAAGTTGGGGTCCTGCCAGATTTGGAGGGACTCCAGGGCATGCTGGGGTACCGAGATTACCTTGTCGAGGCAGTCTCGTTCCAGTCAGAAGCTTGTGGTGAACCAGAGCTGGAATGGTCGCATCTGCAGGTGGGCTGTTTGGATTACCAATGTGGCCGCTGCCATGTGCCCCAGGAGCTGCATGCATCTGCGTGCTGTGGTCAGCCCGGGAGCCTGGAGCTCCATGACGATGGTGCAGATGGATCGAAATCTTGACAGGGGCAAGGATGCGATGCCTTGCCAAGCGTCCAAGTGTGCCCCAATGAACTCTATGTGTTGGGTGGGGCAAAGCCTGGACTTTTCCAGATGTATGGGGAAGCCCAGGAATTTGCACAGGTTCATTCCGATGTCGACGTGGTCTTGTACTTGTCGACTTGACTTGCCCACTATGAGCCAGTTGTCCAGGTAGGGGTAGATTCTTACAACCTTCCTGCATAGAAACGCTGCAACTGGCGCAACACACTTTGTGAACACCCTGGGGGCTAGCAATAACCTGAAGAGGAGGGTGGTAAACTGGTAATGGCGGTGGGCCACTACAAACCTGAGGAACCGCCTGTGGTGGGGTTGAATGGCTATGTGGAAGTAAGCGTCCTTTAGGTCGAGGGCCACGAACCACAGTCCTGGGAACAGGGAGGGAATGATCTGTGGTAGGGAGATCATGCGGAATTTTATTTTCTTCGTTTTTGGTGAGAGCTCTGAGGTCTAGGACGGGCCGTAGGTCCCCGTTGGGCTTGGGGACTAAGAAGTAACCAGAGTAGAACATTTTGCCGCTTTCCCTCTTGGGAACCTTTTCAATGGCTCCAAGGGAGAGTAACTTTTGGCATTTGGCCTCAAGCTTCCCAGGAGATTGGGGTTTTCTGGGGCTATGGGAGGGGGTGGTTTCCTGTCCTGGGGGGCTGAGAGGAACTGGATGTGGTAACCTCTTGATACTGTGCTGAGGACCCATTGGTCCGAGGTGACCTGGGTCCACCGTGGGGCGAAGTGGCGGAGGCAGTGGGGGGAGAACAGGGGCTGTGGAACGCTCCCCTCGGAGGCACCGTCAAAAATGCTGTTTGCAGCCCAACGAGTGGTCTGACCCTTGTCCGTGCCGTCCCCCAGCTTACCCACTTTACTTGCCCGGCCTTTAGAATAGAAGCGAAGCATAGGGTTGGAAGGGACCCCGTGAGATCATCAAGTCCATCCCTCTGGGTCTTGAGCCCAGGACCTTCTGCATGTTAAGCAGAGGTGCTAGCCACTACACAGTTTGTATCCTTGTCCAGGTCCTTGAGGTGATGCTGGGGAAACTGGAGGGATCTAGGGAACTGGTTCTGTAGCTGCAGCTGTTTCAGTTGCTGTAGCTGCTGCTGTAGCTGGTGTGACTTAAACGAATGTCTAACAGGTTGCGGAGTGTAGATCTCGAGGGACCTCAGGGTGGCCCTCAAGTCCTTCATAACGTGCAACCTCGCATCTGTGAAAGATGCAAAAAGGTCGGGACCTTCGAAGGGGAGGTCCTGGATAATTTGTTGCATTTGCGTGGAGAGGCCAGAGTTCTGGAGCCAGGCCAAATGATGCATCACCACCACCTATGCCATTGTGCGTGCCGCTGTATCCACTGCATCCCAGGTTGCTGCCAGCGTGTCCCTGGATGCTCTCTCCCCCTCATCCAGCATTGCTTTGAAGTCTCTCAGGCGATCCTCTGGGATGACCGAACGGAGATTCTGTAGAGCTTCCCACAGGTTGAAGATATAGTGCGTCATCAAAGCAGAGTGATTTGAGATGCACAGCTGGAGGGCAGCCAAGGAGTACACTTTCCTGCCAAGTAGGTCGAGTCTCCTCGCCTCCTTGTTCTTGAGGGTGGTGCTGGGATGACCTTGTCTCTCCCTTTGGTTGACTGCATCGACCGCCAAGGACCCCGGGGCTGGGTGGTGAAATAGGAAGGGGAACCCTTCCGGGGAGATGGAATATTTCTTGTCCACTACCTTGGACACTGGCAGGATTGAGGAAGCCATCTACCAGCATTCTTGGACAATGCGGAATACCCTGGCGTGCAGGGGAATTCCGACCTTAGCCAGTGGGGCTCGGTGGCATGCGTCAAAAAGGGAGTCATCCTCCACCTGGATGACCCCCAGCTTGAGCTTCAGGTTCGCTGCCATGTGACGAAGAAGGTCCTGTTCGACGCGAGGGTCCCCTTCACGATTGGTGGACTTGTCGATCAGCCTCTTGTCAGGCGATGAAGATGATGGAGCCCTTGATCTGCTTCATTGTGTGGAATCAGGGTCCGGCTTGTCATCAGAGAAATCCGAGGACTCTGGTGCAGGTGAACGTACATGTCGGGAAGAGGCGTCGTCCACTGTCGCATTCAGCCAGTCGAGGGTCCATTCATCGTGTGGAGACCTCGACGGTGGCATTGTGGTTGTGAGGGGCCCAGGTGCTTCCCCCAACGTGTGATTGCGCCACACGCTCGGTGACACGGAGCTCTTGCAGTCACGCTTCCTCAGGCGTTCTTCCCGGATGGGGAGAAAGGGATACTCCGAGGATGACCTGGACGATCTCCCCCCCCAATAGGCGGCATTCCCGTACCAAGAATTCCTCAGGGAAGCAGTGTGGAGCCGTAGAACTTGGGCCCGGTACCGGGTTAGATGGTGCCGGGTTGGAAGGGGACAAGGAGGCTCAGGACAGTACTGGCGTCGGTGCAGGTGTTGGCAGTGCTGAGTCAGACGGTACCGGAAGTGGCGTTATCGGTGACGGTGCTGGGCTTGTGGGCGGTGCCGGGTTTGTAGGTGGTGCCGGGCTTGCGCGTGGTACCACGTCCAGCGGTGCTGAGGGAGGCAGTGCCAATGCAGCCGGTTGCTCCGTGTTTTGCGCTGGAGCCAGATTTGAGCACCCTTGGCACACCGGTGCCTGAGCCACGCCCCTGCTGGGGTGGCTGAGAGGCTACCGGGGGACTGGCAGGATCTGTGCCTGGAAGGTACTGTTGATGGCCGAGATCTTGGGCCTGGTACCAGGGATCAGCGGGGGGCTTGAGCCCGGGCTGATCGAAAGTCCGGCGGAGCACTGATGGCTCAGCCGTTTGTGGACAGAGCTGCTCCGGTCCCCGAGATGAGGCGGAGGCGGCACTCCCTTTCCAGCCGAGTCCTCCGCTTGAAGGATCGGCAGATGGGGCAGTCAGCTGTGATGTGGGACTCACCCAGGCAAGCAAGACATTTCTCGTGTGGGTCGTCCATCGGGAAAGCCTTGCAGCATCCTAAGCACGGCTTGAATCCTGGCATTTCGAATTTCGTGCCGAAGACAGTCCCTTGCGTTTCGCAAGATAACGCTGATCTGAACTGACGCTGATGGTGGAAAAAGGAACTGAGAGGGTCAGTGTCACGGTCACCTATATAGCTGTGGCCGCGGCGTGGAGGGAGTGTTGGCCGTGCACCCTGACCTGACAGGCTAACGCTAAAGACTTTCCGAGCTTCTGTGTGCTGCGGTATATAGACACCTGTAACTGAATGATGTGAGCAGTGCTCGAAGGAGAATCACCTTTGTTGTGGATATAGTCTGCTCCGCACTGTGTGTGACTTTTCTTCTGTGATTGTAGGGTCTCAGTGGGGAAACTTCTGCTGATGCAGGCTAGAAGTCTCTAGTCTCCACAAAATATAGTTACTTTCCCACACTCCAGGTCTAAGCACTAGTACTTAAACCACCTGATTATCTGTGATTTCAGGTATAATGGTCACTTAAAGTAACAAAAGACTCTGTACAGAGCCTGACTAAGAACCAAGCACTATTTGACCAGCCTAATACTTGTTAAAAGATAGGATTGTTAATCAGATACTGCTTGTAAGGGAGAGTCCACAACATCAAGCAAACATCTATCCCATTTCCCACCAGCTGAAAGCAATCTGATATGGTTTAAGTTTGGTAGTCTTTTAAGTGCCACCAGACTCCTTGTTAGCTTTCCTTACTTCTTAGTGAGTTCAGTTCATTCCAGTCATTTCCAACCAATGAGTAAATTGGTATATCACTATGTTATTAGGTAGCTGACAATTGGGGGGGGGGGAGCTTAGGAAATTCAGGGGGAGTGTAGCGGGGGTGTTAAGGAAATCCCTGCTCCCAGGGCTCTGCATGCCAACTCTGGGGGTGCTACTCATACCACCACAACTATGGAGCTGCATCGCAGCTAGTTTGGGGATCTTTCACTGGTTCTCCTGTCAGCAGTGTGCACGCTTCTGTCTGGGGGCGGGGAGCTCACTGGGTCCTGACTAGGCACTGCCACTGGCCCTGCAGAAGTGGGACCCAAGGAGCTTAGTGGTGGGAGGCAGGGGCCTGCTCCCTGAGGCTGAAGGAGAGCCCAGGGAGCCTAGCAGTGCATCTCCATGGCATGGAGAGTGAGCAGTGATGGGTGGGACAAGACAAGGTGGCAGCGGCAGGCTTGTTTGGAGGCCTGGCTGATGATTTGGAAGTGGTGGCCAGTAGCCAGGTGGCTAGAATCTGCTGTGCTAGTGCTGGGCTTGGATGAGGGCAGCAATGATGGCTGAGCCCACTGGAGAGCTAGGTAAGCAAAGCTGGCAGGGGGCATCAAGCCAGACTGAGGCCCTGCTTCCTGAAATTCCCCAAGGTGCTCCAGTGGAGGGCAGGTCTGAGGGAAATCCAGGGAAGAGAAACCTTCCTGCTCCTGAGTGCCCCTGTTGGGGGTGGGGTGGAGGAACCCGGCCCCCATGACAGGAAGCCCCTCAGCCTGGCCTGTGTAGTCAGAGCTGGGAAAGACAGTGGGTGCAAGCACGAACTCCTCTCCCAAAGACCCCTGGGCCACGAGGTCAGAGCCCTCTCCACAGCCTGGGGGTTTATCTGTGGATGCTGACTGGCTTCTGCAGCTCTTCCTTCTCTGGATCTGGCCCTCCTTCTGCACTGCGCAGCCTTGCTGCCCCCTGTCTGGGCAGGTCAGAAGGATGGGGGTTGCCTTGGCACAAAGGCCCCAGAAAGGAGGGGTGGCAGGTGGTGACCCTGCTGCCCAAGGCTCTGATATGTCTCATCTGCTCCCCCAGCTCTCCCCGACGGCCCAGCCTGGACCTGCCTCCCATCCCCCAAAGACCCACAATCCAGCCAGGTGAGAGCTTTGGAGGGCCCTGGGATGTGTCACCTCCTCCTGCTTCCAGAATGGGGGTGTGTGTGACTAGACGGTGGGGGGCTTGCGGTACATGTGCAAATGTGGGGATGGGGTTGTTAGCAGAGTGGGAGGGGATGTGAGGCCCATACAGGGATGGGGGGGCAGGGCATTGCTGGGCAGTGTTGGGATACAGTAGGGAAATGAGACAGGCAGGAGTTGGAGCTCTTAGGGGGTAGGGGCTGAGGGCACTGCTGAGGGTGGAAGTTGGGGGTCTGTATCAGTCTGTGGCTTTGGAAGATGCCAACCCTGCAGAACCCACCTGGTGGGGTCAGTGCCCCTGTTGATCGCTGTCCTCTCACCTGAGCAGCCTTCTGGGGGGTGCTGGAGGTAGGTCGCGCTACTCCCATGCTGGGCTGTGCTCCTGGCTTGTGTGAGAGGCACCCATGGGCAGAGGGAGGGAATCACAAGGGGGTTTCTCCTGCTCTGCAGTGTCCCCCATGGGACCCATCTGAGTCCTGGCTGGCAGCTCACTGCCTTTCCTGTTATGTCTCTACCCACAGAGCCTGTTGAGGAGCTGGTCAGTCCATACTGTGGGGCTGTCTTTGGGCGCAGTCCACCTGCCTGGAAGCAGAAGGTGAGGCTACGGCATGTGCACTGGGGCGGGGACATCTGGGCCTGGCTTCTGCCCTGACTCTGGGGCAAGGCCACACCTGGCGCCTCACATCAGCCCGTGCTGGGCAGCAGCTGTGGCTGCTTGGGGGACTGCAGGCCACAGCAGAGCCCAGCAATGGGGTGGTTCTAGGCCTAGCTGCTGGGCATCAGCTGATACAGGGGAAGCCTTGTGCCTGACGGGCGGATGGCCCAGGCAGACAGAACTGTCAAGCAGAGCTCTCAGCCAGTGTCTCCTTTCAGGGCACAGGGACCCACGCTGTGCCAGGCTGTGAAGCGGTGCCAGGGCACTTCCCAGAGCCAGAGAGAGAAGGGCCCAGGTAAGCACCTCTGCTCTTAAGCCATGGCCCTGAACCTGCCCACAGAGCCTCTCTTCTCAGGGGGCAGAGGAAACAGATTGGATAGTAGTTGCCAGGCTCTAAGAAGAAGTATCTGCTTCTTGGGCAATAGAGGGCTAGGAGAGCCAGGATGTGATGGTCTGCTCCCCAGATCCAGTTCCATGTGCCGCTGTGACCCCCCAGTTCCTACTCCTGAACCCCGATTCATCCTGCTTTGCCAAGTGACCACTCATTCCTGAATCGGTCCCAAGCAGTGGGTGTGTGCCCTCTGGCTACTTGAGAGATGGTCCCCAAGCAAGCACCCCCGGCCCCAGATACCAGTGTAGGAGCCACTGTCTGCAGAGATTGGGACCCACTCCCAATCACCATACACTTGTGTTTGTCCGTTTAACAAAGAAATGGATAGTGTCCAGCCTTCTTCACTCACACCCTCTAAAGACCACAGAGCTTTAGATAAAACAATTACTAGTTTATTGATGAGATTCTAATTCTAAGTGAGAATATGGCCAATCACAGCAATATAAATGAGTCAGGAGAGACCACAAGGAAATAAAAGATAAAACATGTGTACTAGCCTACCATCTCTACCTAAACTGACCTCAATATCTAAGTTTATGCTCAAGATATTTGGCCATCAGATGTTTGTACAGCCAGCCTCTGCCTGTGGTTAGGAAAAGCACAGATCTTGCTTGTAGTTGTTTCAAGGTGGAGTTTCCCAGGCAAAAAGCCTCAAATCCCTCCAAGTGTCTCTTTGTTTTCATTCCCCCCTCACCCCTCCCCTTCTGGGAAGAGGACAGATCCCTTTGTCTGGTCTGAGCCACCTCAGCATATCTTTGTTGCCTTCTTCAGGTATCTCACAGCTTTGGTTGTTTAAATGTCATTGGAAGACAGTTATGTCCGTCTCCCACCCCCGAGTCATGCTGCACATCTGTACATGTGCATGAGGCTCCAGAAAACATATAATCATACTAATCATATAGACTAGGTTATGAGCATCCATAAAGAAACACTGTATGGTGTAATTGGCAACAAATTATACAATCACAGTGTACAAGTGAACAGGATAATCATATAGATCATAACCCAACGTGCACAGATGTTCATCCCGTGACACAGGGCTAGTTGGGTTTTTTGAAGGAGCTGCTCCCTCAGTGGTCAGGAGAAACCAGCTGCCAGCCCAGGGAGGAGAGGGGGGTGTTGGCCTTGGTGGGCAAGGCTGGTACTGGGAATTATTGTATGAGCTTTGCAGCTAGACATGATCCTTCTCTCATCTCTAGATGGGGTTGGAAGTTGGGGTACTAGGCAGCTGTGACCAGAAGTCGCTGGTGTTTGAGGCAGAGCAGCACTCCTGGGGTGGCCTGGCACTGCTGCTCAGATATTAGCAGCATGATTTGCTCTCTGAGAGAAGCTGGCCCCAGATGCTCCAGGGGTTGGTTGGATGTCAGACATGTTGTTTCTATCAGCCTTGTTAGTGTCTTCTCAGTGCGCTTCTCCCCAGCTTTATCTGGCTTTCAGATGGCCTGAGCTAGGGTGATGCCAGCCGAAGGTGGCAGGGGTGAGAGCCAAATCCGACTCTGGTGCAGAGGTGTCAATAGCAAGCCCTGAATTTTAGGGTTAAGGTTTGCACTTAAAAGTCCTGATTCATCCTCTTGCATATCAAGCACGGTGTATTTACACTTCTCAAACAGTGGTGCTCCCTTAGCACTGCATGAACATGTCATGGATCCACAGGATCGGTGCCATGGCCCAGCTGCAGAAGGGTCCCTGAGAGGAAACCTTCAGTGTCCCAGGCCCTCATGGGGTGTCACTCTTCCTCTGTGGTAAGCCATACGGCCTCACTGCTCTTTAGGTGGGACCTCTGAAGATGCAGTCCACCTGCCTCATGCTGTGAGTGCCATTCACTTAGTGCCCTGAGATGAACCCTGACAGAGATCAGTGTGCCTCGCTAGCATTGCTGTGACACTCACTCAGCATTGTTGAAACCTCTGGGTTTGTTTGTTACCTGGACACAGCATGAGGAGGCCTTGAGTTATCCTGGAGAGATGAAGATTAAAGCCTGATCTATTCTTTTCAGCATGGAGCCCATCTGAGCTGTAGGGACCTTTTGGTTCAACCTCTGTCTGTCCCTTGTCTGATCTCCTTCTTCAGAAACCAGATGAGACCCCTGATCCCTTCAGCAGCCAGCCTTTGTCACCACCTCACACCTCCCAGTGCTTTGATCCCGATAGGAGGGATTGCTGTTCAGCTTCCCTATGGAGAGGTGAGGGAGTCTACCCCTCTGGTTTGTTGATTGCTAGGTTCTAATGTCCCAGGGTAGGATTCACCATTGTCTTTTTAAGATACTCCCTTGATAGGGAGACTAAGGCCTTGGCAGCTAGGCAACACCCAAACCTGTGTGTCTCAGCCTGCTCTGATTGCAAACAGCCCTGGTCCACTCACTAGGTGACAGTGCAGCACTTGGAAGAAACTGAAACACAAACAGGCCTCATAAAAATAGAACAGTACATTCCCACTTCATCACCTCTGTTTCCCCCTTTGAGACCAAACTGAGCAGGGCTGTTTAACCAGGGAGCTGGGCAAATTCAAGCCTGGAAATACAAACAAGGAGTCCTCTGGCACTTATGCAATAAATAAATCTGTTAGTCTTTAAGTGCCACAGAACACCTTGTTTTGCTGAACTAGACTAACATTGCTACCCCTTTGAAGCCCAGAAATATTATTCACAGATGCCACAGCATCTTTCCTCTGCTCTTTGCAGCTGCTGACTCTTGCCTGCTATGCACTTGGAGGAGTCTCCCCCACACTAGCAGGGTGCCCATGGGACTTTTCATATTGCTCTTCCAAAACTGCATTTGAAACTGGGCTGGGTCCTGCCGCTTCCTTTGTTCCCCCCCTTATCTGCCATGGAGTAGGGAGGGCAGTGCACCCACATTCCCCTATGTGTCAGAATCATGTGGTGCCCCAACCCCTAGGTGGGGTGGGTTTGATCCTTGGGCATTAGCCCAGCCCTTTCTGTGGGGCTCCACTGTCCCAGGGCTTATGAGGTAGGGATTCAGGGTGGTACACTGGCAGGCCACCCCTGAGTTGTGACCCAACCCCAGGGCTGCATTTTGGCAGGGATCCCATTTCCCCTCTAGGGGTCAGCCTGTTGCCTTCAACTCCATGACTGAATCCTCCTCCAGCCTCATCTGCCATCCTGTCTTCACTCTGCAGTTCCTTAGACTTCCTTTCCTGTGACCACAGTTCACTCATGGGGCCAGATCTCACTAAGTTGTCCAACCCACCACAAGCTGCACCCACTTATGGGGCAACAATTTATTGTGTATGTCTCTTGTGAAATGGGCATCTTGGATTCTTTCTCCACTCTCGTGTGGTGGGTGCCCTCTACTCCATATCTAGTTCATGCTTTCTCTGCTTACCCTGGTTCTTCCTCTGCTCTTCAGCATCCCCTCAAAGCTGCTTACACTCAACTAATTCTCAGCACCAAATGACACTCTTTGCTGTTAGCATCAACTCACACCACTTCAGATCTGTTGATGAGATCATGAAGATATCATATTGGACAGGGAACCAGGTCTTAAAGGCACCCTGCTGCTGCCTCCATCACTCTTCGATGCTCTTTGAACCTCACCATGATAGAGTCCCCCCAGAACTGTGCTCTGATACCTCTAGGGCAGTGGTTCCCAACCTTTTCTCTGCCGTGGCACACCTTGATACCTTCAAATTTTTTGAGGCACACTGCCATTAAAAAATGTATGAATATTCAAATTAACTTAAATTACTTATGCATATTCATGAACCATGGCAGTGTTTCGGAAATGCTCCTATGTGGGGTAGTAGGGTTAGCAGAGCAGAGGTGGCAAAACAGGGGAGGTCAGGAGTCGTGTGCAGTGGCAGGAGTGAGTGTGAGGAGCAGAGCAGGGCAGGGGTGGCAAAAGAGGACAAGGGCAGCCATGTGGGGAACAGCACAAGGGTGGCAAGAGAGGAGAAAGGAAGGGAGAACAAGAGTGGCTTAGGGGGGCGGGGGGAACCTGGGGAGTGGGAAGGTAGGGCAGGGGAGCATGGTGCAGCACCCACTTCCCCCTTCTCCACAGTGGCTCCCTGCCACCCAGGGCAAATCCTCACCCTACTGCTGCTTCCTCCCACCCCAGTGGGTCCAGTCCTCTCCTCCCCCAGCCCCCTGCTGCCTGTGATGGACCTTCCCATCACTACAGGGGCCAGAACTAGGCCTCCAGCCCCCGGCTACACACACCCCCAACCAAACAGCCACCCCACAACCCCAGCTACACACCCTCTGCTGCACATCCACTCCCACCCACCTCTGCTACACACACATACCTGCCCCACATAACCCCCAGCAGCCCTCCCCCGCAGAGCCCTTACCTGGGCCATTTGCAGGCTAGCTGACACAAGCTGCTCCATGCCGCAGGGGATGATTCACACATTCCCGGCCTCCTGCAGCAATCTGCTGGCTGGGCTTAAGGTGGAACTACCGAAACGCTGCTTTCCAGCTGCTTGTGCTATTTTTAGGGGGACCCCTGGAAATCTGCATTCCAGTGCCTTCCTCTATTTTTAGGGGGGCTGGAATGCTGCCTGCCTAAAAATATGGGGTTGCAGAACTGTGTTCCAGTGCCTTCCCCCTTACTTCAACCCCTGCCTTTTCCCAGCCCCGCACAGCCCACATGGCTGGGCTGAGTAGGGAGGGAACTTTAACTCCAGCTCTCGGGGATGCTCGCCGCACAGTTTGGGTGTTGCTGCGGCACACCATTGTGCCCCCGCACACTGGTTTGGAACCAGTGCTCTAGGGACAGAGCCGGATAGGACTTTAGTGCTTCACAGTCTGCCCACTTGGGTCTCCACACACCAGTGCAACTGCCTCCTAACTCTAGTCTCTGAGGCTTCAGCACCCCTGCTGCTCTTGAGCTGCCCTGCGAGCCCCCTGAATAGGCCCCTGGGGAGGTCTTCCACACCTTTAAAGAGCCATACATCCCACCCTGCAGTCAGAAGCAATTCCTAGCCAGCAGGGGTGTCAGAAGAGCTCTCAGGATCACAGTATAGAAGGTCTTTGTTAGCAGCTTAATTAGGAGGTACAGTAGTGATCACCTGAGGTGGCCCAGCACCCCCACCATGAGGTTCTCCCATGGGCACTGGCTATTCCTTCCAGGCAGCCCATCAGCACTCTGCCCCCAACCCCACCCCCACTCACACAGCTGTCCCTTTGTTCCTCCCTAATCCTTGGTCTCCTTCATGGGCAGGGTGGCAACTCCCCTTGGTCTACACCTGTCATGTGGCGCAACTGGTTGGGGCAGAGTATAGGGTCCTGGCTAGGTCTGCATCCACATGGCTGGGAAAGGTCCATCTGCCCTCTAGTGGCCTCTGCAGTGATCACATACCTGGGTCCCATCACTGAAATAGATGAGTAACCTGTGGGGAAACTGAGGTTCACACACCACACTCGGGGGGGGGAACAAACCAAGAATATCTCAACTTTGCCACACTCACTTAAGTCTGGAACCTTCTTCTTGGACCAATATCCTCTGGCTCTGTAATCCACTGCACCTTGTTGCATTTCCCAATACTTAACCCTCTCCCCTCTGCACAGGATTACAGTATCCTTCTTAGGAGATAGTTAAATGCCATTTCTTTAACCGTTCTTGTGTTATTGCTGCAAGTACTTATTTCAGAATATTCTTGGAGTATTCAGCATTCCCCAGCTGCTGCCACCTGTCATGGATGCACAGGGTCAGGGCCATGGCCGCAGCCTAGGAACAGTCTCTGGGCGGACCCATTTCAGTGCACCAGACCCCCAAGGGGTCTCACTCTTCCAGCATAAGACACATGGCTTCCCTGCCTCCTTAGACTGGCCTTCTGGGCCCCCAGCATCCCTGCTTTCATGTCTTGAGCTCTGTTCAGCAGGTTCAAGTGGGACTGGAAGCCCTTAGGGTAGCATAGAAAAATAAAGGTTAAAGCATCATCCATTCTGGTCAGCCCCTAGAGCACAGCCAAGTTGTAGTGAGCCCTTGGTTCACTTCATGCTTTGTCTGTCCGCCTTGGTTTGATCTGCTTTGTCAGAAGCTAGGCAATGGCTCTGACTCTTTCCAACAGCCACTACTTATCCCACCTCACCTCCTCTGATCCTGACTTGCAGGTGCGTTGTTCATCTTCCTTAAGGAACGGTGGGGAAGTGTATATCCTTCTAAGTTGTTGGTTACTAGGTGCCAAGTCCTGGTGACTGGATCTACCATTGCCTTCTCAGGTATTCCCTTTGACTAGACACTCAGAGCTTTGTGTCACATGCCTGTGAAAACTGAAGCTCCAACAGAACTTTTAAAAATATTACAGGATAATCCCACAGTGTGCCACTGTGACCCCCAGTGTCCATTCCTGGACAGTGATTTACCCTGTTTTGCCAGGTCAGTAGTCACTCCTGAGTCAGTCCACATAAGCCTCCTCTGTGTAATTGGTCCCAGGCCATGAACATGCAGCCTCTGGCTGCTAAGGTGATGGTCCGCAAATGAGCACCCCAGCCCCAAATAGTACAGTGGGAACTTCGGTCTTACAGGGATTGGGATCCTTCTCCAATCACCAGAGACCCATGTCAGTCAATTTAACATTAAAATGGATCGTGCCCAGCCTCCCTCACACCCCCTGAAGTCCACACAGCTTTAGATAAATTAAATACTAGTTTATTCATTAAGGTATGATTTTTCAGTGAGAATATAGCGAATCAATGCACAATCATTTAACAAAGGAGTTAGGAGTTACCATGAGAAAATAAAACATACACACTACACTGTAACGCTATTTAGGATCACACTTTAGCTTGTTCTCATCTTTCTTGCCCCCAAGTCTGGCTCTCGGTCATGTTTAGCCAGGTTAGGCCATTCTAACAATGGGGTAGGCCAGAAAGTTTGCAGTTCCTTGTCAGATGATGTTTCCCTGGCCAAAAGCCAGCAGTTTCTCTCCCTCTTAAAGCATTTGCTTTCCTTTTTCTTTCGTCCTTGGCCCCCTCTTCCTCCCACCTGAGCCAGGGAGGTCAATTTACATCTCCTTTGTGATGCAACTCTTCAGCCTCTGTGCTAGAGACAGCCTGAGCTATGTAACATGCTTTACATGGTCACACATACATGATGCTGCAATGAACATGATATAACAATATCGCGGAACATTCAAAAGGGAACCTTGAACAGCATAATTGTCATCAAATCATATAATCAAAGTACAAAAGTGAACAGAAACATCATATAGATCGTAGCTTCGGTGCATGGATTGCATTGCGTGACAGGCTTACAGTGTGCAAATGTGTTCATGAGAGCAGCAATAATGCTAACTCTAAACTCCCCTGTAATTAATGCTGCAACTTTGGCCATAGGCTATACTGGGGTGCTTTTTATTTTATTGTGGTGGGTTTAATGTTTAATGCTAATTTTCCCCATTCTGCTTCATAACTATTTAAGCTAAACGCAACAGTGTCAGTGATGTGCAGATTTGAAACCCTTGCCTTTGGGTTAAATATGGATTTTTTTTTTTTTCTCACTAGTACAGATAACTTGACCTCACCTTCCTCTAAATGCTGTTCCTCAGTGTTTGAATCTAAACAACTGTTTTGAGTTGCTGTAAAAGTCTGATGTGATCCTATGACTTACACTTCTCTGCATTTACTTTCCTTCCATTATGTAAGTTCCACCATCTTCAAAGCATCTGATGAAGTGGAGTTTTGTCCCCCCAAAGCTCATGCTATAATTAAATTTATTAGTCTTTATAAGTGCCACAGGAGTCCTTGCTTGTTTTAAGGATTCAGGGCTTAAAGTAAGCTGGAACACCTCAGAATGCCCTCCCAGGGCCGACAAATTTGAGGGGCCAGTGCTCTGGGGCCCCTAAAAATAGAAAAAGCAGGCCTAACACTGTGTTCCACTCTGCTCTGGCCGGGGACCTGTCTCTCCTTCAGGGAAGAAGAACCTGAGGCTAAGCCAGCTGGGAGCTGCCTCCTGGGTCCTATTGTTGGGAGGTTTCCCTCTCTGTGTGTGTTGGGCTTCCCAGCCTACATAGAAATAAAATTCTTCCAGCACTAGGACCCAGGAGAGACCATCTAACTCTAGCACAGTAGTGGAGTCCCTGCAGGAAACGAAAGTGAGGGGAAACTCTGGTGGGTCTGAGCCAGGAGATGCCTCAACACCCTCATGGGCACCCCTGCCATGGATTATGAAGGGCTGACACCATCCCTCCTCTTGCCTCCTCAGGCAGGAGGGGGGATGAGGCTACCCAGCTCTAGCCAGGGGCTTGGGTCCCAGCTGCAGCAGGGGACAGTAAGTGATGGGGTGGGGATGCTGGGCCAGGCCAGCCATTCAGGGGGGCAGTGGAGGCAGAGTGTGAGGCTGGGATCGAGGTCAGGGAGGTGCAGAGGAGTGAAGGGGACAATGTGTGAGGCCAGGATCAGGGCCAGTATTTTTATGGAGTAGTAAGTATATTTTTATGGAGTGATAACTGACGTGTATGGTACTGAGAAGTGGTTGCAAATGCCTACCTGTGCTGGGGCCCACACATGCATGAAGGGGGCCTGGACAGTATGCGTAGGGGGCCCATCAAATTACCTGTTAACCACCGAGGGTATTAGATTATTTTTTTTCATTTTGCTCCTTTGTGTCCATCGCTATTGCTTGATATCAGCTGTTGTTTTTCAGTTGTAGAATCACACCTTGGTTTGTTAATGAAATTGAAGCAGTTCTTTCTGAAATTTACTTAGCCAACTACATTCAACCCATTCTGAAACCTACCTCTTTCCCTTCCTCACTCAGAAAATCTTGGGAGTTTAAAAATTCAAATTAATCCTCTCCTCCTGGAGTCAAATCCTGGCAGAATTTAAAGACACTCTAATACTTATAAATTGACTTTCCAGTACCTCTGATAGCACCTTAGAATTGTAAAAGAAAACGGCTTTCCAGTTGATTCATGTAGCAAAAACCAGTTCATTGTCCCACAATACTAACAGAGTTGAAGCCAAATAACTGGTTTTTGCCTAATGCCCTGTAGTGAGAGGTCCAAGACACAGACATCTGGAACTAGGTGAATATTCATTTCCAGCCTCAAACTTTGCAGCCCAGCCCTCCTCAAGATCTGAGTCGACTTAGGTTTCATTTGCATCCCCTTCATGCTGGCCCTGTGTGCAAGGCTGTTTGTTTCCTTCTTTGTGCTTGCACTGAGGCTAGTCACTGTGAATGGGTTCAGTGTCTGGAGCAGAGCTGTTTCACTAGCTACTTGGTGTTGAGTTGTATCCTCATGGATCTCATGTGTCTGGGAAACAGCTTCTTGACATTCAGCCAAGGTTTTCCCTTAGGGTATTACTTAGATATAAAAAAATGTGAAGTCAATTGGTGTGGCAAAGGAAGAGTAAAAAAGTGAAACCTTCCCCCAAACCTGAAGAACTGCACCATAAAGATGGGCATACAGACCCATGGGCACCCTGCTTTCTCACCTTTACCCAACCAGAGGAGTTCTGCCTTCTCCTGTGTCCACAGGCGCCATGCCTTCTCTTGCAAACACACCCACAGACATTTACAGCTCTCCTCTAGCTACATTTACAGCTCTCCTCCAGGCAACTTCTGCTCAGGCCTGTTGGAGTCCTGTGTTCCTCTGCAGTATATTCTGAACTGATTAACAGAGTTCTACAGCACCAACTGCACTCATGGTGCTTTTACAGAATAAGGCAACATGAAACCTCACATTTGAACTGCTTTCCAAAGGGGCAGCTATGTTAGGCTAGTTCAGTAAAACAAAAAAGGAGTCTCTGCGCAAAAGAATAAATGGGCACAAATCTGACATCAGAAATCACAACATTCTAAAACCAGTGGCTCATCATTTCAATCTTCATGATCACTCCATTAATGATTTGCAAATTGCTGTGCTCAGACAGATGAATTCCAGATTAAGGCTTGTGATGAAGTAAGAAAACCTCTTAGACTGCTGTGGTTCTTCTTTTCTGTCCCTGTTCTTTGGTGATGGTATTCTGGTGATGGGACACAGGGGTGTGATAACTATAGGTACCACTAGGGGGGAAGAGGTTTTAGTGCGCCCTTACCTGGACCCCCTGGGGGGTGACAGGTTGTGGCTGGTTTAGACCATGGGCATGGCAGCTGGATGGAGAGGAGAACAAAGGGAGGAGAGGGGAGGAAGGAAGATGGAGGTCGGAGGGACAGGACCTCCGGGGCTCATCCTGTGGGTTTACTGTCAGCCCTCCTGGTTGATCTGAGAGCCAACTGTCCTAGCTGCTGTGCAAAGTGGATTGCTAATAAACCCTCTGACTGCTACACTGGCTGAGTGTCACTGCTGATTGGGATGGCTGGGACCCTCATGGAGGGAGGAACCCCCCCCCCCAAGGGAGACCAGACAGAGCAAGGGTCGGACCCTCTGAGCCTGGATTTGGGAGCTGGCTACAGATAGCATGGAGACCCGTGTGCTGAACGGGAGAAGGCTCCACCATAGCAGAGTCCTGGTGGGCTGTGAACAGAGGGGATCCAAGAGGCTTTTCTGGGTTCTCCTTGACAAGGTTTCAAAGTGAAGTTGCTGAAATTGAATTTATTTGCAAATTTGGTTGTATTGACTGAGGACTTAATAGGGTCATTGGATTTTTTTCTCATTATAACAGGTGATTTGACCTCATCTTTCTCTTTTTGCTGTTCCCCAGTGTTTGAATCTTTATAACTATTCTGATTTGCTGTTACAGTGTGACCCAATGTTCCCTCTAAGCTGATGATGCAGCTGAGCAAGTTCCCTTCCCATTCCTAGTGCCGGGACCGGGCGCCTGAGCCACTGCCCATCAGCTCCCCAACTGTATCCATAACTTGCTCAGTTGCATCACCAGCTTAGAGAAGGAACATTGTATAGATGTCTTTTTGTTCAAACTTTAGTAAATTAATAAAACCGCAGTACTTCAGTTTAACATTTTTATTAAACAAATATGAAGCAATGATGCTGCCTATCAAGCCTCCTCTATACCTCAGTTTTTGATGCCTGTCTTTGTCACATTTCCAGAATGCATATACAGAATCTAAGGCAGCCTTGAATCAAGCACTTAGATATGACTTGATGCGCATTAGCGTGTCTAGATGAGAAACATCCAACCTGTTAAGCGGCTCTGTCTTAATATTATTCATTAGACTGAAGCCTCATTCAGCATCTGCACTAGGTGCTTGAAACATACCACATATATCAACCAACTGGGCCAGGAATGGGAACTTATCTTCTGTCAGTGTATAGGGGACAATGTCTAAGATGGTGTACCAGCCATTACTTTCCAGAACAGCAAACATTTTGGTTGGTTGTAATTTCAGCTCACCTTTAGAAGATGTGAAAATACATAAAGAAAATTTGTAAGAAATTACACTGATAAGAGCTGATGATCACAGATAACCAATACAATTCTATTATTTTTTAGAGATTCCTAATGAATGTGCCAATTCTGACTAGATCTCACTCATTGAGCTAAAAGAAGTCACCCTTACATATTACTTTAGCTAATGTAAATTAAGGTCAATGACGGTTTTTCCACTTTACTGAAAAAGTTAGATCAGGCTGCCTTCTCTCTCTGCTACAATCCCCATCTACCAGTTTTGTGGTGTTCTTGTCTGCAAGCTTTGATCTTTCCTTTACCAGCTTCCAACTGAAAACAGAGCTGTGCTAAAAATACATGGAGGGGACACCTCCTCGTAAAGCCATCGTTTATGGCACTTGGTAAAGATATCAAAATGGGGGGACACATGTAGTTTGCCTATAATGTATTGTCAGGGCCATTCACTTAAATATGAGCAGAGGTGGGGTGTGCCTCTTGAATATCACAGAGCCAAGCGTGTGTGAATGCCTAGTATAGTGAGCCATTGAGAGATCCTGGGATGGAAAGTGCTGGAGAAATGCTGGGAGTTAATAAAGTAACATAAGGTTCTATACAGTTTTCTGTGTTTATTCTGAATCTTGGGTGGAATTTGTGTGTTGTGTCTACCTATCTCACTGTTTCCCAAACAGTGTGCCACAGCACACAGGTGTGCCACAAAATTTTTTGAAAAACTACTCAAAGAGCTCTGGATTGGCTCATTGGCTCACGAAAATATATGGCTTCATTTGGAAACTATATGGTAATGTGCCTCAAATGAATTAAAGGTAGCAAGGAGTGCCATGGTGGAGAAAACATTGGGAACCACTGACCTAAGTGGCAGCAATGACTTGAAAGGGAAACAAAACGTTTCCTTACACATCCCCCCCCCCCCCCCGCATGGCATGAGCTTTTCCCCGGCTTCTAATCTGCCCCCAGCTTGGGAGCCCCCAACCCAGCTCCGATCTCCAACTTCTGCTCCCCGCCAGCCCCGACCCCAGCTCCTCTGCTCCCCCGCTTCTGCTCCCCGCCAGCCCGACCCCAGCTCCTCTGCTCCCCCGCTTCTGCTCCCCGCCAGCCCGACCCCAGCTCCTCTACTCCCCCGCTTCTGCTCCCCGCTAGCCCTGACTCCAGCTCCTCCGATCCCCACTTCTGCTCCCCGCCAGCCCCGACCCCAGCTCCTCCAATTGGGGACCTGTGCTGGGGTCAGCGCTTGCTGCGCCACTGAGTGGCGGTAGCTGCACCACCGCTCACTGGCACAGCTTACAGGGAACATTGGTGTGACCTGATTCCATGATTTACACTTCCTTGCATTTATTTTCTCACGTTCTGTAAGTTCCCCCATCTTCAAAGCATCTGACAAAGTGGGATTTTCTCCCACGGAAGCTCATGCAATAAATAAATTTGTTAGTCTTTAAATTCTACGGGACTCCTTGTTTGTTTTAGTTGAACTGATTACACACTAGAGAGCTGCAGGACAGGATGTCACATGGGGTTGGGTGATAAAATGGTGAGATTTACCATAGGATCTACCCCCTCTCCCACACACACTTCACTTGATGTTAATAAAGGGTGTCATGTTCTCCTTGACGAGATATGAACTGTCTACAAAGCTGCTTTATACCTACTTCCAAAGGGGTAGCTATTTTAATATAGTTCAGCAAAACAAACAAGGTGTCTGTGGGACTTAAAGACCAACAAATTTATTTATTACATGAGTTTTCATAGGAGAAAATCCCACTTCATCAGCAGCTTAGTCCTAAGCTCATGCAATAAATAAATTTTGTTAGTCTTTAAGTGCCACAGGACTCCTTGTTTGTTCATACGCACTGGCTGTGTTCCTCATAAGATCCTTGAGCGCTCTGCCAGATATGGCTGAGGTTAGCTTAAGTAAGGTATATTACACACTGTGTCCAAACAGTATGATTCCATCACATCTCCATCTTTAAGATCTTCATTCCGCTATTTGCAATATTTACACCATCACACTGGCTTTCTAAGGATTTTTCTGTTAAGTGTCTCTGAATTGCACTAATTTTCTAATTACACAACCCAAACAAGTAACAGTTTGGCGAGCTGGCCATCTATTCATTGCAGCAATTAGCAGGGGTCAGTTTAGAATCCCTGAGTCATCGTTGTCTTGTTTTGTGCCTGCCATCTATAGTTTTTGCTCTGTTTATTGCTCTATCTGACTAATAAATGTGTAGATGTCAACAGTTTCCTTTGAACTCTTCTTTGTCTCAATCATACATGATCTAGGGGCTGGATTCTTTTCCTTCATGACGTCTGGGGTTGTCCATCCCTTTTTCTCCATCCAGTTCCTTCATGACAGCTGGAGTTCTCCATCCTTTTTCTCCATCCAATTTGATGTGAAAACACTTGCCAGGTTCTAGCCCTAGCAGCTCACTCTCTGAGTGGCATCTGTTGTAGTGTTTGTAAGCTCTTGTAGCTTTTTTTACCCAGTATGACTACTGTTTTCATGTCTTTGGAGATGGATTGTTTTCCAGAGTTGGAACAGTAGTTCTGAGTTGTTCTCCCATCAGGAGTTGTGCTGGTGGTGGTGGTGGTCTGTGTCTTGGAAGAGTGAGAAAGGGTCTTCCTACCTTAGGATTTTCTTGGCTGTCTATGTATCTGACTCAGTCTCTTCATTTGGTTGTGGGGAAATGGGCATTGCAAGTAATATGGTCAATAACATATTTTGTTTGGCACTGAATTGCAATTGTTGTACATCACTAGTAGTCAAGGGCGTTGCTGGCTGGGGGAGGGACCCGGGGCATGAGCCCAGGGCTTGCCCCCTGGCCGGCAGGCCCCGCCCCCTGGTTGGGGACAGGGCCAGGTGCCACTGTGGCTGCGGGCGGCCAGGCCCCACATCCCCGGCAGGGGACGGGACTGCCGCAGCCGTGGGCAGCCAGACTGCTGGTGGCCAGGCCCCAGATCCCCGGCTGGGGATGGGGCCGCTGTGGCTGCGGGTGGCCAGGCCCCGCATCCCTGGCCAGGGACGGGGCCGCCGGTGGGCGGGCCCCGGATCCCCGGCTGGGGACGCGGCCGCCAGCAGCTGGGCCCCGGATCTCCAGCCCGATTGGGCCAGAGATCTGGGGCACTGGTTCTGGGGTTCAGGGCACGTGCCCCGGTGTGCCCAGTGCCAGCGACGCCCCTGCTAGCAGTTGTGGAATATGTAGAGGAAAAAACAGAGAAAAGAGAAAAAGTCAAGAACCACCACCCTAGATAGTACGTGGTCCTGAAATGAATGCAAAGGACTGGACTCAGCGACCTCTCGTGGTCCCTGGCCAGGCCACTCCCACCCTGAGAATGCATCTGAGCATGCTTGAGGTGGGAGATTTGAAAACTCCCCCAGGCTTGGCTGCAGCTCCTGGGCCAGGGCAAGGCAGAACGTGCGTTCTGCCTGATTTTTCTATTTTTTCAGGGCCCTGGAACTCTGACCTCTCGAATTTGCAGTTCTGGGGCGTTCCGGCTTACTTTAACTCCTGTTGGCTGGGGAGAGATTCCCCACTCCCAGGAGGTGCCCTCCACCCTTCTGGTGCTTGAATTTTGGGCACTCCTGGGCTTGCAGTGGTTAGATTCAGAAGCAGCTCAAGCCTAGGAGATCAGTAGAGCTTCCCTTGGGGAAGGAGCTCCTTGACCACCCCAGCCCCTCCTCATGATTCACGCAGCACACCATCGTAGGCTTCATTTCCAATCTACACCCCCCAGCTCTGTTCCCTACCCATCACTGCAGCCACTCAGGACTTTCCCATCATAGAGCAGGGATGCCAAAGGGGCAGAGGAAGGCAGAGGAAGCCTGGGCAGGAGGCAGGTTGGGAGAGCAGGGAGAGTCAGGGCCACCATGGTCCCAGCTCAGCAGGGATGGGGGTAGGTGGGGAGAGTAGGGAAAGGTGGACCTATGGCCTCACCATGCCTTTCTCAGTGCGGAGAGCAGAGAAATGCAGGGCCACCACGGCCGCAGCCCAGCAGGAAGTGAGGAAAGGTGAGACTACAGTCCTGTGCTTCCCAGTAGCAGACTGTCAGGAAGGTAGTGCTTTCCTGAGGCTTTGATACCAACCACTGAGCAAAAGGTGCGGGCACCAAGGACAGTCCCAGGGTGCATGGTTGCTGCTGAGACCTAGGAGGAGTCACAAGTTATATGTGGACTGCGCAACTGCTGTTTCTGGTGCACTTCATAGCTGGAAGGCAAGTATGGCCACCTCTCACATTCCTTCTCTGCCCTGAGTAGAACCCAGCAGATCTGAACCATGGCCAGTGAGTCAACCCAGAGGCCACATAACAGGCCCTGCGTCAGTGCCTTGCTGCTGGGCATCTCGAGAACTGTCTCAGGTGTCTGTACAGTTGAAACCCTCCCCTCCTCAGCTTCATTTTAGGAGGAAGAGAGTGCAACTCAGTACCTGCCAACATTTGCTGGGTCTTCCCACATTGGGTCAGCAGAGCAGCACAAGGGGATTTCCTCCAACCCTCATCACTCACAGGGGTTTTACTCTTGCCCTCATTGCACATAGCTCCAACAAAGTCATCCCCTCTGACTGGGTGCCAATCCCTCCCACCCTGTAGATGCTTTCCTGCCTGTCCTTTTCTCACCCTGCCTGCAGGCTACTGGCACATGGTGCCTGGTTACCTGATCCAGCCACCAGCAAAGCCCTAATCCATCACTGGGGAGGTGAGTAATTAGACACAGATGAGGCTGATCCCATGTCCCTGTCACAGACCAGCTCACCTGGGACAGGTCTCTTGTGCAAAAGCAGTAGCTGGAGTGTCTTGCCTCACTGCAGTACCAGAGTTCATCCTAAGTGGCCCTTGTACAGGGACCCAGATCCCAAAGGGATTTAGGTGCCTCACTCCAGCTGGCTTCTGTGGGAGTTAGGCTCCTAAATACTGTGATAATCTGGGCTAGGGTACTTGGTTTTTGTCTCATTTCAGCCCAGTTCTCATCTGTCCATGCTTCTACCTTTGCCCCCTTAACAGCTCGGAACTGAAGAGCAGAAAGGGATGGTGTAGTCAGTGTTTGTTTTACTCATCTCCCAAACTAGCTGACGCAAATCCACCGAAGCAAGGAGTTAGAGGGTCTGAGCCCTCTGCTTCTCTGCTTTCAGCCCCACACTTACTGTCCACACAAGACTGAACGCCATCACTTTCACTCTGCCCACTTCCCAAGACTCCTTCAGCACTCTGCATCCTCCAACACAGCCTGGTTGCCTCCCCCTGCCCCTGCCCTATGTTAACAGATGTGCTCTATGGTGGTGTGGCTTGGCTGTGAGCATCCACAGCCAGCACATTGTGACCGGCAATTCCCTAGTCACTTGAAACTAGGGTTACCAGATACCAAAGCATGGAAAGGAGGACAAGAAAGCATGAAAAGGAGAACATTGGAGGACACATGCAGAAAATATAGTATTAATGTAATATTCTTCTGTTTTTAGGGGGCCCTGGAATGCTTCTCCCTAAAAATAGGGTGTTCTGGGGCATGCCAGCATACTTTAACCCTTGTAAATAAAATGCTAGACAAAATCATGTATTTTTAAAATGTCTGCTGGAAAGAAGATGTGGAGGTTAAAAGGAGGACATGTCTGCCTTTTGCCTGACATCTGGTAACCCTACTTGAAACTAATCACCACCAACAGGTTGTGAGCTGTGAGGAAAAGCCTCTGAAAAAAATCCACTGTCTTTTTAAACTCAGCTGTGCCTGCTCTGGGCATGGAAGGGGGGGGGGTCACTGCCGGAAGTTATTGGTTAGAAGGGCTGTCAGTGCTGGGTGTGATGGGTACAGTAGGGTCAGTGCTGGTGCTTGAGGGCAGAGGGTGTCAGTGTTGTGATTGTCATTTGTACAGTGGAAAGGCCTTGCAGCAAGGCTGCTTGCAGCAGGACGTGGCCAGCAGAAGTCACGGCTGCCATGTACATTGAGGGTGACTGGCCAGATGAGCAGACTTCTGCCTTTGGGAAGTGACACAAAGATGCAGGAAAGAGCTCTGCCTGGCTGTGGTCAGCACGGGTCCTGCTGGTAATGGCCCAGAGACGCTCCTCGGTTAGCAATGGGCTATGCCATCTGCCTTCCCTTTCCCTGAGGAGTCCAGGGGTTCCTCCCAGGGGCTCTGCTGCTTTCTCTGTGAGCAATCCCAGAGCATAGATGGGAGAAAGGAGATATTTTTCATGTTTTGTGTGTGTGTGCCTCAGTTTCCCCTATTACTCACATACTTTTATGATGGGATCAAGGTGTGTGACCATTGCAGAGGCCACTAGAGGGAGGGTGGGCCTTCCTCTAGCTGCACGTAGGTCATACACAGACAGTGGCCAGGACTCCTCTTCCATTGAGCCGACTAGCAGCCTGTGACAGGTTGCAGCCTGGCAGGCAGAAACAAGTGGGGTGGTCTCCTTGTCAGGGAAAGGGACAAAAGAGTGGGGAGGGTCAAGAGGATGTGTCTGAGGCAGGTGGGAGCCAGTCCCTTGTGGAGGTTCTGGGGCAGCAGAGCCCAAAACTTAGGTGTTCCTATAATTTTCTCATTCATCTTCTAAGAAAGCCTGTGCTGTGCTGCATTCCTGAGGACTAACAAACTTTTCTGATTTCCTTCTGATTCGTGGAGGGTTGTGTGTGCCTGGCCCCTTTGGAGGATGTAGGAACTGCCCAGGGTCCTGTCCAGTAGGACTCACTGCAGGGAGCTCAGGCGGAGCAGTGGTGCTGAGTGCTGTGAGGCCAAACCGAGGAGGCAGCTACACAGGTGTGAGGAGGCCTTGCAGGGAGACCTGTTCCGCTAGAGTCCTCTTTGACTAGGGTTGCCAGATACCAAAGCATGCAAAGGAAGACGGGGAAGTACGAAAAGGAAGACATTGGAGGACAAGGGGAACAAGTAGTGTTAATATAACTGTCATTACATATAGTGCCATGGAAAATGGGTCATGTTTAATGAATGCAGCATTAAAACTGCGCAATGTCATGTGTTTTTAAAATTATTTTAAAATAAAAGAAATTAACAAAATGTTTTCTTTTACTGAAAACTGGAGTTTTCATTAAATGAAAGCTTTTCATGACCCTTTCATTAATGTTCATGAGACTAAAAAAAAGTTGAAAAACTAAATTTGGAAATATAAACTTGAAAAGCACCTTTAAAAGTTTTAAAAAGGGGGGAGGAGCAAAATAAAAAACAGTTAATTCACCTCTCATTGTTCATTTTCCACAGCAGCCCATTTTACAATTTTTTAAAAACTTGTCCTAAATTATTTCTGTCCAGTTGAAATGTGCCCCTTTATTTGTTTTACTTAATTGGACTCTGTTAGTAATTTTATTTATAGTGTACTTTATTTTCCTTCATTTTATTAGTATCCCTATATTTTTTTCCCAATTTAGGCTTTTCACAGGAAGCAGCAAGCCAAAAACTTAAAATGCTTAACATGGGTCTCTTCATCCTGAGTGGTCCCAGAGTACCCTACTGTGGGACTCCATCACAGTAGGGTTAAGCAGGCACTCTTCTCCTTTACTGGGGTTCCACAGGGAAGGTTGTGTAATGCCGAAGGGACCTGGGAGACCAGCAACACACAGCACCATGTCTCACCCTGGCCCCCCATAAGCACAACCCAAACCTCTCACCCTGTGCAGGGAGTGATGCTTGAGGAGGGGGAATGGCTAGGGCTGTGCCTTCTGCCAGAGGCTGTGCCCCTACTGCCCAAGGGCCACCTGTACCCAGCTGCCCTTCACTGCTCAGAAAGCAGTAGTAGCCAGGATGTGTTCCCACCCTCAGGTTGAGCAGCGAGTGCAGCAGTGAGGAGGAAGAGAGCCGGGCCCAGCGGATCGACTGGATCATCCAGAATGACACAGAGGGCTATTCCACCGTGGAGGTCCCCCAGGCCAAGGACTCCCAGTTCAGCCTCCCATCTCATCTCTACCCAGACGAGGTCCTGGATGACCTGACTATATCCCCATATGCCAGCTACACCTCGCTATCTGAGCACCCAGCCACTGTGCTGAGTGGCTGGCTGGACAAACTCTCCCCCCAGGGGTAGGTGTCCAGCCCCAGGGAGAGCTTGAGTGCCTGAGAGCCTTGGGAGTGATGAGGAGGTCCTTGACCTGTGATTGTAAGGCCATGTGTGGCTCTACCTAGAGAGCAGTTTACTCTTTGACAGGAACTGCTGGGTTTTGGCATGGGAAAGTGCTGAGCACTGCTGTGTGCTGCAGCCAGACCTGCAACCACTGGGAGCCTTGCAGTGGGTTCTGTTCTGCCTAGGCCTGTTAGGCCAGCTGGGTCTCTGGGAGGGGGTGCCCAAACCACTGAACCTGGTCTTATCTCCCACAAGGGTCTCCCCTAGCTTCTGCAGGGGGCTTTAGCTGGTCTGGGATTGTCCCTGTGGTCATGACTCTGCCAGGCTTTGGCTCCACAGCTTCCCTTCCTCTTCCCTTCCACCAGAAATTACGTTTTCCAGAGGCGCTTTGTCAGATTCGATGGGAAAAACTTCATGTACTTCCAGAGTGAGAAGGTGAGTCTGCATGAGAGAGCAATGTATTTTCTGCTGTCAGGGCCCTGTGTGTCAGGGACTGGGGCTAGCAGGGCAGGCCAGGGAGAGGGACTGGGGGGAGGTTGATGGGGATGGGGCGGCGATAGACCATTAGGGGATGAGGTTAATGAGGAAGAGGTGGGAGGAGGTAGCCCAGGTCCTGTTTAACAGGAGAAGCAGTGCCCCCTGGGCCCCAGTACACAGCACTTGCCATCTGTTTCTTCCCATGGATTCCATGCTGCCTGCTGAAATGCCACATACCTCCCTCCCTTGGGCTATGACCAGGCTGGAGCCAGTCCAGGGGACAACTTGAACTGTGAAGGAAACTGGTTCTGTCCTCTGTATCCAAGGGGGAGTGGGGGAATGGTATATTTTCCCCACTAGAAACCCCTCTTTGAACAACCTCATGCTCCCCAGCCTTGGAGAGAGGGGTCCCCTTAGCCAGTGGGACAGTGCGGTGGATCAGCCTGAGCAGGGGGCTTTTGTATTGCCCTGGGTGTAGTGCGAAGCAAGTCTGGGCCTAAGGGAAGCTCGTGGCCTAAGGAGGGCTCTGTGGGCCAGTGACACGCTGCTGGACTGGGCCACTTTTCTGGGCACCAAGACTTTCCTGCACCTGGGTGTGGTGAAATGGTACAGTTAGTACCCTGGGGCCATGCAGCTCTCAGTGTATATAGGGCCTGATCCTGGGAATGGACCCAGGAGGTATCCAAGCAGCTCTTGCCTGCTCAGGGCATCCTGGCTGTTGATGAGGAAAAGGCCATGAGCAGGGACCTGGAGGAACATGCCAACATAGGGAGTTGGCCTGGGTGCAGGCCAGGGCACTGTCCACTTCCATCACTCACTGTCACAGAGGCGGTGTGGGTGGTTAGGGCCCTGAGGCACTGTATACACCTTGCCTGGCTGGGGCATTCGGGATCTCCCAGCTGGTTCTGTTGGAACAGAATGCAGAACCTCTGCCCAACCATGCTGGAGTGAGCGCCTGGCCTGGCCCCAGCAGGCTGGATAAGGGGGGTGATGTGGAGCATAGTGGACCTAGCACCCTGCAGCTCATCTTGTCAGTCACACCAGAGCAGAGCCTACTTGGCTCAGGTGCACACAGTCCCCCACAATGCCAGGTGCTGCTCAGCCCAGCCTGGTAATGAGGCAGCTTGTGAGCATGGCACTACACAACCTTTTTCTTCAACACCTAGGCACAACTCTGCCACTTCCGGGCAGTATGTCTGCCATTGGGAGGGACACAACTTGGTCTGAGCAGGAGACTGAGAGTCAGGAACTCCGCTGATCCCAGCTCTGCCATTTCCTTCTCATGTGCAAGGCCCCTCCCCTCTCTGGACTCCCAGTTACCCCACAGGGTTGGGAGTTGACTGGCTAGGAAAGGATCATGGGAATGCTAGAGACTTAGCCAAAAGCAAACCCCTGGCCCTGCCTGAAAGGGGTGCACTGCTGCCAGCAGTGGGGATGTGAGTGGCTTGTGGACATGGCAGGAGGCTGGGGTGTGACCCTCTGGAGGCCGTTACAGGATCCATATCCCAAGGGTGTGATTCCACTCTCCGTCATCGAGATGGCACGTGCCACCAAAGAGAACAAGTTCCAAATCGTCACAAGCCACAGGATCTTTGCCTTCAGAGCCGAGAACGAGGGTGAGAGCAGCCCCAAGGCACAACCCTCCCATAACCACAGCCCTCCCACCCCAGCCACATCCACAACCTCCTGTAACCACAGGCCTCAGCCAGAGCCTCTGAACAAAACCCTCCCCTCCACTAGCCACAGCCTATCTCATCTGCAGCTGCTGGCCATGGCCCACCCCCAGGCACAGTTCTTCCTAATGATGGCTCCAAACCAAAGCCTGCATTTCCTGTGGGACTCCCTCATCCTTGGCCCTTCCCTCCTTAGTCAGAGCCCTGGCACAGGTCCTCCAGTCCAAACTCCCCTAGGTGCCTCATCTACAGCCCTCTGGCCTCCTCCATCTGATTTTTATGCCCCTTGTATGGCCTATCCCACCCCAGTACCTTCCTCCATCACAGCTTTGCTGTGGAGTACCCACTTCCCAGTGACAGTGTTCAGTGCTGTGACGGGAACTTCTCCCAGCCCTGTGTCTTTCGGCTGCTGGGCCTGCAGCTCACCCCTGCCTTCTGTCCTGGGGGAGGGGGCATCTGGAGCTGGCTCATGACTGGGCTCTGCACGGGGGGGGGGCTGAGCCCAGAGCTGGAGGGGCCAATATGTATGTGGCCACTCATTGCCTGTCTCCACCTATCCCACCCTCCATCCCTGCCCCTGCCTTCCTGTGCGTGGCAGCTCAGAGGAATGAGTGGTGCTCCACTCTGCAGCAGAAGGTGGCAGAGCAGCGGCTGATTTGCCCCCGGCCCCGCCATGGCAACCATGCCCACTGCCAGAAGTGTGGCATCCTGGAGCTCAAGGGTCACAAGTCCAAGTTGTTCGCAGCCCTCAGCCTGGCCGAGTTGTGGCTGTACAAGAATGAGCAGGTGAGTGGGGTGGTGGAGACCTGTCTGAATGGCAGGTGGGGAGCCCTCAGAAAAATGGGGTCAGGCTGAGTGTGAGGCCCCACTGTCAGCCCTTAAAACGTCCAGCAGGGCTCCCAAGGAAGGACTTATGGACTGCTGAGGGTCCTGTGGCCTGGAGCAGATGCGGTGTGCCATGCCCTGTGGGCAGGCAAAGAAGCTGGGAATGCCAGCTCAGGTGTGGTTTGGTGGCGCTTCCGGCAGCCCTGTGGCTTCAAATATGCCTAATGCCAGTGTGGGCCAGGTGCCAGCGGACACCCTTGTGTTCGTGTGAGATCTTTGCAGGCTAGCAAGCTGGGCCCTTGGCATGCCAAGGAAGAGAGTGCCCTGTGCAGGAGTTGCTGTCCTTGGGTCCCTACCTAGTGCCTCCGAGCCATCTTGCACACAGCTGTGCTGGAGTGGGTGCTTTGCCTGCTGAGTGTGGGCAGTGACGCTGTAGGGCTGGCAGTTGGTGCAGCCTTTCACTGGGCCCATCTCCATTCACAGTTCTTTCAAATGGGCATTGCCATCTGCCTGATTGAGCTGCACAGCACGACCATCCGGGAGGCCAAGAATCGCAGCTTCGAGGTCGTCAGCCCACTCAAGGTCTTCAGGTAACTGCGCTGGGGGCACCCAGTGAGGACTTGGCCAGAGGCTGAGGCACTTGCTAAGCCATGGGGGCACATTGGGTGCTCCGGCATGCCCCAGGTGCTGCTCTGTGGTTCTGTGTAAGTAGGTAGACCGAGGATGAGCCCAGGAGCTTTAGAGTTGCTTTGCTGTGCCTGTTCCCAGCTTTGTGGCTGAGTCGGAATGGGAGAAGCGGGAGTGGATGGATGCCCTGCAGGGCGCCATTGCAGAGACTCTCTATGACTATGAGGTGGCTGAGAAGATCTGGTCCAACAAAGCCAACAAGTTCTGTGCTGACTGCAGAGCCCTGAGCCCCGACTGGGCATCCATCAACCTGTGTGTGGTGATCTGCAAGCAGTGTGCAGGCCAGTGCATTTCTTCCTCCCTGTGTGGGGAGTGAGCGCTTGGGTGACTCAAGGGAATGGTGGAGGCTAGGCAAGGCAGTCGGTAGTTGGGGGGGGGGGGAGGGTTGGTGAGTGGACAGATCAATACATTGGCCACCTGGGTGATGGGATGTATTACCTAGGTGGGTTAATGGGTGGGTGAGGGGATGTGTCAGCCAGGCAGGTTAGTGAGTGGGTGTTTATATCAGTGGGTAGATCGATGAGGGAGTATATCACCTGGAGGGGTCCATATATTGGGCGGATCAATAGGTGGGTGGGTGGGTATGTTGGCCCAATGGGAGGGTGGTGGGGGTGAGTGATATATTGAATTCATTTGTCGGTGGGTGGGTACACGGACCCGGTTGGGTGGGTGGGTGTTTTGCCCGTGTAGGTGGATGTGTGGGTGAATGAGTGTACTGGGCAGGTTTGTGGGTAGGCAAGTTGGTGGGTGGGTGGGTATATTGGCCTGGAGGAATGGTGGGTGGTTATATCGACCAGCCGGAGTGGCAGCAAGGGGTCAGTGTATGGCCAAGCAGTTTGGAGGCAGCTGGGTCAGAGGGCACACCAGTCAGCTGGGTCAGTGGCATAGCAGTCATGGTCACCACTTGGTTGGGCTGCTCACAGGCTCTGCTCCCCACAGGTCAGCACCGGAGCCTGGGCTCCAGTATTTCCAAGGTACAGAGCCTGAAGCTGGACACCAGCGTCTGGACCAATGAGATAGTGCAGGTACAGAGGTTGCCTGGTGCCCAGAGCCCAAAAGGCAAAGGGACATCAGAGAAATGTATGATGCAGCTGGGGAGCCAGTCAGAGTATGTATGGGCTTATTGTTCTTGGTGGACGTGGTAGGTGGGAGAGCAAGCCCAGCATGCCCCAGGGCTAGGACATTCCCTGCCCATCTCTGACAGGCAGCTACCGCCAGGGCCTTGCGATGTCCCTCCTCACATCTCACAGGATCCCCCAGATCTAGGCTCACCCCTCAACCAGTGATGCCATGTTCTTATTCAGCTCTTCATCATGCTGGGGAATGAGAGAGCAAACCAGTTCTGGGCTGCACGTCTCCCGCCCTCCGAGGCCCTTTTTCCTGAAGCCAGTGCAGAGCAGAGGCGGGACTTCATCACCCGCAAATACAGAGATGGGCGATACTGCCTCTCGCACCCCTACTATACCAGCCAGGAGGATGTTCTTCAGGTAACCGCTGGGCTGGGCTTGGGGGTCCCTGGGCATGCGAGAGTCCACAGACTGGGCACACCATTGGAAAGGTAGTTATGACTGGGGACATCAGACACTGACTCTGGAAGAGTGCATTGAACCGCCCCCACATCCTGGAGGCCATGGTGATGGGCACACCCAGTCACCCATTCCGAAGTGTTTGCCCTCCTGCTCCAAGCTGTTAGCCAGCTGTCCATGGGGTGGCTGGAGAGTCCCAGCCCACTGATGTGTTCTTGCCCCAGGCACTCTGTACTGCTGTGGCAGGGCCCAACCTGCTGAAGACAACCCTTCAGTTCTTCTCTGCCACCGACGCTGGGATGACAGCCGACACAAGGGGCTGCGATGGGCCACAGGCAGCCGAGCTCTGGGGGACCTCCAAGAGCAGCTGGCATGGGAATCATCCAGGTAACTGGAGTCCCAGAGCCCTCTGCTCCACAGTGGCTCTACCGCGACTGCCCTGCCAAGCGTAGCTCTGAGGTGCCCCCATTCTAGTCCTGCATTGCCAAAGATTGCTTTCCTTGGGAACACCATGAGCATCAGTAGAGAATTGTGAGGGTGAGGCACCAACCAGAGTCAGTGACCCCATGAGGCCAAGGCCACAGCCCTCCAGTGCCTGCAGGGGTCAGCTTTGTCTGTGTCCCATGCTGTGCCCAAGAGGGATGCCTGTGAGTCCCCTGTGTCCTGCTCTAGGATTGGACTTTGCTCCACAGACAGCCCACCTCCCTTGTGACTCTCTGTACCCCACGCTGGGACCATTGACTTGTGCCATTGACCTTCCCAGAGTTGTCCCCCCCACCCCTTTGAGTTAGTGGTGTTTCCGGCAGGTCACGGCAGCTGCAGGATGCGGATATCTTTTGCAGATACCCACTTTTTAGTCATGGACCAGTTTTGTGGATTGGATGCAGATATAAATTTTGTATCTGTGCAGAGTCTGCTCTGCTCCTCTCTGCAGTGTTGTTGGGGAAGGATCAACACAGTTTTTGTAAAGCAAAATCACGCCTCGCCAGTCTACTGGAGTTCTCTGAGGGGGTCAATGAGCATTTAGACGAGCAGGATCCATGTAGTGCCATGCACTTTTAGAAAGCTGTTGACAAGATTCCTCACCAAAAGCTCTTAAGCACAGTAAGGGCTCATGGGATAAGAGGGAAGATTCTCTCCTGAATCAGTGAGTGGTTAGAAGTCAGGAAACAAAGGACAGAAATAACTGCTCAGTCTTCAGAATGAAGAGTAGTAAATAGTGGTGTTCCCTAGGAATCTCTACTGGGGCCAGCACCTATGTTCCCTCTAAGCTTTGCCCGTGTGCGCATGCACAAAGGTTGTGAAACCTGCGCACACAACAAAATACAGTGTGTACAAAGAAATTTAACAGTTTTAGTATTTTTTAAATTTATACTCATACATAGGAGATGGATTACAATAAAAAAAGCTGCAGAATATTAGGAAAGAGATAATACAGTGAATATCATAATGCCACTATATAAGTCCATGGTACACTTACACCTTGAAGACTGTGTGTAGGTCTGATCGCCTCATCTCAGAAGAGATATAGTGGAATTGGCAAAGGTACAGAAGTGGGCAACAACAGTTATCATTTTATTTATTTTCATCCCATTCTGTAAATTTCCCCTCTTTAAAGCATCTGACGAAGTGGGATTTTCTCCCACAGAAGGTCATGTGATAAATAAATCTGCTAATCTTTAAGTGCCACAAGACTCCTTGCTTTTTTTAACAATTTAGGAGTATGGAACAGCTTCCATGTGAGGAGAGATTAAAAAGACTGGGGCTGTTCATCTCAGAAAAAAATTGACTAAGGAAGGATATGATAGGGGCTTATAAAATCATGACCGGGGTGGAGCAAATGAGTAGGGGAGCCTTATTTACCCCTTAACGTAACACAAGAACCAGGGTCACCCATTTAAATTAATAAGCAGCAGATTTAAAATAAATGTAAGGAAGTACTTCTTCTCACAGCACACAGTCGACCTGTGGAACTATTTGCCAGGGGATATTGTGAAGGACAAGACTATAACAGAGTTTTTAAAAAAAAAAAAAAATGGGTAAGTGCCTGGAGAGCAGATATGTCAATGGCTGTTAGGATAGGCAGAAATGCAAAACCATGCTCTGGATATCCCTAGCCTTTTCCAGAAGCTGGGAGTGAGCAACAGGGTATGGATCATGATTACCTGCTCTGTTCATTCTTGTGAAGCTCCTGGCATTGGCCACTGTGGGAAGACAGGACACTGGGCTGGATGGACTATTGTTCTGATCCAGCGTAACTGTTCTTATGTTTGGAAGGGAGCCCCAATGTGTGGGAGCTGAGTCCAGAAGGGGTTTACAATGAGATCACCCAGCCCATCATGCACAGTGGCTACCTCTACAAGGCACCAGCCCTCTTCAAGCTCTCCGGCTCCAGGAAGAGTAGAGACGGTGGGTATGGGTTGGCCTCAGGGGGGCTAGGATGGATGGGCCTGCCCATACTGACCATTTGTTTCCTGCAGAATTGCACCGAGTCTGGTGTGTGCTGGAGAAGTCACTCCTCTTCTACGAGACTGACAAGAATGCTGAGCCAATGGGGAAGGTTGAGCTGACTGACATGATCTCACTAGGCGTGAGCAGAGTGAGCGGACTGCCCAGTCCTGGGCCTACGGACAGGTAGCCTGCTCCAGAGGGGCACACCTCCTCCCTGTCTGCAACACCTTTTCCCACCTCAGTCCATACTGTGGCCAGAACCCTGGTCCTGGGTGCAAGCAGGGGCTTTGGGCCTGACACTGCCCAACAGAGAAGGCAGACAGCCACCTGGGATCAGAGCAGTTCCTGGGATGTGCATTGGGATGAAGGGGTGATTGGCAGTGAAAGGCCATGTCTACTGAGTCCCCACAACCAGCTCTGCCTCATGAGGCTCTCCTCTGACCTGGCCCTTTCCTTGGCAGTCCGACCCTTGCATTTGGGGTCTCCTGCTTGTGCTGTAGGTGCCCCAGTGAAAGCTGCCTTCTGCCAGAGACCCTGGGCCCATGTCCCTGCAGCCCAGGGAGTTGCACTCCAGCTCCTGTGTGTGGTGAGGCAGCTAGGATGGGGCCAGCCAAGGCCATGTGGAAGGGCTTGTTTAGACCCTGCTGTAACCCAGGCCTCTTGGGATAACCTTCTGAATGTGCCAAAATCAGGGCAAGCTGCAAAAAACAGGAGCCAGACTCCTAAACCACTGACAGGTGGTACTTAAACCAGTCTCCCAGTCACTAACAAAACATGCTTCTTCTTCGAGTGATTGCTCCTGGCCATTCCATATATATGTGTACATGCATCGCATGCATGGCAAGCCAGAGCTTTTTCCTTCAGGATACCGGTAGGGTTGGCTGTGGCGCCCCACCTGGAGTGGCGCCGCCGTGGCTCTGCTTATAAGGCACAGCCGACCCGTGCCACCTCAGCTGCTCCTTACCGCCACTGATAGTAGTTGGAGTATTCGGCTCGCAGACCCTCTCTGTGAGCAGTGGATACTCGTGCATAGCAGCGTGTGTATAGTTAAACTTTCAAGTGTGTCAGTTAGGGCCGCCCACCTCACACTGGGGGCCGGGGCATGCCCAGATTTAAGACGTGCGAGTCATGTAGGAAGCCTATGCCCCTAGACAATCCACACTGCTCTTGCCTGCAGTGCCTAGCGGAGGCTCATCAGAAAGACAAGTGCAAGATCTTTAGGGAGTTCAAGCCCCGTACACAGAAAGAGAGGGAGCAGAGACTTAAACTCCTCATGTTGGAGGAAGCACTACATCCTTCGCCATCCCCCAAAACGGCTTCCAGCACAGCACTGTCCGTGAATAGTGCTCCGGCAGCACAGGGAGGTTCTAAAGCCAGTGAAGCGTCCAGGGGCTCTTGGCACTGTGCTCCGGCACCAGCGTCTGGGCTGGAGCAATGGCACCGTTGGCACTGCTCTCTTTCTCCAGTGCCCCCAAAGAAGCAGCTGAATGGAGTCCTCTCGCTCTTTTGCCAGGAAGGAGAAGCACCACAGCCTGGCACCGAAGTGGCAGCCTATCCCAGTGGTTCCCAACCAGTGTGCTGGGGCCACACTGGTGTGCCGCAGGAACACCCAAAGTACGCTGCGGACATGCCTGAGAGCTGGAGTTAAAGTTCCCTCCCTGCTCGGCCCAGCCATATGGGCTTGCGGGGCTGGGAAAAGGCAGGAATTAAAGTAATGGGGGAAGGCACTGGAACACAGTTGCAGGGGCCCCTGTTTTTAGGCAGGCAGCATTCTGGCCCCCTTAAAATAGAGGAAGGCACTAGAACGGGGAGTTCCAGGGGTCCCCCTAAAAATAGCAGGAGCGGCCCAAACGCACCATTCAGGTGGCTCCATCTTAAACCTGGCTCCACCTTAATTCCAGTCAGCAGAGAGCTGGGGGGAGGCTGGGAATGTGTGAATCTCCCTCTGCAGGGTGGAGCAGCTTGTCAGCCAGTCTGCAAACAGCCCAGGGAAACGCTTTGGTGAGAGGGCTGCTGGGTGTTGTGTGGAGCGAGTGTGTGTGTGTGTAGCAGAGGTGGGTGGGAGTGGATGTGTAGCCAGAGGGTGTGTAGCTGGGGTTGTGGGGTAGCTGTTTGGTTGGGGGGGTGTAGCTGGGGGGTGGGGTGGCTGTGGTGGGGGTGAGCTGGTGGCTGGAGCCCTCATTCTGGCCCCTGGAGTGATGGGAGGGTCCATCACAGAGAGCAGGGGGCTGGGGGAAGGGAAGATGGGACCCACTGGGGTGGGAGGGAGCAGCCATGGGGTGAGGATTTGCCCTGGGTGGCAGGGAGCCACTGTGGAGAAGGGGGAAGTGGGTTCTGTGCCATGCTCCCCTGCCCTACCTTCCCACTCTCCGGGTTCCCCCTGCCCCCCCCAAGCCACTCTTGTTCTCCGTTCCCCTCTCCTCTCTTGCCACCCTTGTGCTCTTCCCCACATGGCTGCCCTTGTCCTCTTTCACCACCCCTGCTGTGCTTTGCTCCCCACACTCACTCCTGCCATTGCACACAACTTCTGACCTCCTGTGTTTTGCCACCCCTGCTCTGCCACCCCTACTGCCCCACACAGCAGCATTTCTGAAACATTGTGCCATGGTTCATGAATATGCATAAGTGATTTAAGTAATTTGAATATTCATGAGGTTTTTAATGGTGGTGTGCCTTGGAAAAATTTGAAGGTCTCAAGGTGTGCCACGGTAGAGAAAAGTTTGGGAACCACTGGCCTATCCGCGAGTCACTGGTGCCATCGAGTCCAGCCCCTCGGAAGGGCCTGTCGACTCCGGCTTTTGCACCATCCCCTACACGGGAGATTTTGGAAGAGGACGTTCTGCTCTCCTCCACACCGGAGGCATTTGAAGCTGCGATGGAGCTATTGGGACCAACAGCTCCAGTGCCATCACTGGTGCCTCCCCCAGCGCCTAAGGGTTCGGTGCTGTCTAAGGGCAAACCGCCCCTGCCATGCCCGTACTTGGCTCTTCCACCAAAGATGCCTCGAACCAACTGCGAGCCACAGCCAAGACCACAGCACTCCCCAGCACCGACTCAGCACCGTTCACCGGTGCCGCAGATGGTAGTAGTGGCGGCAGGAGCCCCCAGGCACCACTCTCCAGCGAGATCAGAGAGCAGACACCAGACCACTGTACCCAACAAGGCTGACTCATGGGCTTTTCGGCACCATTCTTTGGCAGACCTCGGCACCACACCACCATGGTCCTCAAGAAGCAAGGTCTCGTCTGACTCTGATGCGGCATTATTGGTGTCTAAGCAACATACTCATGCCCATCAGAGACTGGCATTGCAGATGCCTGCTGTTCCGCAGCAGCCCCCTCAGTGGCCAACCCTGTCTCAATGGCCCTTCTGGACTCCATGGGCATACCACCAGGAGCAAGAGGCCAAGGCTAATAGGCCCCATTCAGTTGCCAGCTCCTGCCGTCAACCATCCTGTTCAGTGGGTGCACCCCCAGACAAGGGCCTCTCGAAGGTTGAATGTATAGGAGGTCCCCTGGCTCTCTTGAGTATTGGGCCCCTACTCCATCGACAACTTCAGTTCTGGAGCCCTGGCCCCTGAGGCTTCTGGGGAGTCTTCCTCTTCTGCCTGGGGCGAGGCAGTTGCAGGCACCAAACCAGCACCACCCCAGGAAGACAGTAGGGCCCACCAAGATCTGTTAAGAAAGGTGGCTAAGAGCCTGAGCTTGGATACGGAGGAAATTGCAGAGGAGGAAGACCTGATGGTCAACATCCTAGCCCCCGAAGGCCCAGCAAGGGTGGCTCTTCCATTTATCAAGACTATTCAGAAGACCTCAAAGGTCCTGTGGCACACTCCTGCCTCTATAACGCCTACAGCGGGGAGAATGGAGAAGAAATACTTTGTGCCATCAAAAGGCTACGAGCACTTTTACACCCACCCTGCTCCCGGGTCATTAGTGGTCGCTGCCGCAAATGAGAAAGAGAGGAAAGGCATCCCAGGGCCGACACCTAAATCAAAGGATGCTAAGAAGCTGGACCTGTTTGAAGAAAAACAACAAGCAGTTGTGTGGCACTTTAAAACTAACAGATTTATTTTTTGCATGAGCTTTCGTGGGAGAAGATCCCACTTCCTCAGATGCTTCGAAGATGGGTGAACTTACAGAAAGGAATGAAACTAAATGCAAGGGGGTGTAAAACATAGGATCAGGTCATAAAGCAACAGCAAATCAGAGCAGTTTACAGGTTCAAACCATGGGAAGCCTGAAGTCAAATTACCCTTTGTAATGGGAAA
>ML682007.1:35733111-35872325 GCA_007922195.1 Podocnemis expansa | reverse complement strand
AAAGCTCATGCAAAAAATAAATCTGTTAGTCTTAAAGTGCCACACAACTGCTTGTTGTTTTTTTACTGGACTAGACTAACACAGCTATCCCTTTGGAAATGGACCTGTTTGGCCACAAGGTCTATTCTACTGCGGGGCTGCAGCTGAGGATCGCAAACCAACACGTG
Source organism: Podocnemis expansa (assembly GCA_007922195.1). Taxonomy (NCBI): domain Eukaryota; kingdom Metazoa; phylum Chordata; order Testudines; family Podocnemididae; genus Podocnemis; species Podocnemis expansa. The sequence continues at coordinate 35,872,158 of ML682007.1, read as the reverse complement.
ATCCTCAGCAGATATGCATTCAACGCTTGGGCGTCCATGGAGAAACTGATGGACAAAGTAGACCAAGACTGAAGGCCTGAGTTGACGGCTGCCACTAAGGAGGGGAAAATTGTGTCCAGGGCCTTATTACAGTCGGCACTAGACGCGGCGGATGCGGCTGTGAGGGCTATGGCCTTGGGCATCGCAATGCGTCACAGCTCTTGGTTGCAAGCTTCAGGGCTCCCACAGGAGGTCCAACTCACCATCCAAGACCTCGTTTGAAGGTCCAGAGTTGTTTACACAACAAACAGATGCCAAGCTGCAGACACTCAAGGATTCCAGGGCCCTCCTCAAGTTGATTGGCCTACATGCTCCAGTGTCTCAGAGGCGTCCATTTAAGCCTCAACCAGCATCTCGCCCATACCGTCGTCGCCAGGAACCTGAGAAGAGATGCAGTAGAAGCGGCCGGCGCAGTGGCCAGCGCCAGTTCTCGCAGCCGCATTCAGCGCGTCCTCCTCCCAGTTCTAAAAAGACTATTGAGGTTGCGCTCAAGGCTGACTCTACAGCCTACCCGGATCCAGCACCCCCATTTGGCAACCGATTGTCACATTTCTTCCCAGCGTGGTGCAGCATTACAATGGACTTGTGGGTTCTCCGCATTGGCCAACAAGGTTACTCCCTGAAGTTTTCTTCATTCCCCCCTTCGCAACTCCCACCTTCCCCGTCCCTTTTTAGGGACCCCGGTCACAAGCAAACTCTGATGAAAGAGATCCAGACTGTCTTGGACAAAGGGACAGTAGAGAAGATCCCTCTTGAACTAAGGGTCAGGGGTTTTTATTCCCGTTATTTTCTGATTCCCAAGGCGAGGGGAGGGCTGCATCCTATTCTGGACCTGTGGGGCCTGAACCACTTTCTAAGAAAGATCCATTTTCGTATGCTGTCCATTCTGTTGATAATTTCCATGCTGAATCCAGGAGACTGGTTTGCCACCCTCGATCTTCAGGACGCCTATGTTCATATCTCCATCCTGCCCAGACACAGGAGATTTCTCAGGTTCCTCCTGGCGGGCAAGCACTACCAGTTTACAGTTCTCCTGTTTGGGTTGGCGGCAGCTTCTAGTGTCTTCACTAAGTGCCTAGCGGTAGTTGCGGCTTATCTCAGGCGTGTAGGGATCCAAATGTTCCTGTATCTGGACAACTGGCTTGTCGTGGGCCCCTCGGCCAAGGTAGCAGCCAGGCAAGTGGCAAGGATTTGCAGCCTCTTCGATACTTTAGGCCTGCTGATCAATACTCAAAAGTCGTCTCTGATGTCGACTCAGGGCATAGAGTTTATAGGCACGTGGCTAGATTTGACACAGGCCAAGGCCTCTCTGCCCCAGAGCCACTTTCTAACGTTGAAGGACTCCATAAGGAGCTTGCAAAAGTACTCCATGAGCTCAATCCGCTCCTGCCTCAGGCTACTGGGGTACATGGTGGCATGCACTGCTGTAGTGGCCCATGCGTGCCTCGGAATGTGCCCAATCCAGATGTGGCTGGGGTCAATGTATCACCCGGCTTGGGACTCTTATCGATGGCTTTGTCCAGGTACCAACGGGCATTGCTAAGCAACTTGGACTGGTGGTGCCAGGAAACCATAGCGTATAGTGGCATTCCATTCCACGCCCCTTTGCCGGCATTAATTCTTGTCACCGATGCCTCAGACCAGGGGTAGGAAGCCCATTTGGGGTCTCTCAGAACTCAAGGATTGTGGAGCATCGACGAGCAGCACCTGCATATCAATGTAAGGGAGCTCAGGGCCGTGCGCCTGGCATGCCAGGTTTTTCAACAGGTTCTAAAGGACAAGGTAGTGTGGATCCAGACAGACAACACACCAACCTTGTACTACATAAAGAGAAGGGGGGGTGGGGAGGGGAGGCTTCTCCAGTGCTGTGCTGCGAAGCCCTCACCTTGTGGGACTTTTGCATTCACCACTCGCTTCACCTCATGGCATCGTACCTGCCTGGGCAACAAAAAGGCTTTGCGGATTCCTGGAGCAGGAAATTTATGTCTCACGAATGGTCCCTGAAATGGGAGGTTCTGGAGCCCATCTTCCAGAAGTGGGGGTATCCTCAAGTAGATCTGTTTGCCTCGAACCTCAACAGGAAGTGCGAGACGTTCTGCTCTTTCAAGGGACTTGGCCCGGGCTCCACAGCGGACGCGTTTGGAATCCCTTGGGGGGGCCAAGATCTGTTATGCATTCCCTCTGACGCCTCTAATTCAAAAGATCCTCTTGAAGATCAAACAGAACAAGGCGAAGGTGATCGTCATAGCCCCATACTGGCCACACAGACACTGGTTCTCTATGCTACTGAGCTTCTTGGTCCAGGAGCCATAGACCTGCCTCTGATATCGGACCTCTTCACTCAAGACCAAGGGAGGCTCATCCACCCGAATCTGGAATCGTTGCATCTCTGGGCCTGGAACCTGCGTGGCTGAATTCCAATGAATTGCGGTGCTCAGCACAGGTCCGGGAGGTTCTCAGGAACAGTTGGAAACCGTTGATTAGGTCGGTGTACAAGGGAAAGTGGACGAGATTTGTAGCTTGGGCTGCCAGTAATCGCATCGACCCGGAGCAAGCGCCAATCCCAGCGGTGCTCAGTTATCTTTGGCACCTGAAGTCATTAGGCCTTGTGACTTCCTCTATTAAGGTGCACCTCACAGCTTTATCAGCCTGCCATGAGGTGTCAGGTCCAGGCTTTTTGTTTTTGAACCCCACAATCAAACATTTCTTGAGAGGCCTGGACCGCTTGTTTCCGCCAGTGTGGGCCCCAGTCCCACAGTGGGATCTGAACTTGGTCTTGACAAGGCTGACAGGGCCGCCATTTGAGCTGCTCGCTTCTTGCTCCCTACTCTATTTGTCTCGGAAGGTGGCCTTGTTGGTAGCCTTGATGTCGACAAAGCGAGTCTTGGAAATTCAGACCTTAACTGTAGGGCTGCCCTACAAGCTCTTTTTCAAGGACAAAGTTAGTTTATGGCCCCACCCAGCCTTTTGGTCAAAAGTGGTATCGCAATTTCATTGCAATCAGGACATTGTCCTACCTGTGTTTTGTCTGAAGCCCCATGCTTCAGAGAGAGAGAGCAGACTGCACACCTTGGACATCAGGCGTGCCCTGGCCTTTTACATTGAAAAAATGAGGTCTTTTTCACAAGTCCCAGCAATTGTTCATCACAGTAGCAGACAGAATGAAAGGACAGCCAGTTTCCTCCCAGCGCCTGTCATCCTGGATTGTCTCGTGTATCTGGGAGTGCTATGCTCTTGGGAAGTTTCCCCTGCCAGCGCTGAAGGCTCACTCAATTAGGGCCCAGGTAGCTTCAGCGGCCTTCTTGGCATGGGTCTCTATGGTGAACATTTGCAGCGCAGCCACCTGCTCATCAGCCCACACATTTGCAGAGCACTATGCCATCATGCAGCAAGCGCAGCAGGATGTGGCAGTTGGGCAAGCGGTATTGCGGTCAGTGACATTGTGATTCCAACCCTCCACCTCAGGTAAGACTTATGATTCACCTATATATGGAATGGCCAGGAGCAATCACTTGAAGAAAAAGAGGAGATTACTTACCTGTAACTGAGGTTCTTCAAGATGTGTTGCTCCTGGCCATTCCTGTCCCTCCCTCCTCCCCTTTATTGGAATAGGTTTCCAGAAGGAACTGAGTAGGCGTGGGTCAGCTGTGCCTTATAAGTGGAGCTGCAGCGGTGCCACTCCAGGGGATGCCACAGCCAACCCTACGGGTATCCTGAAGCAAAAATCTCCGGCATGCCGTGCACGCGGCGCACGTACACCTATATGTGGAATGGTCTGATTCACCACTCTGGTCATCATCAAGCATAACAAAATAGAAACAGCCCCCTTACTGCACATCAGTTCCTATGGTCACCTCTAGCCACCAGGTCTCTTTAAGAAATAAGTTCTCCTGACCCCAAAGGGTCAGCCAATCAACCAGAACAATATAGGGTTGGATCTTACCCAGAATACCACACCGCCAGCCAATCCTTTAGTAACTATGACTAAAGGTTTAATATAAAAAGAAAACAAACAAAATATGAGAGATGTTAAAGGGTCAAAGTGAATCACATACATAAAAATGATTTAGAGTCCCTAGAAAGCAAGTCCTCGAAGTAGACTCCTTGCTTTTTTTGCTTTACTAGACTAACACGGCTGCCCCTTTGGAACCAGTACCTGGGTGGGTCTTAGTCCTTTGTTCAGTCCCAGAAGGATAGTTCCAGAGGAGGGTGTTGATTGCAGGTTGCAGACTGAAGACTAAAGACAAAATGGAGATGGGTCCCCTGCTTTTTATCTCTGAGTCCTTGCCAGATCAAAATGGAGTTGGGCCACATGGTCCGTCTGGGTAACTCGTCAAACAGGTTTCTTCTTAGGACCATTCCCACCGGGACCCCTCCCCATGGGCCATTAATATGACAATAGTTTGCAGACGCCAAGTCTGGGATTGCCTCAGCTCAAACACTTGGAACACCCACAAAACAAATAAGATTCCTAGTTTCTAATACCAGTATGATACTTACATATAAATCATGTAATCATTCCTAGCAGATTACGGTCTTTCTATTGATACCAAACATGACATATCACATATAAATTATAGCAAATATGAAATATTAATATGAAAAATAATCATAAACAGCCCCCTAGACTGAGACAGCATCACACCTGCAGCACGAAGCCAGCAGCCCTTAGCTCCAGCCACCTGCTTGCCTTGTGCTCTGGGCCCAGCCAGCGCAGTGAGTGAGCTGCGCACACCTCACATTAGCTTCTGTGCAAGAGAGCTCAGTATGGCCCAGCCAAGCACCACAGGAAGAGTCACTTTTTCTGCTGGGCTCTGTGCAGTTGAGTGGCAGGGGCTGGGCCGCTGGAGGGGAGCTCTGCCCCCTCATGGCTTTGTTGTCACCTGCAGGTTTCGCTACACCTTGGAGCTCTTCTTGGGTGGCGACAAAGTGCAGCAGTTGGGAGCTGATGGGCCAGACACCCTGCAGGCCTGGGCCAGTGCCATTGGCAAGGTACGCTGCACCGATATGGGCCCAGTGTGACACCACTTGCAGCAACACTGGCTTCCTCCATGAGCCAGGCTGCTGCTGAGAGCCACAGGACTGACGAGCTTCACCTGGCCATGAGGAACCTCCCCCCACTGGCATACTGCTGGCTGGTGTGGGTCCTAGACCCAGTCAGCATCTCCTGCCTTCCTCTTGGGGGGCATGGCTCTCTACTCTGGCCCAGCACCCACAGCCACACAGGCCATAGCCCTATGCCCTGGCCTTGTCCCCTCTCTCCACACACTCATGTAACGCATAGTCCTTTGCCCTGTCCCCATCCCACCCCCCCAATATGGCAGCATGGCCCTCAGTGGTGCCCTCTCCCTGCGCTCACCTGGATCTCACTGGACTCTCTGTCCCACGCAGTGGTTCACACCACTCAGCTGCCACTGTCTGCTGGGCTATGAGTTCCAGAGAGTGGGGCGTCTGCGCTACAGATCCATGCTCAACCCTGACCAGTGGCTGCAGGGCTTCTTCATTCTGCAGAAAGCCCACCTGTTCATCTGCCCAGGGGAGGAGGGTGCAGCTGAGGACAGCATCAATCTCCGGAGGTTGCAAGAGCTCAGTGAGTACCAACTGTCCCATCTGAGTAACACAGAAGCCATGCCCCACCCCAGAGGTGGCTGCATTTCAGTGCTACGTTAGTGAGCCTTGCGCTTCATGGCCAAGCACTGTTCAGTACCAGCCGTGCCCCACCCCAGGGGGCTTTGTTCTGGTGCTAGTCAGTGGAGGCATGTATACAGAAGAACATGATGCATTGGGGAGCCTAGCTGACTGTGGAGCCCCAGCTGAAGGCCTGGCATGTGGTCTATCCTGGCCCACAGGTGGGGTTTGCATCTAAAGACTCCATTTACTCCCATGCAGGTATAGTTCCCCTTGCTGATGCCCCCGAAAAGAAGGAGCTGCTGATCCTGGTGGAGATGGGGAGGTGAGCTCTGTCCGGAGGTGGCACAGGTTGATCCCCAGCTGCCCTCCCTTAGGGTTCCCTGAGCCAATGTGCAGACAGTGGAATAAACATACACAGCTGCCTGCCTGTGGTGCCAGTGGAGAGGAGCCTGCATGAGATGGGGCTCTAATCTTAGCCTCGGGCAGGAGCATGGTTGTGTCCCTGCAGCGCCTGGAGGCTACTTCTAGATTTCCTTGGTCTAATTTCCCCCCATTGCTCTTAGCCTCACCTTGGGTCTCACCTTAGTTTCTGCCTTGCCCCTTGCAGTGCCCATAGTCAGGCTGTGTCAGGCTCTTCGGCCATCTGGTTCTCCCACAGCTGTGCCAAGGGCAGTGGGGTGGGCATGCTGCATAAATTGGCCCCACACTGCAACCCCAGCTGGGTTTCACCCCCTGCTCTCTGCCCTGTCCTCAGGACCTTTTACCTGCAGGGGGTGTCACGGCTGGACTTTGCAGCATGGTGTACAGACATCCAGGCCTCAGCGGGGGGCCGGGGCAATGCCCTGCGTGACCAGCAGCTCAGCAGGAGTGACATCCCCATCCTTGTGGACAGCTGCATTGCCTTCATCACCCAGTATGGTGAGTCCTTCTGCCAGGGCCCCACCTGGCGCCTCCAGCTAGTTGCTGGAAGCATTGCACCATGGTTCTCCTCTGTGCCAGTGGCACCATCCCTGGGGGGGCTCAGCACAGCCTGCTGGGACATCAGATAACTCCTAAAGTGGTATGAGTCAGCCACTGAAGGCAGGAGGTGCTGCAACTGGGAAAGCACACCACAGGCTGCCCTCCCCCCAGCCAGTGATCTGGGCCTACAAGGACACCCTTGTGGTCTACCAGCTACCCCGCACACAGAGTGATTTAGAGCTGGGAGGGCACTCTGGGCTCCCCATTAGTCTGCTCTCTGCACCCCCATGCATTGGCAGTGCTGATCTGGGCTTCTCCTTCAGCACTTGGATCTCAAGATGCCATCTCTCTCCTCCTGTCTGCCTGCAGGGCTGCGGCATGAGGGGATTTACCGGAAGAATGGGGCCAAGTCTCGGATCAAGGTGCTGATGGAGGAGTTCCGTCGGGATGCCCGCAATGTCAAGCTGCGCATCAATGACAACTTTATTGAGGATGTGACTGACGTGCTGAAGAGATTCTTCCGGGAGCTTGAAGACCCCATCTTCACCTCAGAGCTGCACTCCCAGTGGAAGGAGGCCGCAGGTATCTATCTCCCTGCCCCCCATCCCCTTCTCACCACTGTTTGGACTCTGAGCAGAGGATCCCTAAGTATAGGCATACAAAGTTTATTGGGGCTCAACAAGGAAGCATAAAACTGGGGCCCTGTGCACCAGTCAGACTTTCTTTCCCATAACCATAGCACTGTATGTGATAGTTTCCATTTCCCCAGCCATTGCTCTATACAGTAATACAGTTTCATCTTCCCTCCTCCTCCTTGCCAGGCTAAATTATACCTGTGTGAGCTGGGTCTCCTGAGATAACCTGAATGAATGTGCAAAAATCAGGGCAAGCTGCAAAGCCAGGGTCCAAACCCCCAAACCACTGACAAGTGGTACTTAAACCAGTCTCCCAGTCAGTGACAAAACATGTTTCTGATTCCCCATACCAGTCATCATGAAGCATAACAAAACAGAAACAGCCCCCTTTATTGCACAACAGATGGGAAACACCATCTAGCATCTGGGTCTCTTAAAGAAATAGGTTCTCCTGACCCCAAAAATGCCACATTGCCAAGAACAATATCGGTTTAGATCTTACCCCAAATACCACACTGCCAGCCAATTCTTTAGTAACTACAACTAAAGGTTTAGTATGAAAAGAAAAGAAACAAAATGAGAGATGTTAAAGGGTCAAATTGAATCACACATATACAAATGATTGAGTCCATAGAAAGCTAGTCCTTGAAGAATTTGGAGTTTGAAGGTTAGTCCGGTTCCTCTGGTAGACACTCAGCACCTGGGTGGGTCTCAGTCCTTTGTTCATTTGCAGAAGAATAGTTCCAGAGGTGGCTGTTGGTTGCAGACTGGAGACTGAAGACAAAATGAAGATGGGACCACTCCCTTTTTTCACCTCTGGCCTTCCCCACGCTGTGTGGAGTTTTTTGCAGTTCAAAATAGAATTGAGTCACATGGGCAAGTTCTAATGACATGACAGGTTTCTCCTTGAGCTCACTGTGCCTGGGAGCTTCCTTAATGGGACAATGGGTTTTGTAGACATCCAGTCTGGGAGTCCCCTGGACTCCAATAACTTGAAACACAAATAGAACAAACCTATTCCTAACTTCTAATACAGATGTGACATCTACATATAAACCATATAATCATTCCTAACAGATTACAACCTTTCTATTGGTACCAAACATGGCATATCAAATATGGATTATTGCAAATGTGAAATATTAATATGAAAGATAATCATAAACAATCCCTTAAACCCATACAGCATCACAACCTGTAATGCTGACCCTGGTACCACCTCTTACTATCTATGGTCATGCTCAGTTTTGGAGGGTCTTGAGTATGGGGACTTTGGTATCACCTCTTTTCTACGCATGGAAGAGGCAGGGAGCAAGGTTACATTTTGGACATGACAATCAAGGAGTCGTGAGACACTTTTAAAGATTATCTAATCTATTTCTCATATGAGAGAAATAAATTTGATAGTCTTTAAAAGTATCACAGAACCCCTTGTTTGTTTTGCTGAAACTAGACTAACATGGCTACCCCTCTGGATTTTGACCATGATCACTGTTTGGCCTTTCTGTGTTTCTTTCTCACACTTTGCCCCCCTCACTCCACCCAACCAGTTGTTACTCAACCTTGTTCCTTGAAGAGGGATCAGACAGTTTTCCTTATTCGCACATTCGGATATCAAACCCCCTCTACACCTCAACACATTTTACCTGCTTTCCTTATCTCTTCTCATAGTAGCAAAGAAAATCCATCTGGCTGTGCATGGCCAAAGTAACATGCAATGTTTTTGTGTACATGCCTATTTTATGTGTACCTTTTAGCTTTCAGGTGACAGGCAGGCCCAGAACTCTCTACACAAGCCTTACTGCTTACACAACCCAAAATTTGGTACTGCTAAAACAGCCACACAACAGCTCTGTGCTTTGGGTTCCCTGACTCCCCTGCTACCACAGGGGGCAGAGCTCAGCCCAGACCAGTGCTGAGCTCTGCCAGAGTTTTGGGACTGTGGGCTTTATTTGCCCCTGCCTGGTCTCTGAGCCCAATAGCATTTTACACCTACTCAACAGAGGTATAATTGACTCCAGGAGGGGAGGGCTCAGGGCAGCTGTTCACAATGTGGGTCGCAGCTCCCCATGGTCCTGCCAGTCTGTGCTGGGATGGGTGGGACAGCATGGCCTGGCTGGTGTCTCCTGCCCAGTGTTGTGCTAGTTGAGTCTGGCTTGGTGGCGTTTGTAACCGTGTGCTTTCTCCAGCAATCACCTCAAAGCCCCAACGACTGGAGCGCTACAAGGAGCTGATCAACCGCCTGTCGCACCTCAACCGCAGGACACTGGCTGCTCTGATTGGTCACCTCTACCGGTCAGTGTGCCCCTCTTTGGTCAGTGTGAATATGTCACTTCCCCAGGAAATAGGAGGTGCCATGTCACTTGTTGACATGGTTCAGTCTTTAGCCATTCCATGTCCACTGTTTGCCCCCTCAGTCGCCACACAGCTCTGTAGGCTCAGTGAGTCTCTGGGTCACCCTGGGATATGGGCTGGGCAGATCTCATATGGTCAGTGCCAGTGGGGAAGGATTCAAAGATAGCATTTTACAAAGGGTCCTGCAATACCCCCATGTCCCTGGTCAGTGTCCCATGATGAGTACCTCATTCTCTGAGCTGTATAGAAAGATGAGAGGGCAGTACAGTGAGCTCAGGGCTGGGTCTTCCGCTGGTAGCAACTAGAGTGGGTCAGAAATGGCAATCCAATTGTACAAACAAAAAGGAACTTGTCTGCATTTGTCAGAGGTTGGCACAGAACTGCGGGGGGTGACGGCATTCTTTGGTATTTGTGAGTTTTCTTCCTTTTCTCCACAGTTGTTATCATCTGGTTCTGTTTTGCCAGAGTGTCAGCAAATGATGGGTGCCCAGTAGCTGGGATTTCAGGTTTTCATTACTCCAGCAAAAAAACAAGGAGTCGTGTGGCACTCTTTTAGTCTTAAAGTGCCAGATGACTCCTTGGTGGTGGTGGTGGGGTTTTTTTTGTTTGTTTGGGTTTTTTTTTTGCTGGACTAGACTAACACGGCTATCCCTTTGGAAATTTTCATTACTCCACCCTTCCTTTTGTAACTTTGTAACTTTTCAGAACTTCCCAAGCACCAGGAGCAGAGGAGCCAGGTACCTGTGGGTTTTGCCATTTGCCACTATGTGACTTTTCCAAAAGTGGAGAAGTTTTGAAAAGTTACAAAGAACAAAAACAGAAAATTGAAGAAATGGGGGAAAGCCCTTCACAGACGTGCAGTCTGGGTCAATGAGAGGAGAACAAATGTCAATGAAAAACTGAGGCATTTCCTAACCCTGACATTTTTGTGCATGAAAGTGAAAAGTGTGCAGAATAAAATGTTCTGCCTGATCCAGCAGCAGGATGGGTGGTTCTCAGCAGGTGGCCCAGCCGTGACCAGCACTGAGAACCATCTGTCTCTTCCCTGGCTTGCAGTGTACAGAAATGCTCTGACTTCAACCAGATGAGCACCAAGAACCTGTCACTGCTCTTTGCTCCCAGCCTCTTCCAGACAGATGGCAAAGGGGAGCATGAGGTCAAAGTGATGGAGGACCTGATCGACAACTATGTCTGCATTTTCAATGTAAGCTCTCTCCCTCGGACTTGCACTTGTCCAATCTCCACCTACTCCAGCACTGTGCCCCTATCCCTCCTGTGCAGTCTCAAGCCTTTTCTTTTGGGCCCTGCAGATCAATGAGGACCAAGTGTCACAGATGGATCTAGAGAACAGCCTGATCACCACCTGGAGGGATGTTCAGGTTTGTGTCTTGGATCCTCCTTCTGTCTATCCACCTTGGGCATGGATGACCATGTGGTGGAGGGAGACAGCTGGAGAGCAGCCCAGTGCAGGTCCATGGGATGGGCATCGGGGAGGGGTGGCAAGAGGGACTCAGCCCTGTCTCACTGGGCAAGTGGGTCTGGAGGGAGCCCAATGTGGGCAGGCCCACTCCTGCTCTGGCCTGGCTGATTACATCGCTCCCAAGGGACTGGAGTGATCCTGCCTCCGAACCCAGCACTGGCCGTGCAGCTGGTGAGTGGGGCAGGGTGCAGGGGAATCGGTCTCTGGCAGGTTTGTGGGGGTACTGGCCTAGTGTGATGAGGTGTGGAGGCTTGTGGGGAGGCGCTGGGCAGTCAAGGGGCTGGGGGGGGGTGCTGGGTGGAGAGATGGCATGCAGGATGCTGTGGGGAGGTCTCTAGGTGGGAGGTGCTGGGAATAGCAAGTACAGATGCTTGCTGGGCATAGGAGCCTTTGGGGGGATCTCAGAGGAGGTGCTGGGCATAAGGACTGGAAGGGTCTGGGTGGGATTGCAATGGGCAAAGGGCATGTGGGGGGCAGTGGGCAGGAGGCAGGCCTGCCCCAAAGAGGAACTGGCAGCACAGACCAAATGCTCCAGTGTGTCTGGCAGCTGCCAGTTTGTAAACAATGCCCTTGTGCTGGCCTGAGGAAGTAGGGTAACCTCCACTACGTTGTGCGTGGCCCTGACCAGCCCTTTGGCCCCGAATAGCCCCTCACTCCACAGACCAACCTCTGCCCCTGCATCATCCCCCATTTTCCCCTTGAGGGCCAACAAATGTGGGTAGCACCAGGCTCATAAAAGGTTAATTCAGGCAGACACTGAGAGGTGCTGCTGGCCCAGTGCCTCCCCCTTTCTCTTGTGCCAGCACCTCTGCCTACTCACTGCCCTCTTCTTGTAGCTCTCGCAGGCTGGGGATCTCATCATTGAGGTCTACCTGGAGCAGAAGCTGCCTGACTGCTGTGTTACCCTGAAGGTGAGTGGGCATCTTCTGGTTTCATTGTGGCTCCGGCAGGGCAGCTGCATGGCCCGTCCTTTGTGCTTGGGGGGATGACCCCAGGCACATGTGTCAGGCTTGCAGTCCACTGGCTAGAGATTTGGTGTCACGGCTACCCTGCAGTTTGGGGGTCTCCTAGTGCCTGGCAGGCAGGGGATACCGCTCACTGGCTAGTTCCTGTCCTGCTGCCAGCTTCACTTGCCAGCACTCAGGGATGCCCATAGGGCTTGGACCAACCTGTGGCCCCAGGGTGAGGGCCAGGCATGAGCTGATTTCTGCTTGTCCCCGTAGGTGTCCCCTACCATGATGGCAGAGGAGCTGACCAACCAGGTGCTGGAGATGCGCAATGTGCCCGCGAGCCTGGACATATGGCTGACCTTTGAGGCCCTGGAGAATGGGGAGCTGGGTGAGTAATGGGAGACACCTGCCATCAGGAGCTAGAGCGGGGTGAGTGGTGGGAGCATGACTCTGATTGGAGTGGCAGGAGGCAGGGATGGGGGTGGTACCTCCTGTGGGAGTGGGGTGGTCCCACACCATCGTGTTGGGGGCTGGGTGCAGGACAGGGGCCCACAGGGCTGGGAGGAGAGGAAGGCTGGTCTGTTCCATCCATGTGGTGCTCCCACCTTGGACCCCCTCCCTGCCTTCATGGTGACCATGCCTCCTGACAGCCCCACACCTGATGCCACCTGGCAGCACCAACTCTGTGGTCCTGGCGCCACTCTTCCTGGCTTCAGTGCCCATTGCAGTTCTCTGCTGCTTCGGGTACAGATGGCCGCCTTTTCTCTCTTTAGAGCGCCCCCTCCATCCCAAGGAGAAGGTCCTGGAGCAGGCTTTACAGTGGTGCAAACTGCAGGAGCCCAGCACTGCCTACCTGCTGGTGAGGAAGGTCCCCTTCGGAGAAGGCGGCTGTCTCTTCACAGGTGAGAGTCGCACACTTGGGCACAGCTGCAAGGCCCTGTGTCAGCCCTGGCTCCAGCTCTAGCCTCCACCCCCGCCCTGGCCCTGGCCTGGCCCGGCCCTGGTCCTGATCTCAGCTCCCTCTGCCTATGAACTGGCCTGGCCTAGCCCTGCACCCAGCTCTCCCTGGCCTGGCCCAACCCTGTTCTGATCTCAGCTCTGCCCTCCCCAGCCCTGGCCCCAGCTCCTGTTGGCTATAGACCCAGCCCTTCCTTGCTTTGTTCTACCCATGGTCTCAGTCAGGCCCGGTCTTATCCATGACTCTGGCCTTGGACCCAGTCTGGCCCAATCCATCTGTGGGACCCAGAAGAGCAGTACTGGCTGGTCCCCATGGCTGCACAGTCTGCCCTGTGCCTAGGCTGTCTGTGGGGGTAGCTGGTGCCTGTTGTGTGATGTAGGCCATAGGTCTAGAAGCCCACAGGCCATGGCATGAGCTATGGTGCCCTGGCCCTGGGCTGGGCTGCTCCTCACCCCTGCAGATGACAAGAGCAGTGTCCTGTTAGCGATGCCTGGAGCCAGCCAGTGCTGTGCACCAGCCACTCCTGCAGGGGGTTATGAGGGACAGAGCCTGGGTGTTTCACTTGTAGAAGAGAAGAGCATGGGATTTCATTCAGGGGATAGGGCAATGTGCCATGTTTCTTGTCAGGGTAGGAACCTGAGAAAGCTGTTGTGCTCCCACAGTCACACACCCACTCACGGCTGGCATAATGTGGTTGCCAGTTCTCAGGCATTGCTTGGATCAGCCTAGCAGCCAGTTAGGCTGAGCACGAGGGGGAGGTGGGCATCTGGCTGTTGGATCCTGGATGAAGATTGCAAAACAAACCCAAAGGATCCAGATTCTCACCCTGCCTTTTATGGTGGTCAGTTTCCATGCAGTCCTATGAGTCTGGTTGTGTCACATAGCCCCTGGGTTTGGTGTGATACTTAATCCGCAGACAACTGCAAGCAGGCATGACCTTTCCCCTTTTATTTTGTCCTTTATTTTGTTTTTAGCGTGGATTTTTTTTCATGCCGTTTATTTGCATTGTTTGGCCTTTAGGGTCAGAATGATAGCTGCAGCTAGTGCCTCTGGTCCTCTCTTTGTTGTCCGAAAAGTTTGGGCTGGTGTCTTTCATTCTTTATTCACACCCTACTACACTCTCCTCACTCATACCCAAAAGGAGTCATTTTAGATGTTAGTAGGTTCAGTAGTATAAACATGGTTCAGGAAAACAGCAAAATGGAAAAATGTAGCAAAATGGAGCTGTCTCATGTCAAACAATATTGTACTCCTAACAATAGCCGTTAAATCCATTTACTTTTATTTTTAGAAAATTAAACAAGTAACCTGATCTGCCTATATGGTTCTTAATTTTGGCTCACATGGGCAAGTGGGGCTTTGACTTGCCTCCCTACCGCTCCTATTATCTGACTGCTGCCTGTCCCTACTCTCTGACCCCCACCATTGTCTCATTCCCTCCACCCACCCTTCCACCCATTCCACTCCTAACCCCTGTCTCCAGCTCTCTCCTGCCTTTCCTAGGCCCTCTCTCTGGCTCCCAGGATATTCCTCACCATATTGTTTTCCCCTATGGTGCAGGTGCCAAGCGCGAGAGCCCCAAATGTGGGGTGCTGAAGTGCCGGGAGGAGCCCCCTAAACTCCTGGGATGCAAGTTTCAGGAGCGATACTGTGTCATCCAGGATCGCAGGCTACTGCTGTTGAAGGAGAAGAGGGTAAAAAGGACCCAGACCTGACACTCCTGGGCAGCCCAGGTGCAGGGGGAGCCCCTGAGAGCAATGGGGAACCTGGCTCACTTCTCCCATCTGGGGTGTCACTGCCTCGAAAAAAGGTCATGGCCCAAACCTGGCCCCCTGCTGCACTGGCCCTGGCCCCCTGGGCCCAATCTAGCCCCAGGGTCACTGACCGGTGCCCAAATTGGGTTCCTGTGGCCAGCGGCCTGGCCCCAGATCCCTGACTGGGGTCAAAGTCAGGGTCAGATGCTGCCAGTCCCCAGCTGGACTCAGTGCTCTGGTGTGGGACTTGGGGCTTGTGCCCCTGTGTGCCCAGTGCCAGCAAAGCCATTTTCTCCCATCATGGAAAGCTCTTCCTGAGTGCAGGCAGCCAGGTCAGCACCCAGCCTGCCCTGCCCTGGCACGGGGATGGGGCATGTGGGGAAGGGTTGCCAGGCCCACCTCTGAGAAATGGCCAAATGTCAACTTGTGCCAGGGCAAGAGTCTGGGTTCTCTCTCTCTCTCTCTCTATTCACATGATCTTTCTCTCTGTGCAGAATGGGAGGCCCTGTCCCATCCCTGCGGCTGGTTGGATGGGATGCAGGTTGTTGAAGGGCTGGTGGGAGTGGGAGGGGGTGTCATCTGGGAGGATGGAGAATGACAATGGGGAGTGCAGGGCTGGGAGAGGGAAAGGGGGGAAAGAGCTAGAGGAGGAGAGCTGGCAGGGCTAGGGGGATGCCGGCAAGCAGGGCTGAGTGTTTGGCTTTCACTCCCTAGAGTGCCAGGCCGGAGCGGGAATGGCCCCTTGATGCGGCCAAGGTTTACATGGGGATTCGGAAGAAGCTGAAGCCACCATCCCAGTAAGAGTCAGGGTGCGGGACCCCTTAGAGCGCTAATGCCTGCCCTGATGCTAACCCCCCATGCCCCTCTCATGCCCGGAGCCAGACCCAACACCATGCCAGACCTGGTCTCTGCTAACATCCAACTTCAGAATACCTGGGCCACGTTCCCATTTGCCTGACACTGCCCCAGCCACAGGGATTTCCCTAACACTCCCCCAGTTGTCAGCGAGTAACAGTCTTACAGGGCTGTAACTAGGGTGGGGCAAATGGGGCAAAGCCTGGGTGCCAAATTTTAGAGGGCACCATACTGACCCTACCTGGCCCTGAAGAGGAGCGTGCCTTTGCTGAAGGCATGTTCCTCTGAGAGCCGGGCTGGGGCTAGGAGAGTTCATGTCCCACCCTGCCCCTGAGCATGCTCAGGTGAATGCCAGAGGTGAGGGTCATGGAGAAACCTCTGGCCACACCCCATGGCCAGGGCAGCTCTAGCTTCCTGGGACCTGCAGTCAGGCAAGGGGACAGGCACAGGTGCCATGAGGACCAGGACAGGAAAGCTGGGGGCCAGGCAGGCAGGCAGGGTTTCAGCTTGGCTGGCAGCAGGGAAGGCACCCCAACCAGCCCTGGTTGCACTTCGCTAGCATCAGGGAAAGGCACCCCCAGCCTGGCCCTGTCTGTGCCTATCTGGTGGTGAAGAAGGCATCTCCTGCCCAGCCCTGGGGACACAAATCAGCCGGTGGAAAAGGCACCTGCCAGGCCAGGGGACTGGGACCAGATCCAGCTCCCCAGGCTAGATTGGGACCTGGGTCTGGGGGGTGCCTTTGGGGCTGATTATCCCAGGCAGCAGAAGACCTAGTTATGGCCTTGCACCAATTTAGTGAGCACCCTAACACCCACACTCACCCTCCCTAATTTCAAGTCCTGGGGAAGCTGCTGCGGCTAGCCCTGCCCCGGGGCTCAGCCCACACCCCAGTTGTGACCATGAGAGGCAGAGCCCTGATTTGACCACCCCCCCTTTGTGCCAAGGGGGCTCTGAGCCCACCTGCAGTGACCCAGCCCTGACCCTCAGTTTAGTGCTGACCTGGCAGAGACCTGCCTGTCTGCCCAGCTCAAGACACTGCGACCCACTGTTTAGCATCTCCCATGCACAGCTCTGGCTCCAGTTCTCATGCGGATCTCCAGGCAGCTGGTCTGACTATGCCATGTGTACCTCTGCTCTAGGTGGGGATTCACTCTGATCCTGGACAAGCAGCAGCTGTGAGTACCTCGCTGAGTCCCCTCATCCCACAGGCTGCACCTCCTCTCCCAACAGGGGCAGGCCGCCCAGGCCCTGGAGCCGTGGCCTGCCATTTGGGACCCTGGTTCTGTCAGGCCATTTGGATCCCCTCTTCCCTTCCTGCCCAGCTCCCACCACCTTTAGCCCCTCCCCAGCAGTCAGGGGTCAGGAGCTCGATTTGGGCTCAGGTAGCTGGAACCTGGGAGCGCCTGGGCCAGGGCAAAGTAATTAGGATCTCTGAACATGCAGGGTGGGAGAGCAGGCCTGAGCAGTTACTGACGCCACGGACTTGGCCACTAACCAGAGGCTGAGGGAGCAGTAGCTGAGGGACCTTGGTGGGGAAGCTGCACTGGCCCCATAAATTGGGGGAACCAAATTGTGTCTCTGCTTCAAAAATTCTGTGCATGGCCGGTGTATACATCTATGTTAACACACACCTGCTGTATGTACACATATGTGTTTGTGTCCTCTCACTCTCTGTTTGGTGATTATCCCACCCTGAGAATGGGAGCAGGGGAAACAGCCAGGCATGGGCCTGGAAATAACCAAATAATATTGGCCTGACTGCAACTGTATGAGCAGCTGGGCATGGCCCAGCCTAGGGGCACAGACTGCAGAGTGCCAACAACATGGACACTGCCTGCTCGCAGCTCCCTGCCCCGACACCTCCCAGTTTCTGCTCCCAGTGCTGCCCAGTCCACCCACTCAGTTTTCCCCTCTGGCCGCTACAGACACACATGCACTGGGCTCTGCCCCTGAATTCACCACTCCCCACTGAGGTGTCCTGACCATCCTTTGCTTGGGAATGTCACTTGCTTGAGGCTCCAGGGCCAGCTATGTGCTGCCCAGGACATGACCTTCCGCACCCCTGCTTCCAGCTGAGAGCCCTGCTGGCCCAGATCCCCCACCCCAATATGTGACAGGCCCAATGCTAGTCCATCCCCAGGTCATTTCTCTTGGTCTGGAGGGCCCAGCCCATGCACATGTCAACCATGGGAAGTCTGACAAGATATGTGATCCTCATGACATGTTATCATTCCTCCCTGGGCTCACTGCATCACACACTGCTCACCGGAGCATCCCGGGGACAGCTGTGTACCCCTGCCCACTGAGAGCACCACTGCCAGCCCCCAGGTCACAGTCCTGCCCTTTGCTCTCAGCAGCTCCACCTAGCCCAGGGCTGTTAGCAGCCTAGGATTACCAGCCCATCCTGTGCTACACCAGCCAAGCCACCTCCCTTCTTCACTCGTTTTAGTACTTCTGGTCTGGGATGGAACCCTGGTGGTGTGCAGTGGGAAGGCTGAGAATGGTACATGCCCTGCAGCCAGGGAGGCCCTGCTCAGCTGCCCTTTGAGGGGCCCTTCACATGTCCATGCCATGCAGCAGGAGAGGATTCTGACTGCAGAAGGTTCTCAGCATTAAAGGAAGGACAGCATTGGTACTGGTGCTAGCTAGCATGAGCTACCAGGTCTGTGAAATGAGCTGATCCCTTGCTGGGTTCCCAGCCTGCTCACTCCATGTGCAGGGAACCTCCCATCTCGAGCCAGCCCCTGGGGGAGATGGGACCCTGCAGGTGGCACATAGTACCTCACCCTGTGGCTAGCAGCAGACACCAAGCCCCACTCTCCAGCTGTCTCCCTTCTGGCTCTCCAGGTACCTGGCATGCACGGGGCAAGCTGAGCTGTGGGACTGGACCACCAGCATTCTGAAGGCTCAGGTGGGTGTGCAGAGCCAGGGTGGGGTGGGAGAAGCCAAGCAGCAACTGACAGCTCCTGTTACTCACATGCAGCATGACGATCTGCGCCCTGTGATCCTTCGGCGGCATTCCTCCTCTGACCTCACCAAGCAGAAGTTTGGCACCATGCCCCTGATTCCTTTGCGGGGAGACAACACAGATGCCACCATGCTCTCTGCCAACCAGACCCTGGTAAGGCCAGACCCGCTGCCCTGGACTCCCAGCTCACTGCGAACCCCTCACTCCCACCTACCCAAACACTGCCACCCAACTGCAGACAGGCTCAGGGGAGAGCAAGCGAAATGTGCCTCAGTGCTGCAGGCTGTGTCTGTGCAGGGCTCCCTCTCTGTGCTGTGTGAGAGCTTGGGCCTGGCTGGGCAGGGGGCTGGTTTGTATGAGCGGGGCTGAGGCTTAGTATGGAGCGTGTGGGGCCATGTGTCTGGGCAGGCCCATGTACAAGGTGGGCATGTGTCAAAGGGCACGGCCATGCACAGAGCAGGTGCATGTCTGAGGGCAGGGCAAGGGGGGAAACAACTGCATGCCTGAGGGCTTCATGTCTGAAGAGGGGAGCAGCATGTCTGGGGGGCACCATGCAGGGGCCACATGTCTGAGAGCAGGGCTGCACACAGGGACCTTATGTCTGTGTGTAGGGCTATGCATGGGAGCTGCGTATCTGAGGGGGGCAACAGGTGGGGGGCCATGTGTCTGAGAGTGGGCCTGCGGGTGAGGCTGAGCAGCATGCAGGGGCTTTGTCTCCAAGGGTGGAGCAGTGCACAAGGGCTGTGTGTCTGAGGGCGAGGCCATTGGGCTGTATGTCTCAGGGTGGGGCTGCATGCTGTGTCTGAGGAGCAACACATGAAAACTGTGTGTCTGCGTATGACTGTGGCTGTGAGTAGAGTGGCATGCAGGGGCCATGTGTCTGTGCAGGGTGGGGCAGCGTGCAGGGGACATGTGTCTAACGTGCGAGATAAGCACTCCATGTGTAGTAGTGTTTCCCACATGCCCCACGTGAGGCCTTTGCTTCCCCCTGCCCTGCAGCCCAGCTCCTGCGTGCTGGCAGTCGCTTACTGTGCCTCGTCTCCCTCTTTCTAGCGGCGCCTGCACACACGAAGGACTTTGTCTATGTTCTTTGTAAGTACTTGCATGCGAGATGCATGTTTCCGCAGGGTGCTTTGCCTTGCACCTTGCTGTGCCCAGGGCAGCCCCTGGGCTCTGAGCTCGCTGCACCCCAGCACTTGCATTGCGCGCTAGGGCAATCTGCTTTCCAGGAAGTGTCAGCTGAGCACAGCCCATGCAGTGACATGCACCACAGTCTGCTCATGGGCTAGGAAAGTAGCTCCACGGAGCATGAGTGGGAAACAGAAGCCTGGCCACTTTCACTCCTTAAGGATCCTATGTTCCTTCTCCCAAGGGCTGACTGGGGAGCTCTGGGTCATTGCTCTCAGTCACTCTAAATTCCCCTGCCCATTCAGTCGGGCATGGGAGTCCTCTTCCTTTGCTGCCCTGAATGGCTGCTACTGTGTGAGTTGAAGAGCTACCACATCCCCAGTCCAGAATTGGGCAATGCAGCCTAGTAAGGAAGTGCCCAGAAAAGAGCAGCTGTCATTCTAACCTTACTGTTGCTGAGAACTTCTGGGGTGCTCTGCTGCGATGCCATTGCTCACACCAAGGGCAACTTTGGCATGTAAAATGCAGGGCAAATAACCTACGATCAGGAAATGTCTCTTCATCTTTTCATTTCTTCCCCCACCCCCTGTTCCTTATGTGTGGAGCCAGCTGGCCCCATCACTCCAGCCAAGGGCTGTCTGTGCAGGTCTGAGCATATCGAAGGAGCATTCCTACTGGCAAGGGCTGGGGTGGGCTAGTTCCAGCCCTGCAATCCGACTCTGTGTGGCTTTATGCTCTGCCCAACACCACACCAGAATCTCCCCAAAAGAGAGGGATTCAGGTGGGGGAGGCAGAGCCTGGCACTCAGAAGGGTTCAGCTTGGCACTGAGCAATGCCAGGCCCCTGCCTTGGAGGCTGGCAAAGGGAACAAGCTGGTTAGCCATGTTTCCTTGGCCTGGGTGCCCAGGTCACTGGCCCTCATCTCCCGAGGGAAATTCTGGCTGGGACAGGCCACCAAGCAGGGCAAAAGGATGTCTGTGTGGGGGAACTGACCAGGTGACAGCCTGTCCCAGCCCATCGCTGTTCCCTGCCATGTCTAAGGCAGGCAGAGAGATGGTGGCTGAGAAGGCCCCAAAGTAGTGTAGGGGCAGGCTAGCCTCCTGTCTAGGGCCAGCGGGATTAGACTCCATGGATAAGTATCAGGTACAGGAGCTCCTTGGACTCAGGAGCAGCAGCCTGGAGGTCATCCACCCCCTCACTGCAGCCAGGCCCTGCTCCTGCTTCCCTATGTGACTTGTGTATGGCATGCAGCTGACTGGGGGCTGGCCCCACAGGGCCCACATGTTCTTGCTCCCCCTCTGGGACCAGTCTTCTGTTCCTCCCGGTCAGGGCCCTCTGCAGCAGGTTCCTGGGGCAGGGCAGAAGGGCTGGGAGCTACAGGCTGCTCACCCACAGAGAGGACTAGCTCCATAGCCCTCACATGTCTCCCCTTGGCCCTCGCCCAGCCCATGAAGGTGCACCAGGACTCAGTAGAGGAGCAGAAGGAGGAGGCAGCGGTGGACATGGAGCCTGTCTATGAGGAGGTGGGCGACTTTCCAGCGCTGACCCCACTGGAGCTGGACGGAGGCTTCCTGGCTGTCTCTCAGCTGCCCCCTGTGGATAGATCCAAGAAGCCAGCCCTGATCCCAGAGCAGCCTCCGCCCCCAGCGCATCACCCCTTGCACTCTATCAGCACTGGGCAGAGGGGGTCAGGCACCCACTTGACCAAGACAGTTTCATTTGAAAGTGGTCTGAACCCAGAGGCTGAGAATGCCACAGAGCGGGACAGGGCCCCTGGGCTCAGAGCTACCCAAACAACCTCACTGGAGAGAAACGTGGAGCTGCCCCGAGCGCTGTCTGCCATGGGCAAGGACCAGGCCTGGAGTCGGGAGCCAGGCACTGCACTGCTGCCCCTTCCCCTGGAGCCTTCTTCTGCCCCTGAGCTCACACTGGACAGCACCAGGAGGAGGACTGGTCAGCTGCCCTCACCCGTTAGCCAGAAGTTGATGCAGGAGCTCAGTTGCATCATCCTCAAGAAGAACGAATGCCAGGCGGCTGGGCCTGAGCAGCAGGTCACATGACTGGGTGGTTTGAAGGTAATGCCATTCGATGCCTGAGTCCCCTATCCGGAGGAGCCTAGCAGTTTCTGGAGACCCCTGCCTCGTTCCCCTATCCCGAGGAGCCCAGCAAGCCAGAGCTGGCTGTCCTGCCCCTGCCCCTTTCCCCTATCCCATTGAGCCCAGCAAGCCAGCCTGGAGTGGGGACGGCACTCGACCCTCCCGCCCTGCTTCCCAATTCTTCTCCAGGTATCCTTCCTAGCCCAGGCAGTGTCCAGCAAAGCCATTCCAGGGGGATTTCCAGGCCCCTGTCAGCGGACAGGCAGGAGTTGGTTCTGCAGCTTGAGGCACTGCAGGGCACCATGACACAGAGACATGCTAGCTCAGATGCTCCTGGGTCTTCCCTGCCATGAGGAGGGGATGTATGGGAGCACGTCCCTGGGCTGCGTGCAGGCAGTTGGGGTGGGAGGAGGAGGCTGCACCTAAGACCAGCTCTGCAGAACAAAGAGAAGTTACTGAGAAGGGAAAAGCAGAAATTACTGTATGGGAAAGAGTTGTGTCTGCATGGGAGGTCTGTGTGTGCCTGTCCGCTGGCTCAAGTGTGCATGACAGCTGCATGTGATGTGTGTGATGTCTGTGTGTAGTCAACTGCTTTGCCAGAGGGAGGTTATGTGTGATGTTGGCAGCTGTGTGTGGTTCCAGGATGGACAAATGCCTATGCAAGAGGTGTATGATGGGTGTGGTTCCAGTGTGCACACTGCCTGGGCGGGACGTGTGAGATATTTGTGTGCAGTTCTAGTGTGCAGTTTGTGTGTGTGATGGCTGTGTGCCATTCAAGTGTGATTAATGACTGTGTGAAACGTGTGCAATGGCTGTATGGGATTCTAGAGTGCAGTGGCTGTGCCATGCAGGTTCCTGCACTGGAGGGTGGCCCTCCCCCCGGGATCCAGAGGTGGAAGGAGATGGAAGAAGATGCCAATTCTTGCTGTGTGGCTACAAGCAGGGGTTGGTGGCCTGTGTGGGGAGTGCCCCAGGAGAGGCACCCAGCCGTGTTGGGGCCGATCCTCAGAAGAGAGACTCAGGGAGGAATTAGGGGAGCAGCCAGGGTCAGGAAGCAGCCAGGCTGTGAAGTGCCCTTCCTGCACTATGCCACAGCTCAGTCCTGCTCTCCGTACAGTGTCTGTATATATAGTACATGCTGTGCTGGGCAGGGCAAGGGGAATTGCCACGTACCTCCAACCCTGTTCCTGGATATTTATATGCATCCTTCCACCTGCACTGGAAATAAATAAAGCTGCTTTGTATACCCAGAGGGTGTGAATAGTGCAAGCAAAGCACCATGAACATGACTGAGGTCTGTGTGCAGCCTGACAATATACATAAACTAGGTGGTGGTCGCCTAGAGCAGTGGTTCCCAACCGGTGTGCTGCGGCACTGCTTCAGTGCGCCGCTAGAGGAGAGCAGAGTTTGAGTGGGAGCCATAAAAGCCCCTGCGGCCCCAAGCGGCTCAATAGAGCTGTGCTATTAAAGGGGCAGCTTTGCCCTGGCTGGAGGCTGAAGGGGGGGGATCCTTCCCCAGCTGCAGGCTGCAGGGGGGATCCTTCCCCTGCCATGGCCAGAGGTTGCAGGGGTGGGGTAACCAGATATGAAAGCATGGAAAGGAGGACAGTGAAGTACGAAAAGAAGGACGTTGGAGGACACATGGAGAAAATGTAGCATTAATGTAGTATTCTTGTTTTTAGGGGGCCCTGGAACATTTCCCCCTAAAAATAAGGTGTTCCAGGGCATTCCAGCATTCTTTAACCCCTGTGAGTAAAAAGCCAGACAAAATCATGTATTTTTACTATGCCTGCCAGACAGAGGACGTGAAGGGAAAAAGGAGGACATGTCCTCATTTTGTGTGACATCTGGTAACCCTGTGCATGGGTAGGGTTACCAGACATCCGGCGAAAGGAGGATATGTCCTCCTTTTTGCCCTGCTGTCCTCTGTCCTCCAGGCATTTTAAAAAAGCTAGTTTTGTTCAGCTTTTTGCTGGACGCTGGGGCAGCAGTCTAAAAATAGATGGAGGTACAAGCATGCCGAGCCCAGCGGTTCCCCTGCCAGCTCAGGGGGCTGCAGTGGCCAGGAGCAAGCCTGACCATCCCTCTCCTCCCCTCCCCTCCCTTTCTTTCTTTCTTTCTTTCTTTCTTTCTTTCTTTCTTTCTTTCCCGGCACCTGGCCTGGGGAGGTCTCACTCTACTGGCCAGAGAGGTGCATGCAGAGTGTGTCCCCTCTTGCTGGGGCTGGTGCCATTTAGCCTCCAACCCCAGGCAGGCTCCCTGGCCACGAGTTCCTGCCGTTGGTCCCTTCCTGCCCCTGCCCCTAACATGGAGCTGCCTGTGTGATGAGGTTGTTTGGCTAACTGCCATGGCTTCCTTGCTGTCGGTGTGGTAAGTACTATACACCTGTGACCTGTCTGGATCCTGAGAGCAAATGAGGTACCCAAGCTGCAGCCACATATATCCTGAGATTGCAATTCAAACTTGTCCTGGGCTATGGCAAAAGAACCAAGGAGTCCAGTGGCACTTAAAGACTAACAACTTTATTTATCACATGAGCTTTTGTGGGAAAAGATCCCACTTTGTCAGACACTTTGAAGATGGGGGAACTTACAGAATGGGAAGAAAATAAAAGCAGGGGAGTGTAAGACATGGCCAGGGTTATTTGTGTTGAGCTCTGTGTTGGGTGCTTTGATTTTTGGCCTGTTGCTTCCTAGAAAAGGGCTAAATTGGAGGAAGCAAATACAGCAAACACTGAAAATGAAGAATACCATGAATAAAATTACTAACAGGGACCAGTTAAGTAAAACAAACAAAGGGGCATATTTGAACTGGCTAGAAACAATTTAGGACAATTTTTTTTTTAATTGTAAAATGGGCTGCTGTGGAAAATGAGAAGCAAGTTAGTTTTTGTTGTTGTGGGTTTTTTTTTTGTTTTGTTTTGTTTTGTTTTGTTTTGTTTTGTTTTGTTTTGTTTTTTGACCAATCAATTCAGCTGAAAATAGTGGGTGTCCTTTGGAATGTTTTGTCTCACTGAAGTGTGCCTTGTTATCAAAAAGGCTGTTCTCCCTTCCCCTTTCCTTTCTTGCCACCCCTGCCCTGCCCTGCCCTGCTCCGCTCCCCACACTCACTCCTGCCACTGCACATGACTCGTGACCTCCCCTCTCTTGCCATGGCTGCTCTGCTACCCCAACCAGTGTGCCATGGTTCATGAATCTTTATAAGTTAGAGTTAATTTGAATATTCATGAGTTTTTTTAATGGTGGTGTGCCTCGAAAAATTTGACGGTATCAAGGTGTGCCATGGCAGAGAAAGGTTGGAAACCACTGGCTTAGAGTGCCAGGCTTTAAGGGATGCCAAATTAGAAGGAAGTGAATTTTTTCTCTATTTAAAAATATATTATGTTCATTCTAGACTTTCTCATTTTTCCTCATAATGAATGCTTTGGCCAGCCCTGGGGATACGTAAGCCAGGACCCAGGCTGAGCTGTGCAGCATGATGGGCAGAGGCAGCTGGAAGGCTGTAATGGATGCATGCAAGCTGTGATGTGCATCAGGTGGGGTGGGGATATACAGGAGCCAGAAGGCTGCCATGAGCAGAGGAAGTTGGGGGTGATGGGCTGAGGCCTGGTGCTCACCCCAGGTAGCCGTGCAGCAGGTCAGTGCTGAGGGTTGCATGGGCACTGGATACCCCAGGGGCCCTACTCCAAGGCCTGAGGTCAGCTGGAGATGTGAGCACTTAGCAGGTGAGAATCAGGCTGATTATTAAGCGCCTGCACATGGGGTCAGGGCCCTGATTCTTAGTGTCACATGTGAAACCAGCTGGGATGTGCTGGGTGACTGCGCGGCTAGAACAGTATGCTGGGTGGTGCCATGGGGCCAGGAAGGAGCTGCTCCATCCCCATGTTAGTGCAATGGGAGCTGCAATGTTAGGTGTAGGTTCCCCTGGACACTTCCCCACCCTCTGCCCACACTGATGCCCTCTCACGTGGCCTGTCAGGGCTACGCTTGGCTCAGGTGTTCAGAAAGAAAATGCTGCCTGCAGCCCCTCGCTGGGACTCTGGACCTAGGAGCCCAGCAATGCAGGGTGCCCAGGGTGCAGCCAGAGCTGGCTTATCCGTTGACCCTGCCCACAAGCTGGGAGAGGGAGTAGCTGGAGCCCCCCAAGTTCCAAGCTGAAATGGGCAGGAGCCAAGCTTCTCACTGTTTT
This sequence comes from Podocnemis expansa, assembly GCA_007922195.1. Lineage (NCBI taxonomy): Eukaryota > Metazoa > Chordata > Testudines > Podocnemididae > Podocnemis > Podocnemis expansa. Next base: position 35,846,161 of record ML682007.1, on the reverse strand, counting down.
GGAGCAGTTCAGCTCTGAACAGCTGGTCAAGCTTTGTTTCAGACCTCAGGGAAGATCATGCTTCTCACTACAGATGCCAAACAACTGGCCAACTTCCAGGCCCATCTCCCCTCACCGGAGCTGGGTCTCTGCTTCATTGCACAGAAATGCCTCTACGCAGCATCCTCAGATGCGCATCACCAAATGCCAGCTGGCCTATGGACTGCCCAGGGGCTAAGTACTGAGGGCCTTCCTCTGCCAGCATCCCTAGGGTGAAGATCCCTAGGGTGAGGACAGTCCTGCCAGAAAGGCCAGGAGGGGAGGCTGCTGCTTTGGGATGGGCCAGAGCCTACTGGCTAGACAGACATGAATACAGCAACCCCCCTGGGAGATGGGGGTGCAGTATCTGGAAATAGTGCCATGGCATTTGTTCTTAGTAAAGCCCTCAGCTGGGCCTCGTGGCGGCCTGCCAGGCGCGTAGGGGGTTTCTCAGAAGAAAGCAATGTTGGCTTTCTGGACAGGGACTGAGGAACTGGCAGGGATGACGCAGCTCTCGGCAGGTCCCGGCCCTTCCTTGAAGCATCACTGTGGGCTGAGTTGGGTCACTGCCAACAGAAGATCATGGGGGGAACAGCGCCACAGGCTTGCACTCACTTGCAGGAGGGCTGAAGCTCATGTTGCTGTAGGGAAGGGGCAGGTCCATGTGTAAGCAGGGGTTAAAATATCATTTGGTGGGCCCTGGAACCCTTGCACATGGGTGGGCCCCCCAGTACCCATCCCCAGACAGACATGCATGCATGAACACACCTGCACACAAAACCCCCAACAGCCCCTCCCAAAGCCCTTAGCTTAGCTGTTTGCAGGCTGCCTGACCAGCTGGAAGCTTTTTCCAGCCACAAGCTGCTCCGCCCTTGCGCTCTCTGCTGGCTGGGCTTAAGGTGGAGCCACTGGAATGCTGCGTTCAGGCTGCTCGTGCTATTTTTAGAGGGGCCCCAGAATGCAGCATTCTGTTGTGGTCTTCAATTTTTAGGGGCCCAGAAATGCTGTCAGCCTAAAAATAGGGGGCCCCAGAACTGTGTTCTGGTGCATTCCCCCTTTAACCCCTATGTGAAAGTCACAGCTGGCGTCTCAGCTGTAGCAGGGAGAGGGAGGTCATGGCAGGGACTGTGTTCCTGCCTGAGGCGAGGGGTGTAGCCAGGAGGGTTGTGGGTGCCATCAGTAGCTCAGGGTTTAATAGGATGCAAGAGGCCCTGGCTGAGAGGAGGATTGCCATGCATGTTGTGCATCACCACTGGGTCACTCAGTTATTGGCAAGAAGCTGGGGGCCGGGGGTGGAGGTGCAGCCCTGGGTGGAGGGTCTGACCTGAGAGCACCCTGCAGTGAGTGAGTGGGGGCTGGGTTCCTCAGAAACAACTCCTTTCCCCCACAGGGGGTTGTGGGGGAGAGCACGTGTCAGCTGGGGTCTGTCTCTGATCCCTCCAGAGGCACAGAAGAGTCAGGGTAAAATCATGCTGCCTTTAATTTAATGGGTGCAGGGCCCTTACTGCAGCCACCTGCACCAGGATTTTGGCCTGCTGCAGTTACACCAAAGAGTGACACTAATGTAGCTGCCAGAGGGGTTTGGCCCAAGCCTTCAGGCAGCCTTAAGTTGTAGCTTTCGATGGGGGGATCTGCTTCCCTCCTCTGAACAGGGTGTACTCTGAAACCTAAACCCAGTGCAGCATCACACACAAGCATCTGGTGAATATTTTGCCCCCTTGATCCCAAAAGGCTGCTGCCAAGCTGTCCACTTGCACCCAGGCCATCAGTGCAGAACTGCCACATGCGGGGGACAGCAGCCAGTGCAGTGGCTTGATTCCACACTCAGTAACCAGGTCCCATGTGTCCACAGGAGTTGGCTCCCTGACCTCAGCCATGGCTGGCTGTCCAGGCTGCTGCTGGTTTGCAGTGTGTATCCCCTGAAGCTATAGGAACCTTGCTGCAGTTAGTGAATCCAGCTTGCTGGAGCATGCAGGATCTGACCTCCTGAATTAGTACCAAGCCTGCAAGTGCTGTGGGGTAGGGCAGGCCTAATTAAAGGGGAAGGCACTCTACCAAGGGAAGCTGTGTCAGTGCCGCTTCTGGGACCTGGTCTGCTCAGTCCCTCATTCATCTCCCTCACCTGAGATGGTGCCTGGATTGTGGCAGACAGTGCCTCCTGTGCAGCCTAACTGGAGTGGGTGCAGGACTAGGGGCAGGAGGGAGCACTAGGAGAGGCAACTGGTTGCTTCATGAGCAAAGGGGGGAAGCACAAAGTACCATCCCAGTTCTCTCGCACTGCCCATGGGCTACCCCTGGGCCTGGCTTAGGGCTGGCTCTGCTCACTGGACCGCTGGGGCAGCACCAGCTTCTCAGAGACCCTGCCCAAGGAGGACTTGTCATCCCTTCTCCCACAGCAGTGCGTGTCCCTAAGCTGGGCCCGGAAGTCCCTGGAGACATAGAAGTAGATGAAGGGGTCGAGGCAGTTGTTGAAGGCACTGAGGGCCAGGGCAAGCACATACCAGGTGTAGCTGTGGTTGTGCCGCTCAAGTTCGACTTGGGGCTGCAGGGAGTGGAAGAAGAGCAGCACGTTGCTGGGCGTGAAGCACAGAGCGAAGACCACCAGCACCAGGCCCAGGAGGTGTGCCACGTGGCCATAGCGCCGCCCCTGGAGGAGCAGTCGCACTAGCACCCAGCTGTAGGAGAAGGTGATGAGGGCAAAGGGCACGGCAAAGCCCAGCACAACCAGCACGCAGAAGTAATAGGCCAGTTTGTGGTCCACATCCAGTTCCAGCATATCATGGCAGGTGGTGATGTTTAGCTCCTGCACATAATGAGTGTGGGGAAAGAGCAGCAATGGGCCCATCCCCATCCCCACAACCAGCCAGACACCCACACAGATCCCCACTGCCTGCCACACGTGCCAGGAGCCCCTCCGCAGGAAGGGGTGTATGAGGGAGAGGTAGCGGTCCAGGCTGATGCAGGCAAGGAAGAAGATGGAAATGTACATGTTCCCGTAGAAGAGGGTGACAAGGGCACGGCATGCGTAGTCCCCCAACAGCCAGTTGTTGCCCAACACATGGTAGGAGATCTTGAAGGGCAGTAGGAGGACAAAGAACAGGTCAGCACCAGCCAAGTTAAGCAGGAAGATGGTGGAGGCACATTTCTTGGTCTTGGCAGCCAAGACCCAGAAGGCCAGGGCATTGGCTGGCAGTCCCACCAGCAGCACCACGGAGTAGAGCACAGGGAGGAGCAGGGTGGTCACTGGCCCACGAAGGTGAGACTCCAGTGAGGAACCAGAGAACGTGAAGTTTGTGCAGGCTTGGGGGCGGATCAGGGTTCGGCCTTTGGGTTGCTTGAGTTCTGTGGGGTCAAGAGAGAAGTGTGAAGGTTGCAAGCCATGGGCCAAGGCATAGCTTGCTGGTCCCCACACCAGACTCAGCTCACCAATGCCCTGCCCAACTAGGGTTACCAACATTTTAGCTGCTAAAACAGAACCACCTGTCCCACCTCTTCCCCAAGCTCATGCCTCTTCCCCTGAGGCCCTGCTCATCCCCGACACCATGGCACACCACCTGCCCCCCCACACTCTCGGAGTCACCTGTCTCCTACAGAGCTGGGCTGGGAGTTGATGTAGAGCAGGGGGCTCAAACGTGGCCCATGGGCCACATGCAGCCCCTAAAGTTATTTCCTGTGGCCCGCAATGACATTATCATTACCAATATTTGCAATATGAAAAGGTTTCAGTGTTGTGGCCCTTGGGCTAACACACTAGTTCTCATGCAGCCCTTGTGTGATCCTCATGAGGCTTTCATGGTGATTTTAGTTTGAGACTCCTGATATAGAGCCTGCCCTCCCATTGGGGTGGGGTGTGGGGATTCTGTCCCCAGAGACGGAGTGGGAGGATTGGCTCCAGCAGTAGCTACCGGTAACTGGACTTTGGCATCCAGTCAGCACAGTTGGCCAGGCCCTGTCCTGTTCTATTTTAATCCTGGACACCTGGGCCCCCCTCTGCCCTCCCTTGCAAGTGGTACTGTGCAGTCAGGGAGAGCTGAGCCCTGGAGTATTCCCATTCTGCAGAAATGCATCAATGCCCAGAGAAGGCAAAAGGCTCCCAAGGCCATACAGCCAGTCAAAAACAGGCATTAGAATGAGAACCCAGGAGCCCTGGATCCAAATGGCCCTATGTCATCTTTCCAATGCCTACAAATAGCCACCAGGTGGCAGCAAGCTAGTACATGGCTGGTCTCAGTGCAGCCTGATGGGAAGTTGAAGTGGTGCAGCCAGGTGGATCCCCAGGGATTAGAGAGACAAGTGGTGGGAGGGGAGGAAATATCTGTTCTTGGCCCAGCTGCTGGGTAGGTGATGTTTTGGAGCAACAAAGTGCTGCTCGAGGCCAGGGGGGAGGTTCTTGGAGTCAAAGGTGTTAGCCAGCCACTTCCCCTGAACTTGTCCTCTGAAATAAGTGTTAGCTTGCTGCACTCATCTCTGCTTATCTGCTTTGCTGTGTCCATGCACCGCCACAAGGGGCAGGAGGCCTACCAGCACAGCCGTGCACCTTCCTTCCCAACAGGTGGGTGTGGCATTCACCCAGGCTCCAGCACTCTCTATACCAGGCGTGACCAAACTGCGGCTCGGGAGCCACATGTGGCTTGTGAATGAAAAAGTGTGGCTCGCGGAAGAATGTCAGCAAATCAATTTAGTAGGTAAAAGTATATGGCTATACGTAGAGCCCTGCAAATCCATGGGTATCCACTGCAGATCCGCGGGTATCCGCATCCGCGGGTGCAGATAACCGCAAACCCATTGCTGCGGATTGACTCACAGATGCAGCTTCTATTGTTACGTTATCACACTGTGATCCATTGCTGAAACTGCTGCACTGTCTGTGTTGGCAGAACCAGGAAATGCTCTGGCCAATCCTAGATTGTGATCTGCCAGCCAATCAGAGTCTCAAGGTGGGACTTGGAGACTCTCTGCTGATCTTTGATTGGCTCATTCCCCTGCCCACTTCTTCCTTTTCTTGCTTCCAGCTGGCAAGCCATTGCTGTCAATCAGAGATTTCATAGGTGGACAAAGAAATCTGATTGATAGCACAGCAGGCGAACCACAAACAAGAAAGGAAAAAGTGGGTGGGTCCCAAATGGGGAATGAACCAATCAAATGCTGAATAGTTGTGTGAGCCCAAGCTTGGTTGCAGCTGCAGTTACAGAGGCAGCTAAATCCTGGCGTGCAGATTTCAGATCGGATTAATGTTATCACTGAGCGGATGCGGATCGGATGCGGTTCCACATTTTTGTATCCACGCAGGGCTCTAGCTATATGCCTCAGTGCGGCTCTTGATGGTTTAATAATCAACTTGTGTGGCTCTCAAGTTCTATAAGTTTGGCCAACCCTGGTCTATACAAAGGTTGAGTGAAGCAGGAGGCGCAAGGGTGGATTTTCACACCTCATGTGACCAGGCATGGTTGACATTACCTTTTAACATGGTGCTGGCCCAGGGCAGGACCAAGCTATGAGGCAGAGCTCTATGTTGCATTGACATGTGCTTCTCTCACCACCAGAAGTCGAGCCACTACCAGCTCTGCCCTTACCCACCTTGACTCATGGTTGAGCAGGACACTGGCAGTGCAGTCCAAGAATGTGCTCTATCCCCATTGCACTTGGGTGGGAGCCTCCCCAGACTCATGGCCCTGGCCAAAGACACTGAGCACAGGTAAAATATGCCACAGATAATCCAAATAACTCTCCACCCCCAGCACTTTTAGGGCAGGCTTTCTCTCAGCTGCTTCCTCGGGGAAGGCATGACACTTCCTCTGGCTGAGGGGCAGCTTTGTGTTACCAAGCTGAGCACCTACACAGAACTGCCAATGTCACCCTGCCAGGCTGAAGGTGGGAGGATTCAGCTAGGGAAATCTAGAGCAAAAGACACAGGATGCTGCAAACACACAAGGGTGTGATGTGAGCTCACACCAGAAACTGAGCATTTTGCAGTGTCTGACTCTGGGCCCCACCTCCCCAGCACCAGGCCCGTAACTGGGGTGGGGCAATCGGGGCAAAGCCCCAGGTGCTGAATCTTAGAGGGTGCCTCAGGACCAGCAGCTATAGCTTTATACCCGCCCTCTAGAATTCGGCATCTGGGGTGGTGGGGAGCTGGATCCAGCTCTCCGCCACTGCTGGGGACAGATCCAGCTCCCTGCTGCCTGCTGGTGGTGCTGGGACCAGATTGGGTCCCAGGCCAGGCCAGGGGAGGGTATCTTTGGGGCTGCTTGCCCTGGGCACCAGAACAGCTAGTTCTGGCCCTGCCCAGCACACACCCCCAGACACACAAACACATTGTGTTCCCCAGGGGACATAACTGCAGGACATAGGGGCAGGCAGTTTAGTCCAACATGACTGTATGTTACAGGCAGCTGCTGGGAGTCTGCTTTGCAAAAGTCAACAACATTTATTGCTTAACAAAAGTCAGGGTCAAAGTAGGAAGATGCGGTTACAGGAAAGCAGCTGCTCTTTGTTGGTTTAGAGTGCGGTAAGCCAGGCCTTGGGTGCAGGGTGAGGAGCAGACTGCACTGTAACCATAGGGCTTGCTGGTAGTGACCAGCTGAATCACGTTGTGCCGCCACATGAAGCTGCTCTAGCCAGACCCTGACAGCCTAGCAGAAGTGATGAAAAAGCCCATGCCAGCAGAGTCTGGCATTTGAGGCTGAGGCACATTACACCACCATCACAGGTTGTGCAAGCATGTCTGCTGCCCCTACCACTCACCACTGGACATGTTCATGTGCCTGCAGACCTGCTGGCTGAGTAAAACAGAAATATGGGCTTGGCTAAGCAGCAATGACTAAGTCTGGCCGTGCATCGTAGCCGCAGGGCTTTGTGTGCAAAAGCACTAAGGGCAGAGGAGGCAGAAGTGGCATCAGCTGGGGCAACACAAATAGAAATGTTGAAATTTTTGAAATTACAAAAAAGCAAGTGTGATGGCGCACAGCAGGGGACATTTCATGGGGTGGTCGAGGCTGGCAGCATCACCTGTTAGTAAGGCTGCCTGATGGTTCCCATTATGGTGCCCTGATTTTAGTCACTTCTATCACAAAACTGGATCCATATGGGCTGGCATTTCCCATGCACCCCCCTGCTCCCCTCATGTTGAGTGCTTGGGGAGAGTTGCAACCAAAGTCATCCAGCCATTTCCAAGGGTCTTGTGGAGGGAGTTGACGGGGGACGCTCACAATGTTCCAGATGGCCCGGAAGAGTCATAGAAGATTAGGCACCACAAGAAGTGCCGCTCAAAGGGTCCAGAGGGACTGCAGCCTCCAGGCGTCTGATTAGGCCAAATTCACTCATTAACCCTCGACAGAAATCCAACTTGCTGTGACTCCAGGGTATACCCTTCCTGATCACTGTGCGAAACATCAGCCTGTTGACTTCCTCCACTCTCTGACCACAACACTTGCCCACTGATCACAGCCCTAGCCATTAGTCCAGTCCCTGCTTGCTGACTGCCTCATGGTCATCCTTGGGTAGTAGCCTAGCCATGACTGTTTGTCCAGACTGCCTATGCCCTGGTCCTTTACACCCACCCAGGGACTAAAGCCAGACTTTGTACAGTGAGGGGACTGTGAGACCTCATCCTGATGCTGTGGACTCATTACCATCCTGAAAGGAAAGGACTAGCAACAACCTAACCAGAGGGCTGAGGTCATATCAAAGAACCAATGAGTGGCCTAAATGGAAACTCATATCTCAAAAGACTATGGAAACCAAGGCAGAGTTGGGTTATCTGATTTCACCACAAGGGAACACTGAAGATTAACAGTGACCTCTGTCACTGTACCCCCTAATGTGCCATTCTCAGATAGCATCCTGATCTGGTAAATGGAACAAACCTATCAGAACCACGCAACCACCAACCTACAAGCTAGGAATCACTGTCATGCAAATGTACAGGAACCAGGCAGAACTCTGGGAATGCTTCATTATCTTCCCTTTTACTAAGGGAGAAAAAAGTCCTCAAATAGTCAAACCAGATTGCAAAACCATTGTTGTTGTTCAGTTGAACTGAAGTGCAAAATACTTCAATGTTTTGATCGGGCAGTGTTATCATTTTGCCATTGAAGAAAAATCCATCATGGTTGGCATTATCCCCTGAAACACTGATCAAACCCAGCCAGATGTTTTTATTCAGAAATAAGTTGACCAGCTCTCCTTGCTGCAGTGTTTTGGGAACTCAGCCTGTACAGCTGGTGAGTTCTGCTTCTTACAAAATTGTTCTGATGAAATTGCTCTACCTTGAAGGCCCGTTTAGCAGTATGTATACACCACGGCTGGCATGGGTAGTGTCACCTCCTCATAGGGCAAGAGAGGGTGATGAGCCTCTCTTCTAAAAGCAGTGGAAGTCCTGTGGCACCTTATAGAGTAACAGATTTCTTCGAGCATAAGCTTTTGTGGGCTACAACCCACTTCATCAGATGCAGGAAGTGGAAACTACAATGGAGAGGTATATATACACATGCCAGAATGGAGGAGGGCAGGTGTTAGCAAAGTCAGTTCAGAGAGCAGATGGGTTCCATTCTCTCCCTTTAATCTGGTGTGAATGGGCCCCATCTGCTCTCTGCACTGACTTTGCTAACACTTGCCCTCCTCCATTCTGGCAAGTGTATACATACCTCTCCACTGTAGTTTCCACTTCATGCATCTGACGAAGTGGGTTGTAGCCTACGAAAGTTTATGCTCGAAGAAATCTGTTACTCTATAAGGTGCCACAGGAATCTCGCTGCTTTTGCTATACACAGACGAACATGGCTACCCCTCTGGAAATCTCTTCTAAAAGGAGGCCTGTTACACAAAAGGCTGGATTTCACCCTGGAGAACTGGTTTGTCAGGAGAGAGAGACTACCTGGCAATGAAATCATCTGCTGGGACTAGGGCTACCAGATACCAAAGCACAGAAAGGAGGACAGGGAAGTAGGAAAAGAAGGACATTGGAGGACACATGGAAAAAGTGTAGTATTAATGTAACATTCTTCTGTTTTTAGGGGGCCCTGGAACACTTCCCCCTAAAAATAGGGTGTTCCGGGGCATTCCAGCATACTTTAACCCCTGCAAGCAAAAAGCCAGACAAAATCAAGTATTTTAAAATGCCTGCTGGATGGAGGACATGAAGGTAAAATGGAGGACATGTCCTCCTTTTGCCTGACATCTGGTAACCTTAGCTGGGACCCAACTGACTGCAGGCTGAGAAGGTTCTCCTTTGAGTGCTGCTCACATCATTCAGTTACAGGTGTCTACGTGCCGCAGCGCATGGTAGCTCAGAAAGTCTTTAGCGTTAGCCTGTCAAGTCAGGGCACATGGCCAATGCCCCCTCCATGCCGCGACCGTGGCTATATAGGTGACCATGACCCTGACCCTCCCAGTTCCTTTTTCCGCCGTCAGCATCAGTTTCAGATCAGTATAAACTTGCGAAATGCAAGTGCCTGTCTTTCACACAAAATTCAAGGTACCTCGTTTCAAGCCGTGCTTGGGGTGATGCAAGGCTTTTCTGATGGACGACCCACACGAGAAACGCCTCACTTGCCTGGGTGAGTCCCATCTCACGGCGGAATGCTCCAGTTGCTGGTCCTTCAAGCAGAAGACCCACTTAGCATGGGAGCGCCACCTTCTTTTGATCTCGGGGAGTTGGGCAACTACCCCCGAAGCTGGCCGAGCCACGAGCACTCCACCGAACCCCCAATCGGTTCGGGCTCAGGAACCCTGCCACCAATCATCTGTACCAGGCTCGAAACCTCCACCTGCAACGGTACCGCTCCAGCACCAAGCTCGTCAGTCACTGGGTAGCCTCTCAGCTGCCCCGAGAAAAGTACTGGTGCAGGCATCCCCGACGGCCCATCAAGGGTGCCATAACCCAGCTCCAGTGCAGAAGAAGAAGAAAAAGACCAAAGTGCCACTGTCTTCATCAGTACTGCAGGACATGGTACTGCCCCTCATAGTGCTGAGGTCAAGCCTGGTACCGACATCAAGCCAGGTACCGCCAGGCCTGGTAACGACAAACCCAGTACCATCAACTAGCCTGGCACCAACACCGGTACCGGCATCCAGATCCTCGCTAGTAACTAGCCCAACACCGGGACCCAGCATGGCACCACCCAGCCATCCACCGGTACCACAGTCTGGTACAGAGGGGTGGGAAACTTCACTCCATCGCTCCTCTGAAGAGCTCTCAGTACCGGGTTCCCCGTCATCAGGTGGAGTGTCTTCTACATCATCCTCCGAAGACCACCCCTCCCCTCCTCAGGAGGAGTGCCCAAGGAAGAGACTTCACAAGAGCTCCCCATCCCCCAGCTCAGTGAGGTCAAGAAGACCACAGATACAAGGAGAGGTGTCTGTTCTCCCCACTGCGCCTATGTCTCTAGCAAGATCACCCCATAACAAGTGGACCCTTGATTGGCTGAGCACAACAACCGATGACGCCTCCTCTCACTATGCCCGGTCGCCTCCACTGGAGTCCTCAGATCTCTCCAATGACGAACCTGATCCTGACTCTACACAATGCAGTAGATCCCGGGCCGAATCCTCCTCCTCACCCGATGAGCGTCTAATCGACACGTCTGCAGACCGTGAGAGAGATCACTGCGTTGAGCAGGACCTCCTCCACCGTTTGGCGATGAAACTTAAATTGAAATTAGGAGTAATCCAAAGGGAGGACGACTCCTTCTTCGATGCATGCCGTAGAGCCCCTTCTTTACACTATGGAGTATATCGCATCGTCCAAGAACGCTGGCAAACACCATCCTCAATCCCGCCAGTGTCCAAGGTCACAGATAAGAAATACTACGTCTCTCCAGATAGGTTCTCTTTCTTATTTCATCACCCCATGCCAGGGTCCCTGGTGGTTGATGCTATAAACCAAAGGGAGAGACAGGGCTGGCCAAGCTCCATGCCCAAAAACAAAGAGACAAAGAAGCTCCACCTCCTGGGGAGGAAGGTATACACCTCTGCAGCCCTCCAGCTACATATCTCCAACCATTCAGCCTTAATGACACATTACATCTTTAACCTGTGGGAGGCCATGCGAAACTTCCACACGGCCATCTCTGAGGAGCGCCTGAGAGACTTCGAAGCAATGCTAGAGGAAGGGGAGAGGGCATCCAGGGTTGCTCTGGTGGCAACCTGGTACACAGTGGATACAGCGGCCCACACCATGGCCTCCGTGGTCATCATGCATCGGTCGGCCTGGCTCCAAGGCTCAGGCCTATCCACACAGATGCAACAAGTTATCCAAGACCTCCCTTTTGAAAGCCCTGACCTCTTTGCTCCGTCCACAGATATGAAGTTCCATGGTATGAAGGACTCGAGGGCCACGCTTCAATCCCTGGGGATATATACCCCGCAGTCCAACAGGTGCATGACGAGACCACATCAACAGCTCCAACAGCAGCTGCAGCAATTAAAGCAGCAGATTCAACTGCAGAGTTAGTTCCCAAGATCCCTCCAGTTTCCCAAGGCCACCTTGGGGACCTGGATAAGAACAAGAATCGTCCAGGTAAGGGGGGAAAACTCAACGCCTCAAAGTCCAGAAGGCATGGACAGGGGTCCGACCGCTCCTCAGGCTGTAAAAAGCATTTTCGATGGTCCCTTTGAGTGCAGCGCACCATGGTCCCTGTTGTCCCCCCACCGCCTGCGCCACATTGCCTGCCAGTGGGCCTGCATTATATCAGACCAGTGGGTCCTCAACACGGTGACGCGAGGATACCACATCCAGTTCCTTTCAATCCCTCAGGACAGAAAACCGAAACCTCGTGCAGCATTAGTAAACCAAGAACAAAGGCCAAATGCCTAAAACTCCTCTCCCTCAGGGCCATAGAAAAGATCCCCAAGCAGGAGCAGAGCAAGGGCTTTTACTCCCAATACTTCTTGGTCCCCAAACCCAACGGGGACCTACGGCCTATTCTAGACCTCAGAGCGCTAAACAAGTACATAAAGAGAACAAAGTTCCACATGGTTTCCCTGCCTCAGATTGTCCCCTCTCTGTCCCTGGGAGACTGGTTCGCAGCCCTCAACTTAAAGGATGCTTACTTTCACATAGCCATCCAGCCCTACCACAGATGCTTTCTCAGGTTTGTGGTGGCACAGAACCACTACCAGTTCACTGCTCTTCCCTTCGGGCTATCGCTGGCTCCCAGGGTGTTTACAAAATGTGTGGCACCGGTCACAGTGTTCCTACGCAGGAGGGGCATCAAAATCTACCTCTACCTAGACGATTGGCTCATAGTAGGGAAGTCAAGCTGCCAAGTACTACATCACATCAAACTGGTAATGAAGCTTTGCAGGTTCCTTGGTCTCTGCATAAACACAGAGAAGTCAAAGCTCTGCCCCACTCAGGACATAGAATCCATAGGGGCACGACTAAACGCTCGAGAAGGCACAGTATCCTTGCCCCTGTCAAGATTTCGGTCCATCTGCACCATCATTACGGAACTGCAAGTGCCGGGACTAACCACAGCTCGCTGGTGCATGCAGCTCCATGGCCACATGGCAGCTGTCACCTCAGTAATCCGGACAGCATGCTTGAGGATGAGACCCTTCCAGCTCTGGTTCTCCATGATGTTCCAGCCATGAAAAGACCGTCTAGACAACGTGCTCTCTGTTTCCCAGCACGCCCTGGAGTCCTTCCAAATTGGAGGGACCCCTGCTTCGCAATGTGGGGTATTCCATTCAGGGAGCCCGAGCCTTCAGTGACCCTGATAACAGACACTTCAGACTCTGGTTGGGGAGCCCATCTGCCTGGGGGGCCTCTCCATGCAGGACCTCTGGTCTGCCGAGGACAAACACTTCCACATAAATGTGAAGGAACTTCGGGCCATCAGACTGATCTGCATGACCTTCCTCAACAAAATTCACGCCAGAATGGCCCAGTTCCTCACGGACAATGCAACAGCCATGTTCAATAGCAACCGGCAAGGGTAGGTCCACTCCTCGGCCCTGTGGGAGGAGGCATGCAAACTTTGGCAGTTGGTGATAGATCACCACTTTACGCCAGTTGCCTTCCATCTACCAGGGGTAGACACCAGCTTAGCGGACTCACTCAGCAGGAAACCCCTAGCGAACCACGAGTTGTCCCATCACAACAAGGTATTTTCCCTGCTGACAGACAGATGGGGACCTCCCCAGGTGTACCTTTTTGCCACAAAACAGAACCGCAAATGCCTCCAATTCTGTTCCCTGTGGGGTCAGGAGGAGGGTTCACTCAGCAATGTCTTCCTCCACAGTTGGTCGGGGGCCCTGATGGAAGCCTTCCCGCCAATTCCCCTGATCCACAGAATGCTACTGAAGGTCCTTGTGGATGGCACACACATCATTCTGATAGCTCTGGACTGGCCCAGACAACACTGATTCCCACTCCTGCAGGACATATCCGTAAAGACCCCGCTCTGCCTCCCTCTTTGGGTGGATCTCCTAACACAGGGCTCGGGGTGCCTTCGGCACCTGAACCCAGGCCTCCTACACCTCACAGCCTGGATGCTCTCTGGCTCAGCGAGCAAGAAATGTGCTGCTCGGACAGGGTTAAGAAGGTCCTGGATGGTAGCAGGAAACCCTCCACCAGGTCCACATACGTGGCCAAATAGAAACACTTATCCACTTGGTCCCATGACAAAGGCATAGATCCTATCTCAGCACCAATCCATACAATCCTGGACTACATTCTAGATCTTAGAGAAAAAGGCCTGTCCTCGTCCTCTCTGAGAGTCCACTTAGTGGCAATTTTGGCCCTTCACCAAAAGGTAGATGGGGCCCCAGTCTTTTCACACCCCATATCTCACAGGTTCCTGAAGACGGTAGAAAAGCTCTTTCCCCACCCTCGTAAGCTCACCCCTCAGTGGGATCTGAACGTTGTACTTCGGGCATTGACAGAGCCACCCTCTGAACCTTTGGATTCAGCCACCCTGCTAATTTTGTCATGGAAGGTGGCTTTCTTAGTAGCGATCACCTCAGCTAGAAGGGTTTCAGATTTGCGAGCTCTTTCCTACAAACCTCCATATAGAACGTTCTTTCCAGACAAGGTGGTCCTCTGTCACCATCTTTCCCTTCTGCCCAAGGTGGCCACCCCCTTCCACATGAACCAAGAAATTTGCCTGCTGGTTTTCTACCCCGACTCCCAGGTCAAAGAAAACTAGAGACGGTGGCACACCTTGGATGTGAGAAGAGCACTCTTAACTTATATCAAGTGTACACGATCTTTCCGTAAGATGTCCCAGTTTTTTGTGGTGGTCGCCGAATGCATGAGAGGTTCCCCAACATCCTCTCAGTGCATTTCCAAATGGATTGTAAACTGCATCAAAGACTGCTACGGAAGGTCAAACATGCCTCTCCCAGAAACTGAGAGAGCCCACTCTACCAGGACTTAGGCATCTTCTACAGCCCTCCTTGCCAAGGTTCCAATCTAAGAGATCTGCAGGGCCGTTACGTGGCTGTCGATACATACCTTCACGACGCACTACGCCATTGCCCAACAGACTAGAGATGATGTCGCTTTGGGCAGAGCTGTACTCAGTGTGGGTAGACTGTAACTCCTCCCACCATCCTCAGGTATGGCTAGCAGTCACCTGTAACTGAAAGATGTGAGCAATGCACAAAGAACAGTTGGTTACTTACCAAGAACTGTCCTTCTTCAAGATGGGCTGCTCACATACATTCAGGCCCCTCCCACCGTCCCCGCTAATGGAGTTGGCAAAAGCAGAGGCGTCGCTGGGAGGGCAATGGACCCGGGGCACGGGCCCAGCCCCCGCCCCCAGGGGCAGGCCCCACCCCCTGGGGAGAGGCCCCGCTCCCTGGCCAGGGATAGGGCCAGGGGGAGGTCACGCCGCCGTGAACGGCTAGGCCACAGCGTGGCATGGCCAGAAGCGGCCGCTGGAGGCCGTGCCCGTGCCCATGTCCACAGCGGCAGGCAGCCAGGCCCCTGATCCCTGGCTGGGGACGGGGCTGCCGCGGCCTCGCTCTGGCCCTATCCCTGGCCAGGGCTGGGGCCTGCCAGGCGGCCAGCTAGGCCCCAGATACCCGGCCGGGGATGGGGCTGTCACGGCCACGACCGGCTGGGGATCAGGCCCCGGATCCCCGGCCCGATTGGGTGAGTGTACCTAGGGACCCCATGACTGGGGTATTGCCTGCCTAGTGTTCACACTCAGGAAGTTTAAACAAGCAGGCATCCAGAGGCTCATTGTCCTGCATGGCATGCTGGTGTGCTGCTGGTTGCAAGGAGCCTCACTTGATCCATGATAAATGTCAGCATGTGAGAGATGCAACTGTAGCCGAGATACGCTTCATGTCAGTTTGGACTGTGCTCCTCTAAAGCAGTGGTTCCCAACCAGTGTGCCCGGTGGCAACACCCAAAGTGTGCTGTGAGAATCTGGGAGAGCTAGAGTGAGAACTCCCTCCCTGCTCAGCCCAGCCACGTGGGCTGTGCAGGGCTGGGAAAAAGCAGTGGCAGCTGTTGGGGTAGGCGAAGCATGCAGCCGCCTAGGACCCCAAGCAATAAGGGCCCCCATCCTCAATTTGGTGGACAGAAATGAAAATATAGAAAAATATAGAAATTGTTGCCCTCTAGCAGAGCTAGTAGGGCTGGAAGGCTAAGCACTTTTCACTCTTGGCTATCAAGACAAACTATAATTAGTATCTGTGCTGAGTCTGAATTGCAGATTTCACCATTAACTACACATCACCTTCACATTGACATGCTAAAAAAGCAGGAGCAGGCAATATACAGCACAATAGCAGGAACTTTTCCCTTGGGCTGACCTTTTAATTCCTCACTGTGGACATTCATTCTGCCTTTTTAAATTTTGTGAAATATTGCCTTTTCCTTTTCTTTTTTGCCTGTTCTTTTGCCTTTTCCTTTGACTTTGTGACAATTTTTAGTTTGGCTTTGGTTAAATCAGTTTACCAGGTAGGGCCATAGAGCCTACTACATATAAATACAGTGCTGCCCTGAGACAATCATTACAGTTGTGTGTGATGTCTGTGCTATATCTATTTTTTGTAAATAATTTTTCAGCTTCTTCTGTACTTACTATTTAATATTTTTGAGGGGGCAAGAGTCATAAACTTGAGTACTTTGGAGAATTTCACTGAAATTTAGTGTTTTTCATTTATAGCTACACACTAGGAACCTTTTTTAAACATATTTTTTTATAATTATTTGTATTAAATGTCTAGTGCACATAAACCCAACCCTATACAAAAAATTTGTAAGATTTGACTACCAAAATTTTAAATGTGGTATTTGTTATTTTTGAGACATCATTAATGTTACCACTTTTTATTTATTAATTAACACTTACACTTTAAAAAAAAAATTTAAATGTTCATTTTAATTTTGTAGTTCAGCATTAGCTCATTTATGTTAAGTGAACGATGATCAACTTACAGGCTTCATGATGGGAAGATCTTTAAAACTATCCACCCAAGAATAATTTACCAGTTCCAGAGGGATACTCATATTAGTTCAGTTCAGCAAAACAAAAAAGGAGTCCTGAGGGGGTCTTGTGGGGTGGTTAGGGCTCCAGGGGGTACTGGGGTCACAGGGAAGGTAGCGGTGGGGCCAATAGTGAGCCCTTTAGGGGGCCCCACAAAGTAGTTTGTGGTGGGGAAACAGCTCCCAACCTGTCAGCCAGCCTGCAAACAGCCAAGGTAAGGGCTCTGAGGGGGGCTGCTGGGGGTTGTGGGGGGCAGGGGGGTATGTGTGTAGCAGAGGTGGGTGGAAGTTGATGTGCAGCAGAGGGTGTGTAGCTGAGGTTGTGGGGTGGCTGTTTGGTTGGGAGGGTGTAGCTAGGGGGGTTGAACTGGGGGCTGGAGGGATAGTTCTGGCCCCTGAAGTGATGCAAGGGTCCATCACAGGCAGAAGGGGGCTGGGGGAGGGGAGGACGGGACCCACTGGGGTGGCAGGGAGCAGCAGTGGGGTGAGGATTTGCCCTGGGTGGCAGGGAGCCACTGTGGAGAAAGGGGGATGTGGGTGCTGCACCATGCTCCCCTGCCCTACCCTCTCACTCCTCAGGTTCCCCCTGCCCCCCCCGAAAGCCACTCTTGCTCTCCCTTCCCCTCTCCTCTCTTGCCACCCTTGTGCTGCTCCCCACATGGCTGCCCTTGTCCTCTTTTGCCACCCCTGCCCAGGCATGGTGCTACCATTTCTGGCACCTGCCCCCCTCCCCCCGCAAGCAAAGCAGGTGCCAGCACCCCCCTGTAATGCTTACCAGACTTACCGGGTTGTGCCGGCCCTGCCCCTGCCCTGCCCTGCTCCCCACACTCACTCCTGCCACTGCAAATAACGGGTGACTTCCCCTCTCTTGCCATCCCTGCTCTGCTACCCCTACTACCCCACACAGCAGTATTTCCGAACGATTGTGCCATGGTTCATAAATATTCATGTTATTTTGAGCTAATTTGAATATTCATGAGTTTTTAATGGTGGCATGCCTCGAAAAATTTGAAGGTATCAAGGTGTGCCACAGCAGAGAAAAGGTTGGGAACCACTGCTCTAGAGAATATTTTCAGAGCTCCCTGTGTAATGGAGAGTAGCAGACAGTGAGACTCCTGGTCCTCAGTTGCAGAAGCCACCAGATCTTAACTGAGAGAGAGAGTACATCTACACTCAGTACCTTGCAACCAGCCTTGAACAAGGAAGCCAGCCTTGAAGATCCCAGGGACCATGAGCACCTGGGCACCTGGTCTCCTGTTGCCATGGACTTATTACCAAACTGAAAGGGAGAGGACTAGCAGCAACCTCATCAGACAGCTGAGGTCATATCAAAGAACCCACAAGTGGCTCAGATGGCAACTGGTACTTCAAAAGACTAGGGAAACCGAGGCAGAGTTGCTGGTTTCAACAGAAGAGGGTGCTGAAGATTTAGGGTGGTCTCTGCCACTCTGCCTACCAATGTGTCATTCGTCTGGTTTGCATGTAGGCAAAACAATCACTTGGAGCCCAACCATACCCGTGTGGCTTCATATTCCTAATGTTGTGCAGGAAGCAAAGACTCGAATCCTGCTATCAACCTAAATGCGTCATTAGCAACCTACCATGCAGAACCTGAGCAAAGCAGCCCTGCTGACTTCCTGTGTGTGTTGGAGCAGCGCCTGACCTACATTCAATAGCAAACCCAGCCCCCATGGCCCTGAGGCAATTGCTGCAGCAGGATGACTGGATGGCAAGACACCAATGCTGACAGAATGGAGGATCTGGAGAGTAAGTGTGTGTGCAGTGTGGCTTCCATGCAAAGAGCCCAGAACTGTCGGTTGCAGCGTTCTGAGGGCTGAGTCATTGAAAGGAGCCCCCACTTGTGACCGAGCTGCAGAAGTGCCTCTGCAATGCTGGAGAGGTGCAATTCTGACTGTGTGGCAAGTTGGCAATCAGAGACCTTGTGAAAGACCCTAAAACGCATAAGCAAAGCCAAGTGAGGGAACCACACATGAAACATGAAACAGCAAGCCTAGCTTGGACCAAGTGAGACTGGCCTGAGCATGCCAGAGTGCTCTGTGAGAGCTGCTGGGTCACAGACACAGCCTGACTGGCCAGCAGCCAGGCACCGACATTCCTATGACCCTGACAAGTGGTTGTGGTACTCAGCCCAGAGTGCTGAGTCAGTGCTGTCTGCAAAGGCCGAGTGTATCATACAAATGACCTCAGCCACACAGCCCGGCAGAAAGGCTGAGACAGAAAGGCTGAGACAGCACGAATACTTAGGGTTACCAGATGTTAGGCAAAAGGAAGACATGTCTTCCTTTTTACTTTCACATCCTCCATCCGGCAGGCATTTTTAAATACATGATTTTGTTTGGCTTTTTACTTACAGGGGTTAAAGTATGCTGAAATGTCACAGAATACCTTATTTTTAGGGGGAAGCATTCCAGGTCCCCTAAAAACAGAAGAATATTACATTAATACTGCATTTGCTCCTTTTCGTGCTTCCCTGTCCTCCTTTCCAGGCTTTGGTATCTGGTAGTCCTAGGAATGCTCAGCACTCTGCAAGCCAGGCACCAGCCTGTTGGAATACACCAGCAGACAACACAGACAGTGCCTTGTATGACAGCAAAAGTCTTAGGGAACATTCACCCTGCCTTTTACAGCCAAGGAAATGGAGAAAGAGGAACCGAGCACAGCAAAGGTGCTTCCACCCAGAGACCAGGGCACTGCCTGAGCAAGGAGAGCTGTTTTCAACTGCCCTTGCTGAGAAGGTTGAGCAGGGGCCCTGACAAGTACTTTGTCCAGGCAGATGAAGTGACATCAGAGGAAACTCCTCAGAGATACAGCACCATTGATTATGGCAGAGGAAAGTGAAATAGCTCCCACTGGTCCCCTACAGAATGGAGAAAGCAACCTGTGTGCAAAGCAGTGATGCACCGCATGGCTAGGCAGTGAGGGACTCAGCAGGCACCAGCCAGAACTGTGGTTGGAATCGTCTTTTAACAGGGACCTTTTTGCCTGGGCTCAGGAGTTATGCTGACTTGGTGTCTGGCAGAGGACGCAGACTGGATGGTTAATACACCTGTGCATTCTGTGTGCCTGTGCCAGAGGGGATGTTACAAGCCAATGCATTAAGCTTAGATGCTTGGAGCCAGCTACCTGGCCTTACAGACGGGCTGGCGCTGCTCACACTGTGTTCCATAAAGCTTCCGGTTAAACACCTCTGCACCCCCAAGTCCTCACTGACTGCTGCTGATCACAACTCCACCCAGCCAAGCAGCCTGAGCGCATCAGACACTGCCACATTCAGGAAGCATTAATGCAGGAGTCCATCCACTGACATGCTATGCTTAGACCATGTGCCCAGTGTGCCCACCCCATCTATGTCTGTGAAGCACAGTGCAGCCTTTCTAGTATCCAGTCCTGCCATTGTCCACAGCAGGGAGAATTGTGCTGTTTCCCCTTGACATAGAGCATCTTCCCTAGGGGTGTGGCTGCAGCACAGCTGTATTCATACTGCATGTGTAGACATGGCCTCAGACATAGCTAGAGGGCTGTCCCCCTGCCTGGTCCAAATCCATTCCCCTAGCTCTTGGACAAGGCAGGAAGCACTGCAGGCCGGGAGGGGCACTATGTGTTTTTGCTGAGAGCAGGCAGGTGACCTGCCTTTTTCATTCAGAGACTCTGTGAGGGAGGAGGAGGAAGTGCACAGCCTGCAGACCTTACATATGATCAGCTCGAAAGAGGTGAGCACATTGAGTCCTTTCACTGGCCAAATATCACGGGCCTAGAGACTTGACAATGAACAGCAGCTGTGCCAGTGGGTCACAGTGGGAACAGGAGGGCTCAGGCCCAGACCGGTCTGCTTGGGCTGGGCATTTTTAGTCTCCTCAGGAAATGCCCCACCAAACCCTGGACGATTGGGTGAAAATTTGTCCCTGCCAAGTGATAGGATTGACAGCTAATCTCTATCCTATTAGACACACATCCAACTAAGACCACTGGGAGAAGCAGTTATGTGCACCCAAAGAAGGAGTCACAGCAACATATTCACCACGATAGCTTGCTGGACCCTGTCCCCACCCAGCAGGCAGCTCTGGGCATCCGCTTGCCATACACAGCTTTGGGAGCAGCATAAGAATGGTCATACTGGATCAGACCAATGGTCCATCTGGCCCAGTGTCCTGTCTTCCAACAGTGACCAGTCAGCTGCTTCAGAGGGAATGAACAGAACAGGTAATTGTCAAGTGCTCCACCCCATCAGCCATTCCCAGTTTCTGGCAAACAGCAATCCTTATCCATCCTGGCTAATAGCCAAGGGCAGACCTACCCTTCATGAAATTATCTAGTTCTTTTTTTGAATCCTGTTATAGTCTTGGTCTTCACAACATCCTCTTGCAAGGAGTTCCACAGGTTTACTGTGTGTTGTGTGAAGCAATACTTCATTTTGTTCATTGTAAACATACTATCTATTTCCTTTGGTGGCCCCTAGTTTTTCTGTTATGGGGGTATATAACACTTCCTTATTTACATTTTCCATGCCAGTCATGATTTTATGGGCCCACAATCCTAACCCCCTCTTAGTCATCTCTTTTCCAAGATGAAAAATCCCAGTCTTGTTAATCTCTCTTCAGATTAAATCTTTCCCATACCACTAGTCATTTCAGCTGCCCTTTTCAGTATCTTTTCCAGTTCCAATAAACCTTTTTTGAGATGGGATGAGTGGATCTGCATGAAGTATTCAGGATGTAGGTGTACTATGGATTTATAAAAAGGCAATACAATATCTTCTGTCTCATTATCTAGCCCGTTCTTAATTATTCTCAACATGCATTTAGTTTTTTTGACTGCCTCTGCACATTGAGTGGACGTTTTCAGAGAACTTTCCACAATGAATCCAAAATCCTTCTTTTGAGTGATAAGAGCTAATTTAGATCCCATCATTTTGTGTATAGTTGGGATTATGTTTTGTAAATGTGTATTACTTTGCATTTATCAATATTGAATTGCATTTGCCATTTTGTTGCCCAGTCTCTCAGTTTTTTGAGATCCCTTTGTAACTCTGCTCTCCTTTGGCCTTTTCTATTGTGATTTTGCATCATTTGTAAATGTTGCCATCTCACTGTTTACCCCTTTTTTCAGATCATTTACGATGATGTTGAACAGCACTGGTCCCCATACAGATTCGTGGGGGACACCACTGTTTACCTCTCTCCATTCTGAAAACTGACAATTTATTCCTACCCTTTGTTTCCTGTCTTCTAACGAGTTACTGATCAAGGAGAGGCCCTTCCCTTGTATCCAATGACCTCATACTCTGCTGAAGAGCCTTTGGTAAGGGATTTGATCAGAGGCTTTCTGAAAACTTAAACACACTGTGTCCACTGAATCACCCTTATGATCCACATGCATCTAGTTCCACCCAGCCAGTGCCAAGAGTCACCACTGGAGTGGCTCCTATTCCCCCTTCCCCACAGCATTTCCAATGCAGTGAAATGCCTGTGGAGCCCTGGGCATTGTGTGGCTTGAAGCAGAAGGGGAGTTGCTGAGCAGTCCTGCCCATTTGGAGCAAAGAATCTCACAATGCCTTACCTGGGGAGCATTGTATGGCCTGGCCCAGCCAAGCGCAGGTGAGTAGAAACCAAGTGCAGAGAGTTGCAGAGCACAGCACAGACTGCGAGAGCATCATCTTGGCAGCCTAGGAGGGCTTTCCGTCTACTGAGCTCATGCGATGAGTGCTGAGGATGTTGCTTGACTTGCTGGGGTCTGGAGAGTTCCCAGACAAGGGGGCAGCCCACGAGCCAAGCGTCACAGAGACGTCTCTTGCTGGTTCCTTTTCGTCGCTTTCTCTTCCTCTTTCCTTTCAGGCTGAAGTGTTTCATGTCTGCATTTGAGCGCACAGGGTGGGCCCTCACATGTATGTCTGATGGAGCTGGCCTGATGCATTTCCAGGGGTGGCTGACAGCAGCCATATGACAGGATTTTCTAATGCAGTGATTTTCAAACTTTTTTCCTCAGGACCCAGTTGAAAAAAAAAATTATGCATAGCCATGACCCAACAATTTCATTTTTGAGCAATGCATTCTAGTCTTTTGGTGGTGGTGGCAGGGAGTGCCACAATGCAGTACCGGAGGGTCTGCAACCCAGTACTGAATCCCAACCGTAAGTTTGAAAACCACTCTTCTAATGCTTAGTTCCAAAGGGGCAGTCATGTTAGTCTAGTAAAGCAAAAAAAGCAAGGAGTCTTGTGGCACTTAAAGACTAACAGATTTATTTATCACATGAGCTTTTGTAGGAGAAAATCCGACATCGCCAGAAGGTGCAGAAAGGGAATTTACAGAATGGGATGAAAATAAATGCAGGGGAGAGTAAGACATGAGATCAGGTCCTACTGCAACAGCGAATCAGAGCATTTATAAGGATTCAAATTCTAGGAAACAGCACATAGAGGGAGGGTGAAGTCAAATTACCTGCTTTTGTGGATTCTTTTCACATTATAACAGGTAATTTGACTTCATCCTCCTTCTATGTGCTGCTTCCTAGAGTCTGAATGCTTACAAATGCTCTGATTCACTGTTGCAGTATGACCTGATCCCATGTCTTACACCCCCCTGCATTTATTTTCATCCCATTCTGTAAGTTCCCCTTCTTCAAAGCATCTGAAGAAGTGGGATTTTCTCCCACGAAAGCTCATGAGCTAAATCTGTTAGTTTTTAAGTGCTACAAGACTCCTTGCTTTTTTTGTTCTAATGCCTATGTGACCTCGTGAGCCTGGGAAGCCAGCACTGCTTAGCAGAATCTCAACTTATCAGCAAGGGACAGACTTGTAAAGCACCAAGGAACTTTGGAGAGGCCTGGCTGGCACATCTAGCACTTCAGGCATCTAATTACATTTAAACTCTGGCTTAAAGTTGCTAGCCCGGCTACTTGAAGAGGGAGTCTTGAAACTGTGCACAGGAGGGAACCAACTGCTAGGGGTGAAAGGAACAAGTAGCATCAGCAAGAGGCCGGGTGTCCACGTATTCCTTGGGCAAGACCAACAGATTGTAAGCAAGATTAAACCACAGGGTTCTCTAAACCTTTACTGGGGCCTACAGAAAGGAGTAGAGAAAGCAGAAGTATTTCATGCACAACTGAGACGGTCCTTGTCTGACCCACCCTTTAGACCAGGGGTCTCAAACTTGCAGCCTGCAATGGCATTATCGCTATCAATATTTGTAATACTGTTGTATGAAAAAATTTCAGTGATGTGGTCCTTGGGCTACTGTACTAGTCCTCATGCAACCCTCATGGTGATTTGAGTTTTGAGACCCCTGCTTTAGACTTTCTTAGCAGAGGTCAGATTCACTGGTACATTCTCCAACTTGGGCCAAAATCCCCGCTGCAAGTTCCCAGAAATGCTGTGACTGCTTGTGAAGATGCCCGGTCCTGCTGACATTGGCACCAGGCTGGTGGCTGCTCACTCAGAGCGTTGCCATGGTGTGGGAGCACTAGTCATGTTAGCCACAGTGGCTGCAATAGGGCAAGTCCCCTCCTGCAGGGCTTGGATGCACCAAGTCATACCCATTTCCCCCACGTATGGAGAGGAGTCAGAGGGACAGGGCCAAGCTGCAGCAGCAAGTGTGAATTCTGTAGCCACTACACTGCACCTCCACTAACAGCTTGCTCTCCAGCACCCTGCCCACCTCCTACTGCCTTTAACTCGCTCCCCATCTGGGCATCCTGGGCACCTCCACGGAAGCAAGCTGGCAAAGCAGTGTAGCCCTCAGCAGCCCCCACCGCTCTTATCCTTTCTCTAGGGCTGAGAACTTTCAGAAACTTGGCCATGATTCCCTTCTCCCACCCATCTTTCCCCTGTCAGATCCAGTCACATGGATTCCTGTCCACAGCAGTTCCCTCCCCTGCAGTGAGATGAGGGGAGGGAGGACACTGAGCAGAAGAACGAAAGCGCCACTGGCCCAGTCCTCTGTGCACTGTCTGGTCCCCCAGGAAAAGGCCAGTGTGGTGTGAGGGAGGAGAGGTGCTTGAGGGCACTGTGCAGTGGGGTCCCCCATCACCCCAAGTTCCAAGCCCTGAGCAACAACCCCAAGCTGCAGCACTGCCTCCTAGTACCTCTCTGACTTGCAGCCTGAGTCATTTAACCCAATAAATGAAACACCAGCAAAAAGCAAAAATCCCACCACTTCCCAGCTGGACTTCCCAGACAGACAGGGCCAGTCAGCTCTCCTTCAGCATGGCGCCTTCTGAAGAGCAGAAAGCCCTGAGCCAGGCTCCTGCACAGTTGGCTGAGGAGTGGAGTCACTATTATTGGGAGAATAAATTATTCAGCAACTTTTTGCATTATTCAGCTAATCCCACTTTCAGAACATTCTGTGGAGAAGGGCAAAGCAGGGACATGGCAGGCACCAGGCTCAGCAATAGCAGAGCTAGAGCCATACCTCCGAGAACCACCCTGGGGTGGAGAACATGGCAGAGGCAGAAACAACTCATCTCATGACACCTCTTCTTGGAGGTCAGGCTGGGCTTGGGGCTACACTTAGATTGGACCTGGAGCAGGGAGCCCCAGACCATGCTATTTAAGCCACCAATAAATAAGGCCCCAGTCCCTCAGTCAGATTTGTGAGCCCACATGAGGGTTGCCACCTGCCCAGATGTTCTGCAGAGGATCCATTATTTGAGTAGCAGTGTGAGAAAGTCCAGATGGTGCTCAGTGCACACAGCCAGAAGGCCAAGTCTATGGGCTCAGATCAGCCCACGTGTCCTGTGGTTTTGTACCTCAGTGTCCATTAAAGCATCATTGGCACACCTGCCTGGATCTGACTACAGGATCAGGGCCATGCACATCAGCTGACACACCAGGTGTGGTTGTTATGGTTAATGCTCCAGAATGGTTCCAGTGCTAGAGGTGCAAAACAGCATGCCCTGTTTACCTGCCACAGAACTAGCCAAAACCTTTACCTGCATGAGGGGAATGGGGAGAGGTTGGCTAGTCGAAGGTGAATCTGAGATGATAAAAGGACTGAGCGAAGTCATAAGAATGGCCATGCTGGGTCAGACCAATGGTCCATCTAACCCAGCATCCTGTCTCTGACAGCAGCCAGTGCCAAGTGCTTTAGAGGGAATGAACAGAGCAGGTGATCAGTGAGTGATCCATCCGCTGTCATCCAATCAGGGCATGGGGATGAATCCCTGCCCATCCTGACTAATAGCCACTGGTGGACCTGCCCTCTAGGAACTTACCCAGTACTTCTTTGAAGCCTGTCAGTCTTGGCTTTCACAATATTCCCAGGCAGGGGAAAGCAAGGAATGGCAGCTTTTCAGTTCATGTAAGATGGAAACAAATTCAGGAATGGTCTGGGTCCTTGGCACCAAATGACAACAGTTTAGCATGCAACAATCTCAGCCTTTTCCAGTTGGCCCCTCCCTAGATATGATCCTAGCCCTCTGTGTAGACTTCACTAGCCCCAAATATTCCCCCATATGGGCCTTAGGATACCCCTGTCCCCCAAGGCTTCCAATTAATGTGCCAGGTCTGGAAAGGACAGAGCTGCCATTCAGTCCTGTACAGCTGGCCAGGAGAACTGTAGGGCTAAAGAATTTATACCATCAAATTGCTTCAAATGGAATTTTCTACATAGAGTATTCATTGCTAAAAATGCAAGGCTCATTCATTCACTTGTAACTCCATATTGTAACCAAAACTCCATTCTGAATTGTTTGCTTCATTTTGTATTGCTCAGCCTAAATTTTGCTGAAACTTTGTTTAGATGTGTGAACTTAGTCTGGGTGTGTGAATGAGGGGTGTGTGTGTGACAGGATCAGACTCCAACCACCAGCCTATCCTGATGACAAACTGACAGCACCACCTTAACAGCTGAAGAACAATGCAGACAAATCCTGCACAAGCAAGAAGAATCCATCCTAGAAAGAAAGGGACAAAAAGCTCCATCAAGAACAAGATCAAAGCCACATCTGCCATTAACTGATGACTGATAGTCATACAGTACTCTAAGGCAGTGTGGACACAACATCCATGCACAAAAAGATAAAAAAAGACGGGTGAGACTGAATAGCTTTGGGTAACATTCTGCACAGCATCCAAGAGCATCAGTGCACAGCTGTGTGCCTGACAAAGATGGTGCTCTTCCTCATGCCTGGCTTCCCTGGCCAGGTAGCTGCCCTGAGCTTTGAACTCCAGCAATGAACTCAAGCTGCAATCTCAAGCAACGATCAGGACTGGTAATTATACCTGACAAACTGCAGAACATATTCTTGGGGGGGGGGAGGTGTATCTCCATAAGTACTAGGTAGTTATTGTGTTTTCTTAGAATAAATGTGGTGTATTACCGTGTCCCCTTGAATAAGATCTTGCTAGTCTTTCCTTTTCAACTATAACAAAACCGCTTGGTCCTGGGGTGGCAGGGTAGGTGTGCTGGCTACCTGGCCTGGCAAATCATCACATGCTGCAAGGCCTACTGAAAGCTGCCCTCCAGCCTGCCCAAAGACTGCCAAGGACTAGAACAACTCCAGGAGCTGAGGCTGGAGCAATGACCTGCCCCTCATTTGGAGGGATGTCCTCCTGGCCAGTTATGCTTCTCCCCCGCTGTGTCAGATCCTCACCTTCTTAAGGACCATTATGGGCCTCAGAAGAGAGCAACGAGGCCACAGCCAGTCATCCCAAAAGGCCCAGCTGGCACCTCTCACAGGAGTCAGCTTTGTACGTCCCAAAGTGTGTCCATCTCTCTCTGGGCCGCTGCAGAGCAAGGGCCATATCCAGATCTGCTTGCCTGGCAGCCTGGGGCTTGAGCTCTACTCTGGGGAAGGGTGGCTGGATTCCACTGTGTATTCTCCAGCTGAGAGATTCCTTCCCGCCACTGTGGTCTTGGAGTGAGGTGCCCAGCTCCTCCCCAGCGGGGGCATCGAGGGAGACCAGCGGGCACAGCCACTGCAGATAGGGGTGGGTGCGGCAGCGCTCGCACAGGATGCATCAGATGCTGGCTATGATGGTGAATCCAGGGCCAGGAGGGCTGCCAGCGAGGCACAGCTGGGAGCAGTTGCAGGGATGCTGGGCATGTGCCCCTGGGAACCCTGGGGCTGCCTTGGCACCACAAACTGCAGCTGGGGAAGAAGGGGCAAAGGTCTGGGCATGGGGCAGAGGCACCCACAGCCCAAATGTCCCAGTCACACCAAGCAACGTTTCCAGTATGCCCACCTCCACCAGCCTGTGCCCATCACCCTCGATACCCAACACCCCCACTGCCCATCGCCCTTTTGTCCAGCACCCGCCCTGCCTCCCGTCGGCCCCTCTGCCCAGCAGCACCACAGGTCCGTGCCCAGTCCCGCCTGCAGCGCCGCGGGTCGGAAAAAGAGGCCGACTCTGCCCGGCGCCCGCCCGAGGGAGCTGCCCCTGCCCCTGCCCCTGCCCCAGCCCGGCCCACAGCGCCCCGGGACTCGCGGCCGGGCGGGGGCGGAGGCGGAGGCGGGGCTCGGGGCGGAGGCTGCCCGCCAGTTCCGGGCTGCCCTGTCCCGGCGGCGGCGGCGGCGGGAGGCTGCGCAGCGCGGTGAGATGCAGCCGCCTCCCCGCAAGGTGGGTCCGGCGCGACCGGGAGCGCGGCGAGGGCAGCCCCCGGGCCCGACGCGCCCCAGGCGGGCTGTGAGGCAGCGGCTGCCCCGGGCCGGCTCCGCGGCGCCCTCAGGGGATGCCCCTGCGCGGGGCGCTCAGCCGCCCGCCCCGCTGGGTGTCCGCAGCTCCTGGGGCTGGTCCCGTGTCCGCCTGGCGGGGCCCGGCCGCCGTCCCGCAGCTGACGGATCGCAGCGCGGCGTCCTGCGCCCTGGGCCCCGGCAGCGTCTCCGGCCCCTGGCCCCATGGGCGCTGAGCAGCCCCCGGGGACCCTGCAGCGCCGGTTCGGGGCCTAGGCCCTGCCCGCTCGGCTGCGGGGGACTGCACACCCCGGCCTTGCTCTCTGCCCCCAGCCCCCATGCTTTTCCAGTGCTGGTTTGTGGTGTGGGTCCGGGTCCAAGCGGGACTGAGGCGCGCAGGTGGGTGCCCTGCCCTGACCCCGGAGTTTCTTCCTCCCAGGTGAAGCTGAGCCAGGAGGTGAAAGTGCGTTTCCTGGAGCAGCTGTCCAGCCTGCACAGCAAGCAGCAGCGGGAGGCAGAGTTGTTGGAGGACATCAGGTACTGGAGGCCAAAAGCCCTGACTGCCCTGTGGCCCTAGGCAGCTGGTCCCTGCTGGGTTCCCAGCAAAGACCTGCACTCTCAGGCTGTACCCTCTCCAGGTGCTGGGAGACCCTCAGTGTGGCTGTCAGCTAGGTGGGTTTGGCAGGAAGAGGAGACCAAATGAAGCAGAGGAGCCAGGTCTCTGGCTGCATAGAGGTGGGCCAGCCCAGGGCCAGGAGGAGGCAGGCAGATCTATGGAGTCTGCTCGCTCCCTTCTTCACAGTTTGGGAGATGTGGCCCAGAGACCTGCAGGAATGAGGGGGGAGAGTGGGGATGGAGACATGTCAAAGCCACAGTAATTTTAAATGCAGTTATCAGCTGCTAACTAAGCAGCCATAGCTGGACACACCCCCCCTTGGCCCTGTGAGGTGCATGCATTGGCAACATGCTTGACCCTCAGCCCCTGCCCTGGCGTGGAGTGTCTGCCTTCAGGGCCTGTTTGTCCCCCTGCACCCTGATGCAGCATGTCTGCCTGCAGGGCCCATTCATCACACCCCCCATCCCGATATGGTGTGTCTGGCTGTGGGGGCCATTTGTTTGGTGCCTGTGTTGACTGTCCGAAAGGGTGCCAGTGATGATGTTGCTTTATATGGGGAGGACACTTACCAACTTGGGACTGACCGAAGACTTGGCCCCATCATGTGGGAGCAGCTAATCTGGAGTCTGGTGAGATGGGCGTTGTGAAGATGTGAGGCTCCACGTCGTTTGACCAGCTCCAATGCAGGCAGTTCCCCGGATGCATGGTTAACTGAGGTCGAAGTGGTGTCCCAGCAGCCCTGGAGACAGAGGGGAGCTGCAATGAAGCCATGTTGATGGAGGAAGGATGAGGGGCTCTGGGCATGGCAGGTGGCACAGGCTGGGCTACATGCACACTGCTGCTTACCGGGTGCTCTCCCTGCAGGTCCTACAGCAAGCAGAGATCTGCCATCGAGAGGGAGTATGGGCAGGTAAGGAGGAGCCCTTCTCAACCTCTATTTGGAGCCCTCACTGAGCCACATTCCAGTACTGGTGTGTGCCATTTGAATCACAAGTAGCTAATGACAGGCTGTGGTGGCATGATTCACAGGCAATTAGAGCAAGAAGGCAAAGCAGTTTGGTAACGAGCTTTACTCACTGTCCATCTCTCCTGGTTCAGGGTTGCCATTAGTATCATCATGCCACAGTGGAGGAATAGGAGTTGGTTCTCTACCCATCCCAGGGCACTGCCCTTCGAACTGCGGAGTGAACCCCAGATCCCTGGCCCAGGGCGGCACTTCCTTGTGGAGGAGTGTGGGACAGGACGGGGATGTGCAGCTGTCATCATCTCTTTCCCAAGGCTTCCGTTATTTGTACACATATATGCTTTAGAGCCATAAAAGTGTGCCTGAAGGAGCCTGAAGCCCAGGGTGGGATCTGGTCTGTTAGGAGCCCACATCTGGCAGGAGTCACATGCCCATTCCCTGGGACGACATTTCAGGAAAGCCAAATTGGTCCCTGTCCAAAGAGGGGCTGGGACCCTCTGTTCCCACTGAACTTGACAGGCTGCGGTCTGTCAGCTGTGACGCAAAAGAATCTGTTGAAATTGGATGTGGTGGAACCTAGTGGCTGGTTCTCCTGTTTCCTCGCCAGCTGGAGCTCTGAGTCTGCCCCCCTACACCTGTGGTCTATGACCTGGGGCCATGTGGTGGCCCTATTTCCTCTCTAGATCACCCAGCTGGGATTCAGCATCTGGTGTTGGCTGGCACCAGTGCAGAGCTGTCACTGGGCAGACCCTGTGGGTTACATGCAGGACCCTGGGCACATCAACCAGGGGAGTGCCTCTCTGCCGGGCTGACACAACATGCATCTGCTCTCTCCGACCTGCTGCCTGCAGTGCTGACATGAGAGCACTGGAACAGGGAGGCTGGCCAGCCATTGAACTGCCATATGTGAGTCCAGAGAAGTTGGTGTTGCTGCCTTTAGCCCCTCTTCTCCTCCTCATACTCCTATTTGGCCCAGCTGCTTCTGCTCTGGCATAGCTCATGCCTGAGGGTGTGTGTCCATGAGACACAGCTGTGTGCCTGCTACTAGACAGGGCATCTGGTCCTTTCTGTAGACTGCTTTCTCCTGGCACCTAGAGCAAGCATGATGATAGGTGCAATAGAAATACCTCAAGGGACTGAACAATTGGAGAACTGGGCCCAAGGGGAAGTGTGTCTTCATTCAGCAAAACCCTTGTGCTTCTTGTGCTTGCACAGCTCTCCCATCCCTAATTCTCTGGGTGTCCACCTTTCCCACTGACACCTTGATCCATCCCTCCCACCTGTAGCAGAAACAGAGGTCCCATCATTCCTAAGCGAGCCATTGGCCTGAGGTAAAATGTGAAATCCCTATCCTGCTATGTGTTATGTCCACAGTGTTACCCTTTGGAACCAAATTTCTCTCTGAGCATGGCTGGTTATCTTGTGCCCTGAAGTTGAAGAATCCAGAATCTTGGTCCAACAAGGGTCTTTTGTTAAGCTGCAGTCTAGTCTCCACTTTTCAGAGAGTGGATGCTCCTGGGCTGGCTACATCCTTCTGGGACTTGGTAATGGGGCCCACTTGCCCTGTTCTCCTTGCTAGGGCAATGGAACCTGCTGCTCTTTTAAGTGTCAGGTCCTTTTCTTGATGCTTCTGAAGTGGTCTCCCCTCAAATGTCCCGCAGCAGTGAGTTCTGCTTGTTAGTGGCATTTTGCAGAAAATCCTCTCCTTGTATTCATTTAGAACACTAGCCTTTTTACTTATGTGCTGCCTTGTTTTTGCACAATAAAAGCTTCTAACTGGCCTCCTCAGGAGTGCTCATCATCCAGTATTATGGCAGAGCATCTGCTAGGAAGATCAATGAGCAACACCAATCCCTGCCCAACTGCACCCCCAGGGAGAACTGAATACTGAGTCTGCAAGAGGAGGAAAGGAAGAGAGATGAAGAGAGGGTTTGAAAGAGTTGAGAGAATGAGCGTGACCCCAGGCTGTGCTAGGAGAGAGAGTGTCATAGACTCTGCAAGAGAATGATTTGTGGATTGAAAGTGGCCAGAGGGGAGGATGCTGGGTCAGCCTGTGGCATATGGGTCATGGTTTCCAAGTGCTCAGTGCACTGGCCTAGGCCAGATGTCCCAGAGAGGTGTGAGCTCTCCTAAATGTTCCTGTCAATGTAGGAGTGAAGAGGGTGACAGCATGGGTGATTGGGAAGGAAGATAAGAGGCGTGACTAGCTGGCAGAGGGGACCTCTGTTGCCTGGGTTGGTTTAGGCCCTGGGCCCTCAGGGATGCGTGTGTGGGCTGAAGTGATGCCAACTAGAGAGGAAGTTGAGGCTCCTAGTGTAACTCCAGGAGGAAATGGGGTGTGCCCAGGGGAGGGAGGGCAGGACTGCTCCCAGGCCCTGCTTAAATTGCCTTCATGCACGAGGAAGTGGAGAAGGGCAGGTTGTGGGAACAATGGCTACACAGGAAGTGGGATGCCCTCAGTTTGCTAGTGACATCTCTGGCCAAGAGTGGAGGCAGTGTCAACAAGTGGGTGAGCAAAGCAGACTAGGGATCCTGGGAACAAGGGGAAGGGGGCTGCATGCCCTTGTGGCTGGGGCTGTGGGTCCCTCTTGCTTTTCTTTTTTCTAACCTGGAGCAGTGTCATTGCCTCTGGCGGATGCTCTAGCTGCTCAGTTTCCTTGTCTGGACCACTCTTCCTGCAAGGGGAAGGCCAGCTGGTGCAGCAGCCACCAGCTTCCTTCCTGTGTTATTTCCCACCTGCCCCTGCTCTGACTTAACCTCTTCTTCTCTCTCTTGCCTGCTGCTGGGCGCTGAGCAGACGTCTCCACTGAGCTGCCCACGCTGACACCTAGGCCTAGCTTCAGAGATTACAGCTAACTCCCTGCCCAGTGGCGTGAGTACGTGGCCCTGCTGTGTGTTGCGTTTCACTTGTCTGTGTTGGTTTCATCTGCTGCTGTGTGGTCCATTTCCTAGGCTAAATCTCGCAGCCTTGATTACCACAGACGATTCCATGTTGTCAGCAATGCCTCCCATCAGCCAGGCTGCCGCCAGCTATACAGACCTAGAGCTGGGGCAGCCTGGCCAGACACCTCTTCCCATCTTATGAACTGGGCATTCACTGTCAGCTCACAGACACAATTCAGCTGAGTTGGAGAGAAGGAAACTCACTGACATGGTCTCAAGCACCCCCAGCCTTTCCTCCAGGCCTGACAGTTTTATTTTAGTCTTTGGCTGAAAGAGAATTTTTAGGAAGTTGCCAGTGCCCTGGCAGAGTGGTTGAGTGTTTCATAACCATGGACACTCTCCAGCTTGCCCAGGGGTTCTGACCTTGCACCTGTCTTCACTGCTGAGAACCGTCGCTGTGTTGTTTGTCTCTCATTGACCCCTGTAGCAGGCAAGCAGAGCCTCGGAGCAGCAGTATGGATGCTGTTGCAAATGAGTTTATTTGGAGGCTTGTTGTTGAGGCTAGTGGCTGGGTGTGGTCCCCTGGTAGCAACTGTCTGGTAGCTGTCGCTAGGAGGATCTCAAGAGTGGTGGACTCTGCCAGCTGAGCCAGCAGATGTTCCAGCATCTGTAAGATCCGTGTGCCTCGGAGCTCTATGGGTTGGTCCCTTAGCCAGAGAGAACGCCTGTGGGGCCAGCGACATGCTGACCTCCTGGTAGCTATTGATGGTGCTTGCAGGCCTGTGTTCCTTAAGAGGTGGCTCTGCCTCTTGCAGGTGCTCTATCTGACCTGTGTCCACACTGGAAAAGTGTCCCTGGGTTCATTTAAATTGGTTTTGGGAGCAATGTTGTTGAAGTGGTGTGAACCACGCTGTGGACGCTTTCTCCTTCATGGCTGCTTCTTTCCATTTTGTTTAAACCTAGGCCCGCTCAACTGATCCAAGGATAAATGGCTGGTTTAAACCAAAGTAAGAGCATCCACACTGGGATTCCATGTACTGGGTTAAACCAGCATGATGACCCTGTATGGACAACCCTTAGGGAGCACCATGGAGGTGATGGTGGGGTTGGTCACTGCCTTGCCAATCCCCCTCCCCTGTTCAGTGACGTGATAATGCCACAGTCTCAGCAGCACATACTGTGCCCTCTTTCTCTGAGAAGTCTCTTGTTACTGTGTGGTGCCCAGAAATGAGATGTGTCCCTGCAGCACAGTTACTTGCTTTTTCTGGGAGATGCTTAATGAAGTATAATGTGGCTGTGCAGTCAGGTCACCAGGCTGTGGGCCTGAGCAGGCTGTGCCCATGTGAGGAGCACATTGCCAATGTAGTACAGCTACCCAGGCAAAGCCTCCCGTGGGGTGTGACTGCCATCACTGCTTTGCTGGACTCTAGTTCAGCAGCCTGGTTCCCTGCCTCCCATTTGATATGAACTTGTGCTCTTGCTCTCCAGTGGTCTTGTTCTGTTGTTGGTGTCCCACCCAGCTCAAGTTGTCCCCTCACTCATGCTTCTCCTTCACTTCTTGCCCCCCTTTCATTGTTGTAACAGGCAGCAAAGGATTAAAAAAGGGCAGCATCACTCAGTATTTCCTTCTGCCTGGCAGAGAGCAGTGGCCAATATCTGGTCTTGGGGATGGGAGCTCCCACTCTCTCCCAGAGGGAGGGGCAGGAGGACAGCTCATGGCTAGCAACTACATGCTTGGCTCTGTTCCCGGCTGAACGACTGCCCAGACGAGTCAGTGCCACACTCATTCCCCAGCTCTCCTGGCTGCCTTGATGTGTGGAGTGTGCCCTGCTGTGGCTGCAGAGCCAGGCCACGTGCAGCGTGCATGGGAACAGCCACTGTTTTGCTCTCTGAGGGAGTGTTGATGGGAACAAAGCAGCTGGTAGAGAAGCCTGTATGATGATGGGAGAGGGAAAGGGGATGCAGCAGTGGCTGATCCAGGGTTTGTTTGCAGGCGCTGCAGAGGCTGGCGAGTCAGTTCCTGAAGAGAGACTGGCAGCGAGGCCGGAGTGAGACCAACAACTCCAGGTGGGAGAGCCTGGTGGGGCTAGCTTGCCCTGCTGACCTTGGGTGCTGTGAGGGAGCCCTTGCTGGGGCAGCTGTCTGCTGTGTTATTCCTGTTCCTAAAGATCAGGAAAGGAGTGCCAACTCAAATCCCTTCTCACTGTTGGGAGTGAGGCAGGAGCTAGCTGTGGGTGGGGGACTGTGCTCACTTAACTTAGGTGGAATAGATGGGCCCAAGAGGGTTAACGTGGCCCACTCATTGTCCAGCACTAAACAGTGTTAAACCTGGGTCAGGGTTTTCTGTCCAGAGTCCTGCCATTGCAAACACCATTAAACAGTCTGGTAACCCTCTAATGATAATACAGCGAAGGAGGGAAAAGTTACAGCATTTGAAAAGTAAAGTATTAAATAAGGCTCTTGTTCTAACCGCTCCCCTTGTTCCGATTCCTGTTAGCTGGAGAGTCTTTTGAAGGAAAAAAGTCTTGTTGCACAATGTCTCTAATACTGCTTAAATGGTAATAGCTGCCCTGGCTGGGGGAAAAGAGCAGAAATTGGTTGGCTGGGTGGGCGTCACTGTATTTAAGGTCCGATCCCATTCTCTGGAAAACAAAATGAGACAAACACAGGAAGGGGAGAGACAAGAACAGTAATGATAGAAAATGCAGCGCTCAGCTCTGGGGTTGACTTCCACTCCCAGCTTGCTGCTGGAGAAATTCAGGCCCAGCACATGTGCTGCTGGGCTGCTCCAAGACCTGGCAAACTTGCACCAGGATGGGTTCATTTTGGGCATGGTTTTTAGTTCTCTCTGGTCAAAGATCACAGCAATGCTGCAAAATATGCAGTCTTGGCCAGCTAAGCCAGGCTTGTATCAGAAAGAAGGCAAAGAGGTGGAGGAGGAAGAGAGGAAAGAGAAGAAATAAGGTACAGGAGGAAAAGGACATGAAGGAGGAGAAACAAAGTCTCACATCGCTGGTGGGAGGTGTGATTCGGATGGAGCTAGTGCAGCAGGTGGTGTAACCCGGGTCCCCTCTGTGGCCTCGTCCAGTCAGGACACTTCTCAGATTAAGACAAAGAAGGTCTGGGCTGGGTTCCAGGAGACGGCAGGACTTGCAGCCATGATGACAACACTTGGTCCTTGCCTTTTTTTCAGTGAGCTGGCGAAGTCCCAGTGGCCAGCTCCCTCCAATTTGTCTTTGAGACATGAGGAGTGGTGGGGAAAGAGTCCATGCTCTAAGTCTGTTCATTATCACTGAGATCTAATTTATGACACAACAGTTTTGGTGCATTGATTTCCTGTCTGATGCATCTCTCATTCAGTGGACATAGTCCTTGAGCTCTAGTGGGAGGCCCCTTTGTTTGAACTGATTCCGTTTCTCTGTCTCCTTTTTGCATCTTTTTCCATCCACCTTCATTGTTGCACTGGAACATTCATAATGCTCTGGCACTTCCCACAACTGGGGTCACAAGTAGTACACATCTGTAGACCCAATTAACAAACTCCTCCCAACCCCTCCACTCCTGGCCTAACCCAGCAAGGGGTGCTGTGGGGAACACTGGCTGGGAGGAAGTCACTGCTAATTCAGGCCAGGAATGGAAACAAAGGGGCACTGTCTTAATGAAGCTGTTCCTGAATTCTTTGTCAGGTACCCTGCTCCACAACCTGATATTTGTAAGTGCTTAGCCTTCCATGCCAGCAAGCAGTCCCTGAGCGCCACACTCAGACAGTCCGTCTGGTTATGTTCATGCTCATACAATTACTTAGCTTCATTTTAGGCCCCATTGTGACCTTCCTGGCTTTTAAGAGGGCAGGAGGTGGGTTAGTGCAGCTCTGAGAGGGATGGTGGAGCTAGAGCTGAAGGATGCTGCATCCCACTTACTCTGGCACAGAAATGCCCACCCCTGCTGCGGGGACTTGCCAGCTGATCAGAAAGGGGCAGAGACAGGGGTTAGATTCCTGGAATATCTGTTCCAGTGTATAAGGGCTGGAGGGGAAGGGGGTGGCTAGGTCTCAGAGGGAAGGGGCTGCCTCGAGTGCAGGGCGGTTTGTCATGTGTAGTAGATGCCTGAGGGGGTGTGGCTAGGTCGTGGGCAGGGTGGTATCTATATGAAGGTATAATAGATTCTATGGGGCTGTTGCTAGGGCCAGCCAGGCGGTGGTATCACCTTTAGCTAATGTTTTTAGAGCAGAACTCAGCATTTTCCCTGCTGTCTCCTGGTGGGAGCCATCTGGAGACCTCGCTGCAGGCATTTCACTGGTGTCTAACTATCCTAGGTCATGCCCTTGTTGCTCCAGGCTGAGCTGTAGCAGTGCTAGGCCCGCAGTGGGGAAAAAGCTCTAAGTGCTCTGTGCAGATACAACTTGTGCCTTGGTACTAAGTGTGGGCAACTATTGTTCTGCCCATTGAACTGGGTGTGGGCCAAACCAGGCTTGTCCAACCTGTGTCCTGTGGGGCAGAATCTGGCCCACCAAGGGCTCTTATCCTGCATGTGGAGCCACTGCACGCACTTGTGTGGGCTGTGCGGGCTAGGGATGTAAAATATTTGCTTACCAGCCCTCGAGTCAGAAAAGAATTGCAGTGTGGCCCCTCATTAAGAAAGGTTGGACACTCCTGGGCCACAGTGTCTAGGACTCACTACTGTGAGCACAACCTGAGGGCAGTGTCAGAAGCCGGGCAGACACCCCAAGCTGGTGATGTGATCTGTCACTGTATTTCACCAAGCCAGTACCAAATGTGAACTCTTGGATCCCTATAACAGCCTCACCAGGGAGTCTCAGCCAGTCCACTGAGGCTTTCCATGCTGGCACTCTGGCCAGGTGGACTTAGTGATAAATGGCCACTTACACTGAAAACACACAGTATTCTAGTTGTTTCCAGTCCAAGAGAGCAGGCCCAGATCCTACACCTGGAGTGAGCCCTGCGATTAAACTAGCTAAAGCGGGGGTATCAAACTCATTCAGTGTGAGGGGCCACATCGGAAGGCAGGACAGCTGTCGCAGGACAGCTGTCACATGTCATGTGGCCACATGGGTTCCCCAACCCTTTCCCCCTCCATGTTCAGAGTGGCATGGGCTCCCCTTTCTCCTACCCAGCACCGCAAGCTCTCTAACATCTTGCCTTTCGGCTGCCTTTTGAGCTCCCCTTCCCCACACTGGCTCCCAGATCACCCCCTCCTTGCCTTTCCACTTCCCCTACTGCCTGGTGGTGGGCAAAAAAATCAGTCTTAGTGACAGGCAGCCAGGCTGGATTCTTGGCTCTCCCCTTTCCAGCCCACTCATTGTCAGTCATTTAGAATGCTGGCCTTTGATTGGATCAGTCCTGGCTGGCCTTTGATTGGCTTGTTCCAACATGGGCCCCAGCCACTTTTTCCTTTTTTATTTGTGGTTTGTTCAATGTGCTGTCAAGCAAATTAGCATGCTGACTGACTGACAGTGAACAATTGGGGTGGGGGGCAGTGTGGTGGCTCTCTGGAGCCAGGTTTGAGTGCTGTGACTGAGGCTCTGATTGGTTGGCAGACCACAGCATAGCTGAGTTGGAATTGGCTGGAGTGCTTCCTTTGTTCTCTTGTGTTGTGATTTGGATCATGTGAGTGAGTCAGAAGCATGCCCTGCTGTGCCAGGAGCCTGTCTTTGGGGTTCCCTGCTGCAGACAGCTTCCAGGCACAGCCCAGGCAGCCACTCCACCAGCCAGTTAAGCACCCTTTGGTGGGCCTGATCTGTCCTGTGGGCCATAAGTTTGGCATCCCTGCTGCTAAAGGTTTATTAACTGAGAAAAGGAAATAAGAGTTATTTATGGGTTAAAGCAATTACAGACACACACACGTTACCCCCTATGATTCTTAAAGATGACAGAACTGTAGTAATCCATCTGTTCCAAATGTGTTTCTGGGCAAACCTGATAATAACTCTGCGGGATCTCACTTCATTCTTAGAGTCCCAGGCTTTGGGAGACTTCAAAGGACAAAGAGATTGTCATCTTTCCTTCTGAGGCATTTTGGAATCTTCTTCCTTCTGTTCCCATGCAGATCCCTCCTTTGTAGGATGGGGGAAGGAAAGCACTTAACAAAGTCTTTGGTCTTGCACTGGTGCTTCTTTGCATTTAACGAACAGGATTTAACATCATCTCATTAGAGTCCATCATTTGAATCACAGGATGCTTCCTTCCACCCCTGGTGAGTTCCAAAGTCACAGAAGATTACAATGTAGACACTCCCTATCACTTTAGAATATGGGGCACAACTGTGAGAATTCATGTAGCATTTTATAACAGTCTGGTAGAATGCTGAAGACATTGTTATCATCATCTATCTAGTACTGATTTGATGATGGTGACATTCAGGGAAGCAAGACTGGTGTCCAGCTGTGTGTTTATGTAACCTGCTAGGGTGGGCTCAAATTTATTCAGTTGCCCCTCTCCAGTGCCTCACAGAGAAAACCCCTGATGAAAGCAACTGGAGAGCCAGGATCCAGTTGTCAAAAGGACTCACAGCGAAGACTGCTCAGAGTTTCCATCCCACATTAAACTATTACTCAACAGAAACGTAACAATGAACTTTATTAACTAACTAAACACACCTTATCCTAAAGAACCATAATACATTTAAACAAAAGAGTAAGAAACCCAAGAGTCCCAAAGTTCAGGTGGAGTCACCCTTATCTCAGTTCCAGTCTTTTAAGTCCTTGGGGCTTGAATGCAGAACGAAAGCAATCCTCATCCTCTCTAGCTGCAGGAATCTTCAGGCAGATGCCATGCAGTCCTTTCTTCCTCCTGTGCAGCCAGCACCATGCAATCAGGTCACTGGCCATCCAGCTCTCAGTTCTGCTGCAGACAACTCCCCTGCAAAGCAGTCGAAAGCTGGGAGAAAACATCCTGCAGTCCGCTCCTGCTCAGCTCCTTTCACTGAGTCCCTTAGCCAATGTCCTCTGCAGCTCTCTGTTTGTTCCTCTCCAAGCTTCTCTTCTCAGGCTTCTCCCTGGGCATGCAATTCCAGCTCAACAATAAAACTTGTGGGGCATGCTCAGTGTGCTCCCTCACCCTCTTACCAGAAGTTTCTGGTTTCTGGGCTCCAAAATCTGCCCAGCAACGTAACCCAGCCATAAGGGTCCCTAAAAGAGATGCACCTATTTAGGCACATGGGTTACATTTACAAGTGTCCAGTGAGACCTGAGGCTTGACACAAGCTGGTGTCTGGTCTGCCAGCACCACAGTGGGATTCTTCTTCACTTCTCATCCTCCAAACTGGCTTTGTGGCATTCAACTCTGCTGTGTTTCACCCCAAAGGGGCTACATCTACAGAGCAAAAGATACTTGTGTAAGATTCTCCCACTTCTAGGGCAAAATATGGTGGAATTTTTGTGTACTGCAGTGTGTGCATGCATGTGTGTATATAGAATCATAGAAATTAAAAGGGACTGTGAAAGGTCATCAAGTCCAGTCCCCTGCACTTATGTTAGGACCCAGCACGTACCATCTTTACCAATTCCTGACAGGTGTTTGTCTAGCCTGCTCTTAAAAATTTCCAGTGATGAAGACAGGAGCATTGGTGCCTCTGGGAAAGACCTGGGACCCAGGGTCCGGGACCAGGTTCCACCCCTTGAACTCCAGCCTCACCTCTGGCCCTCATCTGGATTCAGGGCCCTGGTCTCCTGC
The DNA here is from genome assembly GCA_007922195.1 of Podocnemis expansa. Lineage (NCBI taxonomy): Eukaryota > Metazoa > Chordata > Testudines > Podocnemididae > Podocnemis > Podocnemis expansa. The sequence continues at coordinate 35,805,920 of ML682007.1, read as the reverse complement.
CACTGCCAGCCCAGCCCTGGATTCGGGGCTGGGTGAGGCAGTGACTGCTGCGGGCAATCTAGGCTGGGAGAGGCAGGCACCACTGCAGCTGGCCCAGCCCCAGATGCTGGGCCAGGGATGGGTACAGGAGAGGCAGGGGGCACCCCAGGCATTTGGGGCACTGGCACTGGGACTTGGGGCACATGCCCCATGTGCCAGGTGCTGGCAACGTCCCTGGGTGAAGATTCCACAACCTGCCCAGGCAATTTATTTCAGTGGTTAATCACCCTGACAGCTAGTAATTTTACCCTAATGTCCAACCTAAACCTCCCTTGCTGTAATTTAAGACCATTTATTTACTTTTATTCCCTCCTCCTCATAACAAAATTTTAGGTACTTGAACACTGTTATCATGTCCCCTCTCAGTCTCCTCTTTTCTAGACTAAACAAACCCAGCTCTTTCAATCTTTCTTCATAAGTCAAGTGTTCCAGACCTTTAATCATTTTTGTTGCTCTTCTCTAGACTTTCTCCATTTTGTCCTCATCCTTCCTAAAATGAGGCACCGAGAACTGGACACAGTACTCCAGATGAGGCCTAATCAGGGCAGAGTAGAGTGGGAGAATTACTTCTTATGTCTTACTTGCAGTACTCCTTGTAATACATCCCAGAATGGTGTCTGCTTTTTTTTTGGGGGGGGGGGGGGGGCAAAAGTGCTACACTGTTGACCCGTATTTAGCTTGTGGTCCACTATGATGCCTAGATCCCTTTCTGCAGTCCTCCTTCCTAAGCAGTCATTGGCCATTTTGTATGTGTGCAATGGATTGTTCTTTCCTAAGTGGAGTACTTTGCGTGTGTCTTTACTGAATTTCATTCTGTTTACCTCTGACCATTTCACTAGTTTGTCCAAATCACTTTGAATTGTGTTCCTGTCCTCCTAAGCACTTGCAGCCTCTCTCTGCTTGGTATCAACTGCAAACTTTGTAAGTGTACTCTCTATGTCGTCAGGAATGGCACTCGGGTTTGTGGCACTCCCCTGCAGCAGAGTGACGCCAGCGCAGACAAGTGACGTTATCAGGGGAGCTCAACGGCTCTGTCCCCTTTTGGTGCCCCTCAAATGTCGGTGCCTCCCTGCAACGCTTACCCGGCTTACCGGGTTGCGCTGGCCCCGTATGTCATCATCTAAATCACTGATGAAAATATTGAACAGAACCAGACCCATAACTGTTCCCTGTTTTACCGCACTCATTATGCCCTTCCAGCATGGCTGTGAGTCATTGATAAGGACACTCTGAGAGCAGTTATTCAATCAGGTTTGCACCCATCTTATAATAGCTCCATCTAGATTGTACTTCCCTAGTTTGTTAATGAGAAGGTGATGCGAAACAGTATCAAAAGCCTTACTAAAATCTAGATATACCACATCCACCACTTCTCTATTCACAAGGCTTCTCACCCTGTCATATAAAGCCATCGGGTTGTTTTGACACAATTTGTTCTTGACAAATCCATGTTGACTGTCACTTAACACCTTATTCTCTTCTAGATGTATGTGTGCGTTCCTCAGTGCTCTGGCATTCTAGAGCAAACGTGCTCCCACCAAACAGCCTCCAGAGCTATTTACTTTCTATTATACTAGATGGAAAGTGGAGAGGCGAGTGGCTCTCACTGGGAACATGAGTAGGGCAAGAGCCAGTGAGACACAAATGTAGGAAGCTGAGTCCAGGCAATGGGAGTTGCAGAAAAATGGTTCTTGGATCAACTATGGTCAAATCATGGGGAAGAACATGTAGGGGATAGCAACTAGATTCATGGTGGATGAACTGTAAAGGGAGAGAAGAGCAGCCTATCAGTGTTTTTAAAATGGGGGCTCTTGTCCCATGCTTTGTGGTGCCTGCTGGGAGTCTAAGGTGTTGACTGAGACTGAGGTGTGGGGGAGCAGCGTAGTTCTGGAGAGCTGGGGCTCTGGGTTATGATGAGGAAGAAGAAGAGGTATAGCAGAGGAAGGTCTGGGAAAGGATTTGACAGAGGGCGGGGCAGTGCTTCAGAGGCAGAGATGACCTGCCCTATTGATGGAGTGCATGTGGGGAGAGAAAAAAATTGGGATCAGCGAGCTACCCAAAGCAGAGGCCGGGGGAGGGGAGAGCCAGGAGTTGGAGTGGGCAGGAGGGGGTGGCTGCTGGGGAAGGGAGCTGTCCTCTAGGCTACAGAGTTAAACCCATGCTCTGTTCTACAGGAACTGGGAAGCAGGAGGAGCCCTGGGGGTTCTTCATGCACTAATGCTGCTGTGTTTCTGGATTAGGTGTTCTGAGCCACTCAGATCTTGAGGGGCAGGGCTCCCTAAAACCCAACTGAGACAGCAATGATTCTGCCCAGTGCCTACAAGAGCAGCTTGTCTTTAGGAGGGGTGACACAAGACAAAGCAAGTGAACAGGAGCTCAGGAGATGGCCCCAAAATTAATGGGGGACTGCACATTGGCAGAGACAGGGAGGAGCCAGCCAGCTGGGCTGTGCACAGCACCCCAGGCTCTCCATACAGAGCCAGGGGATCCACGGGGTCCTTGTGGGCAGGGTGGCTGTCTTGGTGCAACGGAGGAACCCCTGTAGAGACAGGGGGATGGCTGGGGATGTGTGAAGGAGAGACAGAGTGCTGTGTCCTGGGCCAGCGTGGGGACTGGCTGCTCTGCTCTGTGGGCACTACCATGGCTGCTTCTGCCATCCGTTTCCTACAGGAGTGCCTTTGCAGTCTGGAAGGGGGCGATTGATGGCACAGTGTGTGCCGGGCAGGCCAGGCTTGCTGCGTCGGAGACCTACCGCAACCTGAGCTTGGAGGTGGCTAAAACCACCCGGCTGTCCAAGGAGCACCTGCTTAAGAAGGTACGGTTTGCAGGGAGGCACTGGGGCAGTGCTTCAGAGGTGGAGATGACCTGCCCTACTGATGGAGCACACGTGGGGAGCCACCCTTGGAGCGGGAGGGGCTGCATGGCAGTGGGGTTCACACCCCCTCTCTGCCCCAGAGCACAGAGCAACTGCAGAGGGTGCAGGCCGAGCTCCTGGAGACAGTGAAGGAAGTTGCCAAGTCCAAGAAACACTATGTGCATCTGCAGCGGGTCAGTGAGGTGGCCAAGGAAAAAGCGGCTGACGTGGAGGCCCGGTGAGCAAGCTGCACTTGCCCTGGGGATTGGGGCCACATGCCTAGGGTGCTGGTCAGGGGTCCATGTGGGACACATGGTTCCACCCTGCTTTGGCTCAGCTGACATGGGGGGGGGGGAATCACCTGCCCACCCAGTTATGCCTCCCTGTCTGGCTGCAGCCCATCAAAACAGGGTGGTCTTTGTGGCCCTGCAGGGGTGGCTCCTGCTGTGTAAGGCCCCTGGGGAGGGGAAGCAATCTGCCTGTGGGTGAGCACTGATGCCCATGCACCTTCTCCTGCAGGCTACGCAAGAGCGACCATGGGATATTCCACATCCACACCAAGGCTAGTCTGCAGAAGCTCAGCACCAAGGTCAGTGTCTCTGCAGGCTTGGGGCCTCTGGGTCCCGGTCAGCCTGGTGAGGATGGCCTGAGTGCCCCTGTGGGGTGGGTAGACACTGTGGGTAGAGAGACTGTGGGGCGAGGGGGGGGGGGAGAGCCTGTTGTGGGACAGTGTCAGGGTGATGGGCTGGTCTGGGGGACAGCGAGGAGCCCCACAGGGTGCTGATCAGTGGGAGCACAGGGGTTATCCAGACTGCACTCTCCCTCCATTTCAGTTTGCCATGCAGTTGGCGGAGTATGCTCAGCAGCTGGCGGTGGCGCAGAATGAGTATCTGCTGATGCTTGGGGCTGCCCGTGCGCACCTAGGGCACTATTACCATGTGGAGTTGCCAGCCGTTATAAAGGTAGAAGCTACTTCATTTGGGGGTGCTCTTGCACTCTCAGCTGCCCTTAGGAGTCTGTCCCAGGGAGGGGAAGCTCTAGCAATTGGGGGGGTGCTAGGACCCCTAGCTGTGCTGTTTCTTGCCCAGGACCCCGACCACTTGGTGCTGGTTTCCCAAGGACAACCTTCCTGGGGGCAGCGGTGGGTCCCTGTGTGACCTGCTGAGGAGGTCAGGAGCCTTTTAGCCCAGGAGTGCAGCAGGATCCGTCCCTGGACTGCAACGCAAGTCTGAGGCTGGCTTTGACCATTATCTCTGCCAAGCAGCTACAGGTGTAGATCTCTGCTGGGCTTCCCTACCCAGACCTCAAGCCAGACCAAACCTACCTGCGTCCCCAGTGTGTGGGACAGGGCGTGATGTGTCCTGTCCCACAGGCAGGGAGCAGTGTCTTCATTTTGCGCATGAAATGGCAGGTGGGCTGCCCAAGTCCCCAGCACCACAGCAGCCTTCCTGGGAGAGGCTAGGACGGTGAGCTCCTCCCAGCCAGTGCCCCTTCCTGGGAGTGACCCACAGCTGGATGGTCCCCACAGGCTCATGTGTGGGTAGCTGAGACAGGTGCTTAGGGGAAGCCCTGTGTTCCCTGAGCACAGTCCTGTCCTGTTAGCCAAGCACCATCCCTTATGTTCTTTCCTAGAATGTCCTCTATACCAGCTCTGGAGCCCAAACCATGGATCAGCCTGAACCTACCCAAAAACCGTTGCAGCTCTGACCCCTTCCTCCCCTGCCCAAGGTGGCCTCCTTGCCCCTTCCCTGAGCAGACCAAGCAGCTGATCACATTGCCCCTCACTGGCAGTAGGGGGCATTCTTGCTGTTTGAGAGGCCACCCCAGTGTTTTCCTGGTCCGTGTGATGAGTGCTGCAGATCCCAGAGGAGGATCCTCCTCTCCCAGGGCTGGACCAGGTTTTTGGGGAGTCCTGCCAGCCTTGTGTTCTCCCCAGTTACTGGCCTGATTGTATTTTCCCAGACCCTGGATGGTGACCTATATGAGCGGCTCCGGGACCACCTGACCCTAGTCAGCCAGACAGAGCTAGATGCCTGCCATGCCACGCAGGAGCGGTTTCGGAGGATCCTTGAGGCCTCTGCACAGGTAATGGGATTTGACTAGGTTTGCAAGGAGGGACCAGTCCCGAACATTGCCCTACCTTGCATTGTGATGCTGGCTATCCCCAGACCCTACGCCCATGGCATGATGTCAACCCCCTGCATGCCTGTGTACTTGCAGCTGGCTTGGGTGTGGACTGCTGCATCCAGAGCCCTGATGGCTGTTTCATGGACTCCATGCAGTGCTTTGGCCCCAGCTGGCCTTACCCTGTTCCCATTCCCCTCCCAGGCACCATATACCCCCCCACTCACCCTCCCTGTATGGTTGCTGCAGGTGTGTCGGGAGCAGAGCCTCCTCCTGTTCCTACAGGACAATGCTGCCTTCACCCTGACTCCGGAGCAGCAGTTCCAGCCAGCGGGCACTGAGCAGGTACGGTGGGAGGCCGGTCTTGCACAGCTCCTTGGGCTTGAGAGGCATACTAGGGTGCAATCTGTGGGCTGAGGGTTCACTCTGACCTGGGATACTGTGTCCCTACGGACAGCTCCTGGAGGTGGGGAGTAGCAGTGCTGGCGAGAGTGGGCTGGAGAAGGAGGTGCGGCGATGGGCCACCCGTGCAGCCAGAGACTACAAAATAAAGACTCATGGTGAGCAGGTGAGTGGCCAGTCCCAGTCCCAGCCCCAGCCTAGGGCTCACACTGCTGCAAGCAACATCTTCCTTGTGGGGCTTGTCCTCTGCCTCGTTGCGAGGGTTGGAGACTACAGGGTCCAAAATCTTAGCTCCATTCCTGATCCCCAACAGCCTTTCTCCTCCTGTGGGGCATGGCCTGGGGGTCTCTGGCCTCATCCAGGGGAGGAGAGGGAAGCCTTTGATGGGTTCTGGTCTCTCTGTGGGGCTGTGGTGGCACCATAGCTTCAGGTGGCTGTGGGGCTCAGTATAGCCTGGGCTTATGCAGGTTCTGCAGAGGATGGATGCCAGGAGACAGCAGGCCCCTGAAGCGGAGACCCCTGGCATGGAGAGAAGGATGGAAGAAGTGAGCGAAAACATCCGGAAAGCAGAGGTAGGTCTGGCAAGTCAGGGTCAGGTCTGTGGGGCTGCACATCCCTTTGTTTGCTGACTCTGTTCTGTGGGTTACATGGATGCAGCGTGTGTTTTGTGCCCACCTGTTTTCCCCCATGGCTGCTGCCAGGATTGGTGCTGGTAGAGACCCTTCCTGAAGGTGGAGTTGGGGGGACTGGCCAGGAAGTGAATCCTAGCTGCAGGCGTTGGGCCTGGGCAGGTGGGCTGGGTGATCAAATACCCAACAGGCCATGCTCCCATGGCAGGTGAGTGCAGCCAGCATAGACAGACAGCCCTCTTGTTAACACTCTAGCAAAAGAGGGAACTTGCGTTGCTCAGAATCAAGCAATGGCAGAGCTAAGGGTGGACCATGCTTTCCCACTGCCCCTTAGCAGATGTGCAGGCCTGGAATTAAGTGTTCATGAGCTCTTCAGGGGGTTGGCATTGTGCACTGTTTGCACTGTCACTGGCACCCACCTGGCCTGCTGGCTGTGGCTCAAGGCATGTATGCCATGCATCTAAATAATTTTTCATAGAACCCTCAGACTCTGGGCAGCCTGCTCCAGCTACTGTTAACCACAGTGGTCATGGAGTTGCAAATCTGCCAGCCCATCAAGTTGCCTGGTATTCTGTTATGCCTGATCTAGTCCAGGTATCTCAACCATTTTCTTTCTGAGGGCCTACCAACATGATATAAAAGCTCCAAGGTCTGGAGAGGGATGAAGAGTCTGGCTTCAGCCACTGGTTAGACAGGAGGCATGGGCTCAGGGCTTTCTCCCTGGGGACCTTGGGGCTTCAGCCATGGAGAGCAGGTGGCCCAGGGTTTTAGGCACACGAGGCTTGGGTTTGGGGGAGACGCATTACTCACAGCTTCAGTCCTGTGGGATCACCAGAACTGCAGGCTTTAGACCTGTGGCTCTGGGTTTCAGCCCCAGGGCTTTACCCTGTGGGGTTGCTGGGGCTCCAAGCTTCAGTCTTGGGGCCTCCAGCTCCCTCAAACTCTGAGGTGCTACAAACCCCTGCTTGAGAACCACTGATCTAGTCTCTGTCGAAGAAGGTGTATGCTTTCTTTGTGAAAGTAAGGTTGTTTTAGACAAAGGGAAAGCAGTGGATCTAATTTACCTAGATTCCAGTGAGGCATTTGATATGGTCCCACATGGGGAATTATTGCTTAACTTGGAAAAGATGGGGATTAATATGAAAATCGAAAGGTGGATTGGGAAGTGGTTAAAGGGAAGACTGCAGTGGGTCATACTGAAATGTGAACTGTCCGGCTGGAGGGAAATTACTAGTGAAGTTCTTCTGGGATTGGTCTTGGGACAGATCTTATTTAACCTTTTATTACTGACCTTGGCATGAAAGGTGGGAGTGTGCTAATAAAGTTTGCAGATGACACAGAGTTGAGAGGTATTACCAATACAGAAAAGGATCAAGGTGTCATGCAGAAAGATTTGGATGGTCTTGTAAACTGGAATAATAGAATGATAGAAGTAATACGAAATTTAATAGTGGGAAAAGCAAAGTTATGTGTCTAGGGACTAATAACAAGAACTTTTTCTATAAGTGGAGGACGGATCACCTGGAAGTGACAGAGGAGGAAAAAGGCCTAAGGGTTGATCACTGAAAGACAATGAGCTGCCAATGTGATGTGACTGTGACAAAGCTAATGAGGTCCTTGAGTGCATCAGCCAAGTTATTTCCAGTAGAGACAGGGAGAGTTAGTACTGGTATACAAGGTGTTGGTGAGACCACATCTGGAATACTGTGTGCAGTTCTGGTCCCCCATGTTTAAGATGAATTCAAACTGAAATAAGTGCAGACTGCGGAGAAGGGCTGTAAGGATGATCCATGCAATGGAAAACCTGCCTTAGAAGAGGAGTCTCAAAGAGTTTGCCTTGTTTAGCCTAACCCTAACCAAAAGACAGCTATGGGGAGATACTGTATAAATATGTCAGAGGCATAAATATCAGGAAGGGAAAGGAATTATATTAGTTCAGTGCCGATGTGGACACAAGAACAATGGATATAAACTGTCCACCAGGGTGTTTAGACTTGAAATTAGACACAGGTTTCTATCCATCAGAAGAGTGAAGTTTTGGAATAGCCAGTGGTTAAAGTATAATTTGGGCCGCCTTCCCATATTGTCTGGGCTTCCTTCATGCATGTACAAGCTCCAGCCCAGGTAGGCATTTGCTACCACTTCTCAGGACTGTATGCACCAGTTATCACTCCATAAAAATACTGGCCCTGATCCTGTCCTCACACGCTACCCCCTCCACCCCTCTGCACCTCCCTGACCTTGATCCTGGCCTCAAACTCTTCCTCTGCTGCTCCCCTGGCCCTGATCCTGGCCTCACACACTGTCCCCTCATCCCAATCGTGGTCTCATATGCTCCCCCCTCTGCACCCCTACACTCATCCTGGTCTGACATGCTGCACCCTACCTGCATTCTGGCCTCACATGCTGCCCCATCCACCCCCTACCCCTGATCCCAGCCTCATGCTGTTCCCTGTGCCCCCATGGATGCTACTTAATCCTGGCAAGAATGCAGAGGGCTGGAATCAACGGCGTCTCATGATCCCTTCCAGTTCTCTGATTCTATGATCATCTTGTCTTAGCCTCCAAAACAGAAGTTGCTCTTGGTGGGGCACTGTGCACCTTGCTCAGTTTAATAAATCAAATCCAGATTTAAAAAAAGATCAGGACAATAAAAAAACAAAATCTAAATTACTAAGAAATATCTGTTGTACTTGGTCATCCCCAAAGTGGGAGCAGTTTTAAAGATCCACTTTATTAGACATTTTAGGAAGAAATTGGTAGTGGCTTCCTATAAATAGTGGGTGAGTCTGTGAAATGAAGATACAGGGCAAATAAGCATTGTGCAATAAGACAATTTAAATAATTCCCATTTTAGTCTCTAGAATGACTGGAAAATGAGTCCTTGGATCTCTAATGGAGGAGATGCTGTCTCCATCCAGGACAGTATTATTGTTATTAGCTTGAAATCAGCAAAACAGGAACAAAAGGGGGGGGGGAAATCCAGGAAAATAAAATCACGTCATAAGTTATTCATCTTCCAAGCACAAGCAAAGCAATAATTTGTTATGTTTCACCTCTGAAATATATAATTACCCACGTAGATCCCATGACTCCCCAAACCCCAGAACTCTTCCCTGGCCCTGCCAGCTTCTTCCCCAGCTTGCCTGCCTTCCAGCTCCCCGGCCCTGTTCTCTGACCCGCCAGCCTCTTCCCCAATCTGTCTGCCTGCTGGCTTCCCGACCCCCTTCCCTGACTTGCTGACTTCCCAACCCCTGGCCCCTTCCCCAACTGACCCACCTACCCACCAGCTCCCTGATTCCTTCCCCGACTCATAAAGGGTAACAAAAAGACATTCTTCAAATACATCAGAAACAAGAGGCAAACCAAAGACAGTGTAGGACCCTTACACAACAAAGAGGGTAAAACAACAAATGGAAATGTGGAAATAGCGGAAGAACTAAATAATTTCTTTGTTTCGATCTTAACAGAGAAGGTCAGTGAAGATTGCATGTCTGCTCTAGAGAGAGGCATAGGAATGAGATAGGGTCAGATGTCAAAATAGGGAAAGAGCAAACTAAAAATTAATTGGACAAGTTGGACATCTTCAAGTCACTGGGGCCTGATAATACGCAACCTAGAACAGTGGTTGTCAAACTCTTTTCCTCAGGACCCAGCTCCAGACCCTCTGTCATGTGGCACCCCTCCACTGAAAAAAAGTGGCTGCTGCCAGAAAATTGAACAGTGACCATGGCTGCTGGGGGGGGGGGCGGAATGGGTTGGCCCCCACGCCTGGGATCGGCACAGGTCAGCTGGGGAGTGAGGGACAGCCACCCATCCCCCTGAGTGCAGCGCAGGTGCTGTGACTCAGTACCTTTGTAACCTGATGACCATTGATCATAGAACATGCAGGGGGTGATCCCATATGCCATGCTTCTGTCTCAGATCAGGAAGTATGTCAACTCTCTAAAATTGCATGTAGTAGCCTTGAGCTCCCTGCAAATGGGGGATGACTGGGTGGAGAAATGAGATGGAAGTGCTCAGACAGGGGAAGGAGGAGAGAGCCAATGGCAGGATGGAAAGAAAGGTCTTGAAAGTTCCTATCTGCTGCTGAGCCTGCCCAAGTCCCTCCAGGTTAGGGTTACCAGATACCAAAGCATGGAAAGGAGGACAGGGAAGTATGGAAAGGAGGACAGGGAAGTATGAAAAGGAGGACATTGGAGGATACATGGAGAAAATGAAGTATTAATATAACTGTCATTACCATATTATGTCATGGAAAATGGTATTGATTAATGAATGCATATCCCCCATCAGATCCCTCTTTCCCCATGTTCCCACTCCAGCCCTCCTAACCCCCCATGCCCCAGCTCTCCATTTTCACTTCACCCCCCTTCAACCACCCAACTTCCTCCATACCTCTCAGCCCACCACCCTTCCCAGGCCTCCTTACTGGTGGGGCAGAGAAGGGGCCCACAGGGATTCACAGTCATGCTAGGAGGCTACAGCTGTGGTGCCTGCCAGGCAGCCGGTAAGAGGAGACATGCACCGCTGGGGCCTGACAAGTGTGAGGTCTCCCCAGGCACTGGGAAAGGGGGGAGGGGTGGCCAGGCTTGCTCCAGTCCACAGCCCCTTGAGCTGGCCCTGGGGGGACACACTGGAACGCAGCGTTCTGGCTCATTCTTCTATTTTTGGGGGCCCTGGAATGCTTCCCCCTAAAAATAGGGGGTCCCAGAACACTGTTCCAGGGCATTCTGGCATAGTTAACCCCTGTAAGTAAAAAGCTGGACAAAATAATGTATTTTTAAAATGCCTGCTGGATGGAGGACATGAAGTTAAAAAGGAAGACGTCCTCCTTTTGCTGGACGTCTGGTAACCTTACTCCTGCTCTCTCCTACACTGCCCAATCCCAGGAACTGAAGCAACCCCTCTGGGTTCCACTTTCATCTCTGCTCTTCATCTGCTCCCTGAGTCTGCATGAGTTTCCATGAACACACAATTCTCCACAATATTGTGATTGAAGGGGTGTTAGCCCTCCCTACTTGGTCTGGTGACCTCTATCACAGTCAGTGTGCGTAAGACAGCAATACAAAGGGGCTATCCACTCCCTTGCAGATTGGGACCATGTTATAACCTCTGTTGCTTCACAGGTTCACTCTGCTGTAGGGCACAGTAGTTTCTCAGGACTCCCAGGCCTGCCATGAGATTTGAGGCAGTGGTGAACTTTAGTGCACTACAGGCCTCTCTCTACCTTGTTCCCCAGTAAGGTTAAGTCATCCTCCTGCAAGGCTAGATCCATGTACCGCTTAAACTTCTCCTGGCAAATCCATCCCAGAGTTGGATTTTATTCTGCAAAATCTTGGGCTCAGGCTTCCAACCGAATTCCATGGCACACATTGCCGGCTGCTGTGCTGCAGAAAACTCACAGCTCAGACACTACTGCCGTGTTTCACTCACAAACAGCAAAGCTGAATGCAGGTTAAACTGAACAAGTGGATCTTTATTAAACCCTATGCCAGTGGTTCCCAACCTTTTCTCTACCGTGGCACACCTTGATACTTTCGAATTTTTCGAGGCACACCACCATTAAAAAACTCATGAGCATTCAAATTAACTTAAATTGCTTATGCATATTCATGAATCCATGGCACAGTGTTTCAGAAATGCTGCTATGTGGGGTAGTAGGGGTAGCAGAGTAGGGCTGGCAAAACAGGGAGGTCCGGAGTTGTGTACAGTGGCAGGAGTCATGTGCAGGGGAGCAGAGCAGAGCAGGGCAGGGGTGGCAAAAGAGGACAAGGGTAGCCATGTGGGGAACAGCAGAAGGGTGGCAAGAGAGAAGAGAGGAAGGGAGAACATGAGTGGTTTTGTTGGGGGGGGCAGGGGGGTGCCTGGGGAGTGGGAAGATAGGGCAGGGGAGCATGGCGCAGCACCCATTTCCCCCTTCTCCACAGTGGCTCCCTGTCACCCAGCAAATCCTCACCCCACTGCTGCTCCCTCCCACACCAGTGGGTCTGGTGCTCCCCTCCCCCAGCCCCCTACTGCCTGTGATGGACCCTCCCATCACTGCAGGGGCCAGAACTAGGCCTCCAGCCCCCAGCTACACAACCCCAACCAAACAGCCACCCCACGCCCAGCTACACACCCTCTGCTACACATCCACCTCTTCTCCCCCCCCCCCCACACCTGCCCCACACAACCCCCAGCAGCCCTCCCCCTAAAGCCCTTACTTGGGCTGTTTGCAGGCTAGCTGACAAAAGTTGCTCCCCCCTGCAGGGGGAGATTCACACACTCCTGGCCTCCCTCAACTCTTTACTGGCTGGGCTTAAGGTGGAGCCAGGTTTAAGGTGGAGCCACCTGAATGATGCATTTGGGCTGCTCCTGCTATTTTCAGGGGGACCCCTGGAGCTCCTCATTCTAATGCCTTCCTCTATTTTTAGGGGGCCAGAAGGCTGCCTGCCTAAAAATAGCAGACACTGGAACTCTGTTCCGGTGCCTTTCCCCTTACTTTAACCCCTGCCTTTTCCCAGCCCTGCACAGCCCAAGTGCCTGGACTGAGCAGGGAGGGAACTTTAACTCCAGCTCTTGGGCATGCTTGCAGCGCACTTTGGGTGTTGCCACGGCACACCAGTGTGCCCTGGCACACTGGTTGGGAACCACTGCCCTATGCAATGCTCTGCCTGTGTGACTCAGTTTCTTCCAGTCTAACTCTCCAAGTTCCCTCAGTGCCCCATCCATAGCAACCTCTGTAAGGAACATGGGCCCTCTGACTCTAGCTCCACTTATCATGATATGCCATCAACAGCCGCTCTATAGCACTCAAAGTGTTAACCTTCCCACTTTGTTTTGCTTCTTTGCACAGCAGAACCACAAAGGCCTCATTGCCTTTAGGCCTTGTGAGACAATGAATAGTAGGGTGGGACCATTAAGACTGGTAATTAAAAAGTGAAGAGAAAAGCAAACTCTTCTAATAGGAGCCTGTGTCAGAAAGTATGGTGTTTTTATTAAAATCTACAAGTATAACTTTTTTTGCAAGCAAGGGAAGTCAACCCACTGAAAAAAGAGGCAAGTCCTAATCTGCAAAAATAACTACACCCCCCCAAGCTCCCAGAAATGGTGGCATAAGGGGGTGATCAGATTTTTTTTCTCTTCTTCATTGTGTCTATTGTTAAAAAGCTCAAAGGTTGCTTGCCAGTGGCCTTAGTTCTTTTCATATGCTCAGGGGATGCAAACTGGAAGCTAAAGTTCCAAAGGGGCAGCCATGTTAGTCTAGTAAAATTAAAAAAAGCAAGGAGTCTTGTGGCACTTAAAGACTAATAGATTTATTTATCACATGAGCTTTTGTGGGAGAAAATCCCACTTTGTCAGACAGAAAATGGAACCGGAACGCTGCATTCCAGATCCTGCTATTTTTCAATGGTGAACCCTGGAACGCAGCATTCCTGCATTTTCTATTTTTAGGGGGCCGGGAACGCAGAGCCCCTAAGAATAGTGGGTCCCGGAGCAGCGTTCCAGCTTATTTTAACCTCTGCCTGCAGGTCCGTGACCCAGTACTGGGTCGTGACTTGAACTTTGACAGCCACTGCCCTAGAGTACTCAGGGAGCTGACTCAAAAGATATCTGAGCCATTAGCTATTATCTTTGAAAAAAACATGGAAGACAGGTGAGGCCCTGGGGGCAGGAAAAGGGCAAATATAGTGCTCATATACAAAAAAGGAAATAAGAGCAATCCAGGGAATTATAGACCAGTCAGTTTAACCTCTGTACTGGGAAAAATAATGAAACAGGTAATTAAGGAGTCAATTTGCAAATGTCTAGCAGAGACTAAGGTGCTCAGGGCTAGTCAGCTTGGATTAGTCAAAAGAAATCATGTCAAACCAATTTAATAGCTTTCTATGATGCCGTAACGAACCTTGTGGATAGAGGGGAAGTGGTAATGTGGTATATCTAGACTTCAGTAAGGCATTTGATATGATTTCCCATCACATTCTTATTAATAAACTGGAGAGGTACAAGCTAGATGGACCTACTGTAAGATGGGTGAAAAACTGGTTGGATAACCACTCCCAGAGAGTAGTTATCAACAGTTCATGTTTAGGCTGGAAGGTGAGTGGGGTGCCACGGGGAGCCGTCCTGGGTCTGGTTTTGTTCAACATTTTTATTAATGATTTAGATGATGGCATAGAGAGCAAACTTACAAAGTTTGCATTTGATACCAAGCTGGGTGGGGTTGCAAGTGCTTTGAATGATAGGATCACAATTCAAAATGATTTGGACAAAGGTGGTGAAATGGCCAGAGATAAATAGAATGAAATTCAATAAAGATAATGGCCAAGTGCTCCTCATAGGTTTGAACAACCCATTGCACACATTGCCTAGGAAGGGAGTATTGCAGAAAGGGATCTGGGTGAAATAGTGGATCACAAGCTAAATATGAGTCCACAGTGTAATACTGTTGCAAAAAAAGCAAACGCCATTCTGGGATGTGTTAACAGGAGAATTGTGAGTAAGACACAAGAAGTATTCTTCCACTCTGCTCTGCATTGATTAGGCCTCAACTTGAGTACTGCGTCCAGGGTGTTCCGGCTTACTTTAACCCCTGGGAGTAGCTTTCCAAGGGGAGCTGTGGGGGCAAAAAACCTTGCTGGCTTCAGGACTGAGCTTGATAAATTCATGGAGGGGGTGATATAATGGGACAGCCTAGTTTGTCAGTTGAATGATCTTTGTCTCATGGTGGTAGAATATGCCTATGGGACAATGGATGGGGTGGGTTCTGAGTTATTACAGAGAATTCTTTCTTGTATTTCTTGCTGGTGAGTGTTGCCCATGTATTCAGGGTCAGATGCATCTGTGGTGGGTTTGGGCCCACATGGGGTTTGTTGGTTTGAGCCCACGAAAGCTCATGCCCGAACAAATCTGTTAGTCTTTAAGGTGCAACAGAACTCTCATTGTTTTTACTCATGGAAGACGTAATTTTGTGGCCACAGGCATAAATGATTTTTTTCCACTGGATCCTGAGGAAAAAAGTTTGAAAACCGCTGAACCTGATGATGAGATTGATTCCATCTGATCTTGGAGTCTGAGTCTGTTTCATGTGCATTCCCAGATGCCAAGGCCAAAAGGGATCATTGTGATCATCCAGTCTGGCCCCCTGTGTAACAGAAGCCAGAGAGCTGCCTCACAAGAATTCCCAGAGCAGAATTTAGAGGAAAAACTTCCAGTCTTGGTTGAAAAGTTCATTGCTGGAGAATCTCTCTCAGCCCCTGGGAAGTTGTTCAGTGGTTGAATCATTCACACCCATACGCTGCTCTCCAGGTTGTTGGGTAGGCCCCACAGTCTTGCCTAGTACTAGTGCAAGGTGCCTTGCATGTGCACCAGTGTGTAGAATCAGGTACATGAGGTGTCTGTAGCAGATGTTCTCCAGACGTAGTTATGGCTCTGTAGAGGTGAGTGCAGCCTTTGTAGCAAATAGATTATTACTGTGTTGCGGTTCGAATGGCTGGTTTCCAGATCATTCAGCTGCGTAACCTGTTACTCTTTGAGCACTGTGCTCACCTAGCCAGCATTGGCATGCTCCAGTAACACACTTAACTCGGCCTGTACTTGTGCATGTACACGGCCCAGAGGGCCCTGCTTACGTCCTCTGCCTTGTTCCCTCTACCCGTCTGGCAGTGAATGGTGCAATGACGCTTCCTGTGGTGTAGGCCCTGCTGCTGCTCCTCCCCCAGCAACAAGGAGCCCACAGTCCCAGTCAGCTGCAGGCCACCCTCCCCGGGGGTTGGGAGATGGGATCTTCCTGGGAGAGCTGGGGCGTTTGCCTGCAGGGTGGCGGGCAAGAGGGGAAGGATCTGGAGGGGGACAGGCAAGGAACTAGGAAGAGCGGGAGGGCACTAGTGGTCTAACCTGAGGGCTGGGGTGTGTGGGTGCTGATGCCTGGAGAGGTGGAAGGGGAAGGGCAGTGGCCTTGGAATGGGGCTGAGCAGAGCCGGGGCAGAGACTGCAGAAGTGGAGGGCTGGGAGAGGACTTTGGAATGGGGGAAGGAGTGGTCCTCAAAAGCACAGAGCCAAAGGGCCTGTGACACCCAACAGGGCCCAGTTCCTCATCTCGAGCTGCTATGTGCACCAACAGCAACTAAAAAGCCTGGGGCACTGTCACTGGCCTGGCGTCTCATTTCCAGTGTGTGGGGAGAGTGGAAGGGCAGAGCCAGTGACAATTTGTCTCCTAAGATCCATTTTGCCCAGTGGGAAATGTGCCGGCCTCCCTGGCACTGTGCCAGCCATTGGCATTACAGGCCTGGTCTGGCACAAAACCATTATTGTATCTAGTGCCAGCTAGCATGGTGTAAGAGCCAGCGTGTGAGCCAGACACGGACTGTGCCCTGCTCCTGACAGGTTTGTAGCCTTCCGTGCTGAACAAACAGTGGCTGCAGCAGGAATCACCAGAATGGAGCGGGTGAGAATCGTCCCGGGGTGCGACTCCAGCTCTTGGGCTGAGTCACTGCGAGTGTAGGGGTAGGGTCAGGGGTAGAGATGCCAACTCCCAAGTGACAGACCCTGCCCAGGTGAGCATCATAGGGCTGTGAGGTGACGCCCCGGAGCCTGCCTGTGGCTGGGCTCCAGGGGAATCCCCATGGTGGATAGCCTGACCAGGTGGGTCTGCGGGCCCTGGCCTGTGGCAGGTGCTAAGGCCCAGGCTCATGAGACCTTTCTCTCTCTCTCCCTTCAGGTCAGCAGAGTGAAGGCTGATGCCCGGTTGGTGCTGCTGCGCCAGGCTGGCCTGGATGTAGACGCCTGGCTCACCAGGGCTATGGAGCAAGTGCTGGAGGAGCTGGAGCAGGAGCGGCGGCTGAGTGAGGCCCGCAAGTCAGACAAGGAGTTGACCCCCACAGTGAGAGCTGGCCCTGTGCTCCTGGCTTCTCGTCTGCCCCCAAGCACCCTTCCATGGCTGCTGAGGTGGCCTGGGCCAGAAGCCTGAAGGCTGGAGGGGAGGGCGCTGCTTAGAGAGCAGCAGGGTCCCAAGGCGGGGTGCTCTCTCACGTTGCCTCTGTTGCCAGGCAGAAGAGTTTGATCTGGCGGAGTTTGATGATTACGACGACAGTGAGGAGCTTTTTGAGGATGCTGGCCCCTGCCCTGGCACCATCCGCACCTACCCATCCACCTGCAGGGTATTCTTTGGGTACCAGGTAAGCCCCCAACTCGGGGACATAAGCCTGGCACCCAGGATCCTTCTGACCATGCAACACTCGTCCAGGGTGTTCTGGGTACTGAGTGAAGGATCCTGGGCTCTGAGCTGGGGCACGGACAGCTGGCAGCAGACTCTCCTCCCACCCCTCTGGGCTGGTGCATAGTATTCCTCAAGGGCGTGGCAGCTGGGGCTGGCTTCAGAGGGCATTATTTCTGATGTGTCCCATGGTGCTTTGTCCCTCGTGCAGGCCTGCCAGTCTGATGAGCTGTCCATCTGCCAGGGAGAGGAGCTGGAGGTCATTGAGGATGGTGACGTGGAAGAATGGGTCAAGGTGGGTGCAGGGCCACGGGAATATGTCTGTAACAAGGGGTGAAGGTCCGCAGCAGATGCTGGCTAGTCACCCTGTGCTGAAGGTGCTGATGAATGGGCTGTGGGTGCTGGCTCCTTTGGCTCTGGTTTCTGAGTACTGTGGCCTGGCCAGGATGGGGAGCTGGGGGGATGGTAGCCCCAGGCTCTCATGCAGAAATTCACTTGGCTCTGAGCTGAGTCCTTGCTGCCTGCTTCTAACTCCGCTTCTCCTGCCCTTGGGTGGCGGTCTGCAGGCACGGAACCAGGCGGGGCAGGTGGGCTATGTCCCCGAGAAGTACCTACTGTTCCTGGACACAGTGAGGAGTGAGCGCAGGGCACTGAGCGGGCGCTGCCAGGAGGGCGCCTCCGAGACCCCCTTGGAAAGGGAGCTCACTAGCATCATGACCATGGACCTGGTGCTGGAGCCGGGAGGTGTGTGGCAAGCTGTGGGGACTGCATATGGGGCACTGAGACAATGGGGCTGTGTCTGCATGTGGGCAGAGGGGGCCCTGAGCACCCACAGGTGGGGGAAGAGTTCTGTTCCCATGGGCTGTCCCTGGGTGGCTGGACGTGATTGAGGGGGGGTGGCTTGTGGCTTGGCTACAGGTCTCGGGATAGGTGCTTCTGCTGCCTGACTTCCCAAGGGACCTTTGGCCAGCACTTCCAAGGGTGGCCTCTGACTTCACATGCATGCCCTTAGGCACACCAGGGCCTGGTTCCTTGAGTGCTCGGTGCCCTCAGCACCCACCCTGCAGTGTGTATGTGGGCCCCTGTGTCTCTGGAAACAGGGCTCCAGTGCCTCAAGTGGGGGGTCAGTATTTGCCAAGTGCTCCTGAGCCCTGGTGCCCTGGGGATGGGCTCAGCTCATCCTACATGGGGTGGTGGCTTTGTCAAAGTCGGTATGCACTGAGCAACCATGTGCCCAACTGGCACCAGCTCTGCCCTCTCTCTGCTCCTGCAGCACGGCTGGTGCGAGCCCTCTATGATTACGAGGGGCAGAGTGCGGAGGAGCTGTCCTTCCCCGAGGGAGCCATAATCCATGTGCTCCCCAGAGAGGAGGGGGAAGTGGATGATGGCTTTTGGAAAGGAGACTTCAATGGGCATGTTGGGGTCTTCCCTTCGCTGGTGGTGGAAGAAATAACTGGAGCCACAGGAACAGCTGGGCAGGTTGGTCTCCGTTGGCCTTTCTTTGTGCTCTGGCTGGGCTGGGCTGGGCTGTCTGTATGTCCTGCTCTGGGAGAGGTTGATGACCCCACAGAGACAGGCCCCCATTCCTTGCCTGGGACTGAGCCAAAAGCAGCTGTAAGTGCAGATGGTGCTGCTGTGTCTCCAGCCCTGGTCAGCTAATGGGGTTTCTGGTGTCTGGGTTCAGAAGTACTGACGTTTCCTAGTGTAGACAATGCCTGTGGCCTGGTCCTTTCAGGATTGGCTTGTGGATTGAGCTGCCCTGCACACTCCTGAAAGGGTGCTGCCTCAAATGAAGATTCCCCTCAGGCTCTGCTACTGGCTCGTGGTCCCTGAATTCCCATATGGAGGGTCTCTCCTTTGCCTCACAGCCTGGGGGCTGTGCCTAGCCAGGTCTGCAGGGCTCCCCCCTCTGTCCCACACCCTGGGGACTCTCCTGGCCAGGCCTGAGTGGCGTGGGTCTGCATGACTGCAGAGCAGACAATGGAAGTGAGGGGTGACGGGCCCTGGGCTTGGGAGGAGTTCCCCTAGCCCAAGGTAGGAATGAATTACTGTGCTGGCAGAGGGTGCTACTGAATAGCCAGGAAGGTCACAGGAGAAGTAGATGGTGACAAGGTGTTGGCTGGTGATGTGGAGAGGGGGCATGTTGTGAGCCAGGCTGCAGTGCTTGGGTTGCTGGGGGGTTGTCAGGATCAGAGGAGGCTGGTGGAGGGTTGTTGGGTTATCCCAGAGCACTGGAACCGGGTGCCAGACATCTGATGGCTTGAGGTAATATTTGAGTGCCAGGGCTCCACTGTGTTTAGTGCTTACAGGTTGGTTGAGGGGCTTTTACCACCTTCGTTGTTGTGATTGTCGCAGGACCTGGGGGTTATCTGTGGGGTGGGAGGGGCATTTGGGATCTGCGTTGGATGGGGGAGCTTTAGGGAAGGCAGGGGAGCAATCTCCATAATATTTAGGGCACCAGATTCTTTAATCTCAGCTTGCCTATGTGTCTCTTTCCAGGAGCTCCCCTCACC
Source organism: Podocnemis expansa (assembly GCA_007922195.1). NCBI lineage: Eukaryota > Metazoa > Chordata > Testudines > Podocnemididae > Podocnemis > Podocnemis expansa. Next base: position 35,786,162 of record ML682007.1, on the reverse strand, counting down.
ATCTCCCCCAGCCTTCTCCCCTCCAGTCCTTGCACCCAGTACCAGGATGGGCTCTAGCCCCACTCCAGAAGTGCTGCTGGGAGGTGAGTGCCTTCCAAGTTTCTGGCCTAGCTGCTCTAGTGATTTTACTCAGGAGATGGATCCAGGGGCTTTGGCATATGCAGGATCCTGAGAACGGGCAAGAAAGCAGGTTCCCCCTCTGCGCGTCAGCCTTTGATGGCAGGAGTGTATAGAGGGGGGCTCTTGAGGGAAGGGGCATGGGGTTATCTGTGTTGTGAGGGTGGTGGGACAGAGAGGAACAGCTGAGGAGGGTGCAAAGAGGCTAGGCCTGGGGCCTAAGGGCTCCTGTGCAGGTGCGAGGAGAGTCTCATGGTGTCCTGCCATTAATGCCGGCCTTGTTCTTAGCCTGCAGGCAGGATGGCCCAGCCAGTGGACACAGCTCTCCAGACCTGGCAGCAGCACGCATCCGCCCGGTAAGAGAGGTGTACAGACTGGAATCCAGGGCTAGGATGCATCACGTGTGCCCCAGCCAGGGGCCTTCAAAGTGGAGCATGAGAACAAAGGCTTCCTGAGGGTTCCTCTAAGTGTTGCTCCCTCTTACCTCACTTTAAATGTCCAGCTATCCCCCATGCTAGCACCACAGCCTTTTGTTCAGTCCTAATCCCACAGCTTGTCCCCTCTCCCTGGTCTTCCCTTCTGGACCCCTCTCTCATCCTGCCTCTTCACTGCGGCTCCGCTGTTTGGGGCTGTAGCTTGGGTCCTCTGCTGAGCTTGGTGCCTAATTCAGCTTGTGACTGTCCTGTGCTGCTCCCACAGGACAGTCCCAGAGGGACTGTGGACGTCATTAGGGAGAGACTCCTGTAATTACACCTTAGCTTGGAGCCACATCTCTTCTTGGAGGCAGGTGATCCTGCTTTCCATGTGCCCTGTGCCTGCAGAGGGAGGGCATGCAGATGGCACAGAACTGGGGCACAGGAGTATGGGGCAGGCGCAAAGGCCCAGGCCCATTGTAATCAATCTCCCTCTCTCTACAGCTCCGAGCACCGCCTCCACCCCCTGCCAAAGCCCTGGAACCTGAACCTGAGCCGCGCCTGAGCTGACGCTACCCAGCTGCTGTGTGCTGGTCCTCTGGCTTCTTTCCTGGCCCAGCCCAGGCCCTTCAGCTGGTACCATGCCCAGCCACCTGAGCAAAACTGCTGCCACCTACTTCACCACCTGTGGGTGCACTGGCTTCCTCTGCTTCAGAGCCTTCCTTCACCTCCTTGGCTGGCAGCAGAGACAGGGTAGGGCCCACCACAGAGATGGGCATGCTGGACCACACCCCCAGTGCAGCCGAGAGCTGGTTCAGCACCTGGGCTCCCTCTGTGCCCCCGTGGGCCTATTGTTCTGAAGGGCCCAGTGGGAGCACAGAGCCCTTCTGAATGCAGTGACAGTGTGTTCCTCACCAGTGGGTGCCCACCCCAAGGAGACCTGCAGCCACTTCCCTCAAGGCAGGCCAGGAGGGGGAGCCTGGAGAGGAACTGGAGGCCTGTAGCCAGCACTGTCTCCTTCCCCATTTTGCTGCCTGCTCCCATGAGCACTCGATTCTGCCAGCCCCCCACCCCTGTCAAGAGCTCACCCCAGAGGTGTGAGGGCAGGAGCCCTCTCTGCTGTGGGAATGCTAGGGCTAACCTTATCTAGCATCTCCAGCATCCTGCCCCTCCCTTGCTCACCCTAGTGGCATTTCTGGACCCGCCTTGTGCCCTCGCCCTGCAGAGCAGGGCTGTAGATGACCATGTGGAGGCCTCGCAAGGGTGTATCAGGCTCCTGGTGCTGTGCTCCTCTTCCTGCTGGGCCTGGCAGTAACTGCTTCTGTGGAGCCATTGGAGCCGTGCCAGCCCCTGATCCATGCTGGGGAGGGCAGTGGTGGGTTGGCCTGGTTACTGTGACTGAATAAACAGAATTCACTCTGCATGTGTGCTCAGCAGCTTTAATGGTTTCAGCTTGTCTATTTACAGTGTGGATAAACACTGAAGCCAGCCCCAGTGGCTGGGCCTTGCTGTCCCGGTCCCAGCTGATGCACAACAGTACAACACACAGCAGTATAGTGACAGGGATGTTGCTCTAGGCTGGCTGAGTGCCTGAACTAGGCTTGGGCCCTTTCTTCCTTGCCTGGCCTAGGAGGGCAGCCTTCACTCCCACACAGCCCCTGCCACTCTGCTACTAGGTGTGGGGAAAGCCATTTCCCCAGCAGGGCTTTTCCATGTGGTCCACCCCAGGCCACAGCTGAGATCCCCTGCTGGAGCGCCCCATAGCACAGCCATTCAGGCAGCTCCCATCCACTTGTGGGGCAGCAGGAGGTGGTGCTGGTGGTGGCACAGGACTAGCTCTGCCAGTCCATGGCCAGCACTGGTCTGGGCTGTGCCCCTCCCAGAGGTGTGAGCTGGCTTCCCTTGTACTCTTTGGAGCCCGATGCACACAGACCTTGCCTGGGCTGCTCTGATGTCTTGTTCTACATTGCAGTGGCTCTCCAGGTGGGAGCCATTCTGCTGATGTGCCTGGGCTTGGTCTTCTAGGAGTGCTTCCTGGTACCTGAGTCTGCAGCTGGCTCTGGGCAGGTGTGCACCTTTGTCTGTGGCCAATATCTGCCATGCTAAGCAGTCCTGTGCCCTTTGCACTCACCAGCCATTTCCCAGGGAGCCCTAGTATGGGCTGATGGAGACAAAATGGGAGAAGCGAGGTGTGGGCACAGTGGTTCCTTCGGGATGATCCAGAGCCCCAGAACTACAAGTGACTTGAGCACTGGGCCCCAATCACCCCATAGGAGGGTGTCTCTAAATCACCAAGGCTGTGTGGTGGAGCTGGGACCATCGTTGCTGGGCTGGAGCCTGGGTTTCATGGCTGAGACTTTCCCTCTGGCACTAGGGTGAAGTACAGGATGGAGCTGCATCCTCCCTGGCCTGTGCCCTGCAGCCTAGCTTACAGAGCCAGCATCCCCCGTCAGCTGGTGGAAGTTGGATTATTTGTATGGCAGCAAGGCCAGGCAGCCAAGCCCAGCACACAAATGCCAGGCTCAGGGAGCTTGTGGTTTCCTACCAATGCTGGGTTGGATGGGGGATTGGAGGGACCCAGAAATGGGGAGGGGGGGTGAGTTGCTGCTGCTCCTGGGTGTTGGGCAAAGCCTGTAGGCTCCAGGAGGGGCTGGCAGTGGGATGGTGCTGGGAGCCTCAGGTGACTATTGCGGATGGGTAGGAGTCTGGTGCCAAGTACAGTCGGTAGTTTAATGAAGCGATGCGTCCGTGGGGCGCTCTGGCCATGCCAAGTGCAGTTGAGCTCTTCTGGGCCAGAGCCCACTTCTACCGTTTCCAGATGGGCACTGCTGGCTCCTTGCCCTGTGTCTCTGTGGGCTGTCTGTGGCCCTGCTTGGGGAGAGGAGAAAATGACAGAATCGCAGTGAGCATCTTCAGCCCCGCCCGCCTGCCAGCTGGGTAAGGCCACTGACCCTTCATGGTGCTGCCGCTCTGGCTAGCGTGGGTTAAAGCTGTCACCTGAGAAATGGCTCAGAGGCATCCATGCCCTGGGGCAAGAGGGGAGCCCCCAGCATAGGGTAGCTGACTGCAATTTCTCAAAACGACCTGTCCTGCTCTGCATCTTACCCTGAGATCCTGCCCCTCTCAGACTCTAAGGCAGGGGTGTCAAACTCAAATCACTGTGAGGGCCACATGAGGACTAGTACGTTAGCCTGAGGGCTGCACAACTGAAACCTTTTCATACAACAATATTGCAAATCTCGCTAACAATAGTGTCTTTGCAGACCGGAGGAAATAGCTTTAGGGGCCACATGCAGTCCACATGCCGTGTGTTTGAGACCCCTGCTCTAAGGTCAGAACAGGGACCAATATGAGCATCTAGACTAACCTGCACAACATGGGCCACTGAACCTCACACCCACGCCTGCAATAAACCTCTAACCTGGAACTGAGTTATTAAAGTCCTCAAATCATGGTTTAAAGACTTTTAAAATATACAAAGAATCCACTAGCAAATGAGCTGTGCCCCATGCTAGAAAGGAAGGTGAAGCCTTCCCAGCCCTCTGCTAATCTGCCTGGAGGAAAATTCCTTGCTAACCCCTAATATGGGGATCAGTTATATCCCAGGCATGTGGGCAAGACTCACCAGCCAGACACCCAGAAAGAATTCTCTAATAACTCAGAACCCACTCCATCAATTGTTCCATTGGCATAGCTACCAACAGAGGCCAAAGATCAGTCAAACTAGCTGTCCCATTATCCCCACCATAAATTTATTAAGCTCAGTTTTGAAGCCAGCTAGGCTTTTCTTGTCCCCACAGCTCCCTTTGTAAGGTTATTCCAGAACTTTACTCCTCTGGTGGTTAGAAACCTGCATTTAATTTCAAGCCTAAATTTCCTGATGGACAGTTGGTATCCATTTGTTGTGTCCACATTGATACTGTACTCAATTCCTCTCCCTTCCTGGCATTTATCTCGCTGATGTAGTTATAGAGAGCAATCATATCTCCCCTCAGCCTTCTTTTGGTTAGGTTAAACAAGCCAAGTTCTTTGGCTATATCTGCACTAGCAAATTAGTCTGGAATAAGCAAGATTACTATGAACTAATGTGAAACATGTCTACACTAGCTTCTGGCGAGTTTGAACTAAAATTTTTTTTAGTTCAAACTAGCCAAATCTTAGTTTAAACTAGTTAATTCAAACAGTAAGTTCAAACTAACCACTTAGTTTGAACTTGCTGCTTTGGCTAGACAAGCTAATTCAAACTAAATAACTGTGGTTTTTTTTAAGTTCGAACTAAAAAAACCACGCTCAGTTTGAACTAGCTTTGAATTGCTTAGTTCAACTAAGCAAGTCCAAACTAAGTTTTTAGGTGTAGACGTAGTCTTTGAGGCTCCTCTCATAAGGCAAGTTTTCCATGCCTCGGATCTCTGCACTTGTTCATTTGAATTCATCTTTTTTAACCATGGGGAGCCAGAACTGCGCACCACATTCCAGAAGAGGTCTCACTAATGCTTTGGCTAGTGGTACTAACACCTCCCTATCTCTAGTGGAACTACCTTGTTTGATGCATCCTCTCCCCTTTGTGGGATCCTCCCCACTCACCAGCTGGGTTCTGTCTGCCCCAAGCTGGGTGCTGCAGCTTCACATAGTCCACCTGCCCACCAGATGCAGGGGCTGGTATGGATTGATGACCTGGCACCAGCTATGCTAACTGGAGTTTTGGGGGTCAGTCAGTACTGCTGACTGGACAGGTCACTTCAAATCCAGCCTGTTGGTGTGAAAACCAGACGCCTGCTGACCTGACAGAAATTCCAGCCTCTGCTAAAGGACTGATTCCTAACCCTGGCTTCATACCCTCCCCAAGCCTAGCAGCTGCTGCCAGCTCAATGTGCTGACACTCCTACCTCCCCTTACTGTGGGCACTGGGCCAGGTGTGTTAGCTGCATGGCTCACCAATGGCACCCTTCAGTTGGGTTCATCTTGTCCTTCCATTGGCAGGGCCCCTGCTCTATCAGCGAGAATGGCTGAGCAATGCTGGGCAAGGGACTAGCCCCACTGACACATTTCAAGGATCCGTCCTCTCCCATTCCACAGGCCACACTTTGAGAGCGTTAATGCCTAACAGAGAAGGCCCTGTTCCCACTAAGCTGCTGTAGGCCAGAATGGGGGAGGAGGAATTCACTGTCCCTGCCTCTCATCATGCTCATCTGTCTTTCAAACACCAGAACTTCTGCTGGCTCCACCAGGCACCTTTGGGCAGGGGTTGAGGTAAGTCCCAAGAGCATGGCACAGACAGGGAGGATAGGCACTCATGGCAGGAGGGAATCTCTCCAGCCAGAGATCGAGGAGAATGGGGCCCTCATAAGGGAAAGTGCTGACAGGCACAAGGGCTAGATCCTGAATAGTATCTAGACTCCCACATTCCATGGACGTCTCCATTACATAAGGGTCTCCAGGCAAGGGATGTTCCTGTCTGTGCAGTAAATTCATTCATGGCTTGCCCATCCCCTCTCCCTCACTGGCATTCCCCAGTTCCTGCTTTCTGCCTTGCCCTGCAACACCTGGGCACTGGGTTCCTGCACAGAAGCAAGTGACAGATGGCTATGGCAGGTGGCTGCTGTGAGGAAGGTGACTGATGGCGTGTAGGCAGAGAAGCCCCTCATTTGCCTGCGCAGTCGCAGCAACACTGTCACCACCAAGCTCCCCATTCTTGTTCAGGGCACCTCACCCCTACTGGGCCTGACCTGAGCTGCTGAGCTCATGGCTCTCAACAGCACAAAGACCAGGAATGTTAAAGGGCCAGGGACACACAGCCCATCACAGCAACTTGCTGGCATACAACTGCACTGATCCCTCTGTCTCCATGGCAAATGCCTCTATTGGCTTCCAGTCACAGGAATACCAGGACCTTTCATTATGGCCTCCTCCCCTCCCTAGCACATCACTTGCCACTGATCTGCAGCTGCCTCTGGAGTGGAACACAGCAGCCTAGCACAGGCAGGGCAGAATGTTGTGTCTGGCTGAAAATACAGCAGGGCATCTAGAGAAACTAACTGTAACGATGCAAGCTGGAAGCCAGACAGCTGAGATTGATTTTCCTACACCTGAGAAAAGTACAAGGGCATTATACCACCCCATTACTACTACCCCAGGGCACAGGGGGTTAGTGCTGCATGAGAAGGGTGTGTGCCATTGGAGTCAGCAGTTCTATTTCGTGTACCATCTGGGAAAAATCTGGAGGGCTCTGACTTGGATATTTGCCATGCTAGACCCACTAGGCATGCAAGATCAGTGAGACTCACAACCTGCACCAGCGTGACTGCCAGTCTATTAAACCCCCTCCTCGCAGACTCACGCTTACTACACATGCACACGCTTCCTCTTTGCTCTCATCCCTGCTGGCTTTAGCTAGAAAGGGACACTTACATCATACAGGAACTCCTGGATCATGCACCATAGCGCTGTGCTCCTGAGGGAGAGGAAGAAAGAAACATTAGCGAAGAACAGATAGATTTGTGGCTGGCTCCTCAAGGCACAGTTATGGGGCAGAGAGGTGCTGCAAGTCAGGCAAGGAAGTGTGTCAAGATTCAGGTGCTGGGGTGGCACTGCGTAAGGGCTGAGACAGTAAATCTGTCTTCAAATTTACATGCTCAACTGTGATCAGTGAGTGGAGGGTCACAGTCACCTATTACAGTGATGGTTGATGGCAAAGAAGAGCCATAACCAGCCCAAGTAATTCCAACCCAAAAGCCTTCCTGATAGAACTCAAGAACTGTACTGGGAATCATTCCTGATAAAAAAGAGCTGTGTGGGATTGGAAATCAATGAACAAAAATTGGTATGTTGGACATTAGGCCTAACTAGTGACCAAAATAAAGAGGCTACAAGTTATTCCACCCACGCTGCTTTGGGGTTCTCTCAAGAACAGACTTAGGTGGGGGAAAAGGAATATGCCGCCTGACGCTAGCAAAGCTTTCGATATAGTCTCCCACAATAGTCCTGCTAGCAAATTACAGCTGCGTAGGTAGGCTGAATGGCCTATAAGCTGGCTAGAAAGCTGGCTAGATCATTGAACTCAATGGGTAATGATTAATGGCTCAATGTCTAGCTGGCAACTAGCAACAAACAGAGTGCCTCAGGAGTCAGTTCTGGAGCCAAATCTGTGCAATACTTGCATTAATGATTGGAAGATGGCGTGGATGGGCCTTCAGCAAGTTTACAGATGACACTAAGCTGGGGACACTAGTAGTGAGCAGGGCTAAGATACAGCATAACCTAGACAATTTAGAGGATTGGCTGGGCCAAAAAAATTCTGATGAGGGGCAACAAGGTCAAGTGCAGAGAGGTGCACCTGGGCTAGAAGAATCCATTGCACTGCTCCAGACCAAGGACTGACTGACTAGGCAGCAGTTCTGCAGAAAGGACCTGGGGCTGGGGGTTACAGTGGCCAAGAAATTGGATATGAGCCAACAGTGTTCCCTTATTGCCAAGAAGGCTAACAGTATATTCGCCTGTGTTAGTAGGTGCATTGCCAGCAGATGGAGGGACGTGGTTCTACACTATTTGGCCTGGTGAAGCCACATCTGGAGTATTGGGTCCAGTTTTCAGGCCCCCCCCCCCACATAGGAAGGATGTGGACAAATTGCAGCGAATCCAGTGGACGGCAACAAAACTGATTGGGGACTGAGGCAGATGACTTATGAAGATAGGTTGAGAGAACGGTTGGTTACTTACCAGTAACTGGCCGCCTTTGAGATGGGCTGCTCACATACATTCAGGTACAGCTGTCTACGTACTGCAGCGCATGGTAGCGCAGAAAGTCTTTAGCATTAGCCTGTTAGGTCAGGGCACATGGCCAACACCCCCTCCACACCACAACTGCGAGGCAAAGCTTGGACTTCTTTGCATTTATACAGAAGCCCAGGAACTTGCACAGTTTCACTACCAGGTTAATGTGGTTTTGCACCTGTCAATTTGACTGGCCCACTATGAGCCAATCATCTAGGTAGGCGTAGATTCTTATGCCCCTCCTGCGTAGAAATGCTGCAACCAGTGCCACGCATTTTGTGAACACCCTAGGAGCTAGCGATAACCCAAGGGGGAGGGCAGTGAACTGGTAGTGGTTTTGTGCCACCAAGAACCTGAGAAAACATCTGTGGTGGAGTCAGATGGCTATGTGAAAGTAAGCATCTTTTAGGTCGAAGGCCGCAAACCAGTCTCCTGGGGACAGGGCAGGAACAATCTGGGGTAGGGAAACCATGCAGATCTTTATTCTCTTTATGTATGTGTTGAGTGCTTTGAGGTCTAGAATAGGCCATAGATCCCCACTGGGTTTGGGAACCAGGAAGTAGCAGGAGTAGACCCCTTTGCTGCGCTCCCATTTGGGAACCTTTTCTATGGCCCCGAGGGAGAGCAGCTTTTGGCATTCGGCCTTGAGTCTGCCCAGCAGTTCCAGATTCTGTGATGCTGTACGAGGGGGCGGTTTCCTGTCTCGAGGGATTGAAAGGAACGGGATACGGTATCCTCGTGCCACTGTGTCAAGAACCCACTGGTCTGATGTGACGCAGGTCCACTGGGAGGCAAAGTGGAGGAGGCGGTGGGGGGAGAACAGGGGCCCTGGAGCACTGTCCTCGAAGACACCATCAAAAACACTGTTTACAGCCAGATAAACAGTCAGATCCCTGTCTGTGCCGTCCAGCCTGTGAAGCGCTGAGTTCCCCCCCCCCTTTACCTGATCAGTTCTTGTCTTTGTTCAGGTCCCCAAGATGACGGTGGGGAAACTGGAGGGATCTCGGAAACTGGCTCTGCAGTTGCAGTTGCTGCTTTAGTTGCTGTAACTGCTGCTGGAGTTGCTGATGTGGTCTTGATGAGTGCCTGGTGGGTTGCGGAGTGCATATCCCGGGAATCGAAGCATGGCCCTTGAGTTTTTCATGACATGCAGCTTCGCATCTGTGGAAGAGGCAAAGAGGTCAGGTCCCTCAAAGGGGAGGTCCTGAATAATCTGCTGCATCTGCGTGGACAGACCAGAGCCTTGGAGCTAGGCTGACCAACTCATGACATCTGCGGAGTATCCATTGCATCCCAGGTTGCTGCTAGTGCAACCTGGATGCCCCTTCTCCTTTCTTGAGCATTGCCTCAAAGTCTCACAGGCGCTCCTCGGAGACGGCCATGTGGAGGTTTCGCATAGCCTCCCACAGGTTGAAGATGTAGCATGTCATTAAGGCTGAGTAGTTGGAAATACGCATCTGGAGGGCAGCGGAGGAGTAAACCTTCCTCCCCAGCAGGTCAAGCTTCTTCGCCTCTTTGTTCTTGGGCGTGGAGCTCAGCTGGCCCTGTCTCTCCCTTTGGTTTACCACATCAACCACCAGGGATCCTGGGGTGGGATGATGGAACAGGAAGGAGAACCCTTCTGGGGAGACGTAGTATTTCTTATCCGCCACTTTGGACACTGGCAGGATCAAGGAAGGCATTTGCCAGCGTTACTGGACAATACGAAATACCCCCGAATGCAAGGGGATCATGACCTTAGCTGTAGGGGCTCTACAGCATGCATCAAAGAGGGAGTCATCTTCCTCCTGAATTACCCCAGCTTCAACTTTAGGTTCGCTGCCATGCGGCGGAGGAGGTCCTGCTCGATGCGGTGGTCTCCCTTGCGGTCGGCGGACATGTCAATTAAGCGCTCATCAGGTGAAGAGGAAGATTGGGCCCGAGACCTACTATGTTGTGTAGCGGCAAGGTCAGGTTCATCGTCAGAAAAATCGGAGGACTCCAGCAATGGCGACCGAGCATAGTGGGAGGAGACATCATCTGTTGTTGTGTTCAGCCAGTTGAGAGTCCACTCATTGTGAGGTGATCTTGCTAGAGGCATGGGTACCATGAGGGGAGCGGAGGCTTCTCCCTGTAGCCACGGTCTCCTCGAGCTCGGAGATATGGAGCTTTTTCAAAGCCTCTTCCTCGGACACTCCTCTTGGGGGGGAAGGAAGGGGTCCTTGGAGGACGATCTGGAAGACCTTCCTCCCACTGTCTGGGAGCCTGGTACCAAGAGCTCTTCAGAGAAGCAATAGAGCGGAGTTTCTTGCCCCTCTGTACCAGACTGTGGTAGCGGAGGAGGGCTGGGAGGTGCCGTGCTTGGACTCGGTGTTGGGCTGGTTGTTGGTACTCGGTTGGAGAAGGGCGTAGAGGTGGATGCCTGTACTGGTATCAATGTTGCGATTGGTGGTACCGAGTTTGGTGGTACCGGAAATGATGGCACCGGAAGTGGTGGTACCGGTGACAGTGGGTGCCGGGTCTGGAGGTGCCAGGCTTGACGGTGGTACCAGGCTTGCCAGCGGTACCATAGGGGACGGTACCAGGCCCTGTGGTGTCAATGAGGATGGCGCCACATTGGTTCTTTTCTTTGTCTTCTGCACCGGGGCCGGATTTGAGTGCCCGTGACGGGTTGTTGGGGTTGCCTGTGCCAGTGCCCTTCTCAGGGCGGCTGAAAGGCTAGCCGGTGACCGACGAGGTCAGTGCCAAGATGATACCGTAGCAGATCGGGATTTCGAGCCTGGTACCGATGATCGGCGGGAGTCCTGAGCCCGGGCCAATCAGGGAGCCGGCAGGGTGCTAGTGGCTTGGCCAGTCTCTGGGGTGGTGGTTCCACTCCCCAAGATTAAGAGAGGCAGCGTGCCCTTTCCAGCCGAGTCCTTCACTTGAAGGAATGGCAAATGGAGCACTCCTCCGCGAGGTGGGACTCACTCAGGCAAGCGAGACATTTCTCGTGTGGGTCAGCCATCGGAAAAGCCTTGCAGCAGCCTAAGCACAGCTTGAAACCATGCGTCTCAAATTTTGCATGAAAGATAGGCACTTGCGTTTTGCAAGATTACACTGAGCCGAAACCGACGCTATAGTTGCAGCGTGGAGGGGGCGTTGGCCTTGTGCCCTGACCTGACAGGCTTACACTAAAGACTTTCCGAGCTACCGTGCGCTGCAGCACATAGACACCTGTAACTGAATGATGTGAGCAGCGCTCGAAGGCGAACTGCTCTTATTCAGTCTGTAACAGAGACAAGTGAGGGTGGATTTGACAGCAGTCTTCAACCAGAGGCTGCTTTTGTGTAAGGTGAAGCAGGCGACCACCAAGGGCCCCTGAGCAGCAATGGGTCCCTTTACCTACCCCAAAAGTGATGTCAGCCTTCCACCCTGCAGAACGCATGGCAGAGGGCCAGGGCCAGGGCCGGCAGTGGAGGCGGGGCTCTGTGGGGAGGCGAGGCCCAGGACCAAATGGGCTGCGGGAACCCTGGTACTGGAGGCGGGGGAGGGGGCACAGTATGCTGTCCCAAAGGCCTGGATCCCACCCTGCCCCTGAGCTGGCTGCTCCACCCTCAGGGGCAGGGTGGGCCAGTCCAGAGGTCCAGGTCTGTGTTCTTGCCCTACCCTTGCCTTTGACAGTGGAGGACTGGTGCCCCTGACAGGGCACTGTGGCCATTTTTGGGGTCCCTGGCAGGGTGCCGGGGCCATGGAGGGAGCCAGGCACAGAGAGAAGGGGCCATGGTGGGGGGTTGGGGCCCCTGACAAGGCGCTGGGGCTGCAAGGGGAACTGGGACAATGGGGCTGCAGGGGGGTTTTGGAGCCCCTGGCGAGCAGAGGAGGCTGGCCCTAGGGAGCCAGAGCCAGGATTGGGCGTGAGGTGTCATGGCTGCAGGGGGCACAGAGTGCAGGCTGGGGGCCACCAGTGGGGAGCTAGTGCCATGGGGGAGATGCGCAGAGGGGCTTAGGGCCACTGGGAGGGGAGCTGGGGCTGCAGGGAGGGGCTGGGACCATTGGAGGGGGGGCTGGTGCTGCAGAGCTGAAGTTATGGAGGGTGGTTTTGGGGCCCTATCGGGGTCCCTAAAATGAGCCGTTGCCTAGGGCCCCCAATTGCCTAAGGCCATCTCTGCCTTCAACTATCTGATGGGGTTCTGGGGAGGAGGCAGCTAGGCTGTTCTCAGTGATCGTAGATGGCAGAACTAGGAGCAATGATCTCAAGTTGCAGTGGGGGAGGTCTAGATGGGGTACTAGGAAAAACTTTTTGACCAGAAGTGTGGTGAAGCACCAAAACAGGTTACCTAGGGAGGTAGTGGAATCTCCATTCTTAGAGGTTTTCAAGTTGCAGCTTCACAAAGCCCTGGCTGGGATGACTTAGTTGGGGGATGGTCCTGCTTTGAGCAGAGGGCTGGACTACTGAGGTCAAATTTCTCATGCCCTGCATCTTCCTGGCCTTGTCCTAGATCTGGCTCCAGCCACCTGCTGCTGGCTGGCAACAACAGGAGTTGTAGCCACGCTGGGACTGCCTACCACTAGCTGGTAGCGGCAGGAGGCGGCTTGGAGCCAGAGGCGGCTTTTGGGGTAGGTGAGGCAGGCAGAGGTCTAGGGCCCCCAGCTGTGGGGGGGCCCCGCCGCCCCCTTGGTGAGTGCAGTGGACCCGCACCGCTCAGCTCCCTGCTTTAAGTTAAGAAAAAGCAGCCTCTGCTGTGTGCATGCACGCTGGCCCCACCCCCCAGGGCGAAACAGCCAGCCCAGGGGTGGAGCGGGCCAGCCCAGGGGTAGGGCTTCCCTCTCCCCTGGGCTGGCTGTTCCACTCTAGAGATGGGGAGGGCTGGCCCAGAGGCGGGGCAGAAGAGCAGAGCTCAGCCTCTCCTCTGGCTTGCTCCACTCCCTTCCCCCAACCCCGACCCCATTCCTCCCGCCCAGCAGCAAACTTTGCCTTGCTAGAAGGGGGAGAGTGGGTCAGGGTTCCCCGCCTGGCCTGGCCTGCTTGGGGCTTCTGCTCCTCCAGTCAAGAAGGAGAGGCTGGGAGCAGACTGCACCAGACAGTAAGGGAGCCCCACAGCAAGTGGACGCCTAGCACCAAACCAAAGCCTCTGACCCCACTTCCCCAGGGTCCCAGGTAAGTGCGAGGGCCCCATCCCCTGGACCTCTGGGGTGGGGTGGGGTGGGGTGGGGGACCAGGAGGGCAGTATTCTACCCAGGACTTCAAATTAGGGGCAGTGTAAGGGAAGGTGTAGGGGGCTGTTGGGGACTGCTGACTAAATTGTTATAAAAAAACCAAGGAGTTGTGTGGCACTTAAAGACTAACAGATTTATTTTTTGCATGAGCGTTCGTGGGAGAAAAATCCCACTTTGTCAGATGCTTCGAAGAGGTGTGAATTTACAGAATGGAATGAAAATAAATGCAAGGGGGTGTAAAACATAGGATCAGGTCATACAGTAACAGCAAATCAGAGCATCTGACGAAGTGGGATTTTCTCCCACGAAAGCTCATGCAAAAAATAAATCTGTTAGTCTTTAAGTGCCACACAACTCCTTGTTTTTTTTGCTGGACTAGACTAACACAGCTGCCCCTTTGTAAATTGGTATAACACTGTTACTAACTGGGGGTGGGGGTGTTGGGAAGTTCTGGGGGGTGTAGAGGGGTGTTAGGGAAATCCCTGAAGGGGGGTTGGTGAGCTGAGCTGGGTCTGCGTGGAAGGGAGGGAAAGAGGACTGGTGTTGAGGAGCGGCCAGTGCTGCTGTGGGGTGGGAAAGGGGATGGAGATTGGACTGGCAGCAGGGCAAGGGGGTGGAGGGCAGACATACTGAGAAAGAATGTTAATACTAAAAAAGCAGGTGTGGTGATGTGCTGAATGCTGAAAACATTAGGTGTTAAGTATCCAATGAAGTGCAGTTAGTTGCCATAGCTGAGGTTAAGTAATGGAAAAGTGCACAACTCTTCCACTGATGACCAGCTACTAAAGGGACTCAACACAGTAGGCTACCAAGAGTCTCGGGTGCCTGGGGGCCAATTCTACATTCCCCCACACACACAGGGCAGGAGGTGTCCTGGTACCACCTCCAAATTGCCCTGAGGAGAGGGTCTGTATTTGTGGATGGGGCAGGGGAGGATCCGTGGATATGCAGGCTTTACTCACTCCCCCACCCGTCCCCCCTTCATCCTATGTATGGTGCTCAGTGCTCAGGCAGCCTGAGGCAGGTGAACTTTTCAGGGCAGAGCCAGTTTTGTTAAGTATCTTTGCAGGGGAGGCAGTGTTAATATAGATGCTTCCTACTGGTAAAAAAATACTAATCCTGCTTTTGTGGTTTTTTTTTAATCCGAATTGATGTTTGAGGATTCAGCATGTTTTCCCCTCTCTTCCCTGGGCAGCAGTGGCTATTTCAGACATTGAGGGAGAGGAAGATGGTCTCAGGCCCCAGCTCTTCCCTCCTCCCCAGCTTCTTCAGGGCTAGAAGCAGTTTCAGCTCTGAAGCAGGGCATATGGCAACCACCACATGAGATGTTGTCTCCAGCAGCCCATAGCTCACACTCCCCTCACCCTCAGTTCTAGGAGTCTCCCTGGCTCCCACTCTCCCTTTCTTATGATATCCCCTAGCCTGGTAGGTCAGGGAATTTAGAAGTTCTGACTGCACCTAAGCTAGGATGACTGAGCTGCAGGGCCAAGGGAGAGGAGAGGATGTGGAGCTGGGGGGGCTCCAGAAGATGTAAGGAGAGTGGTTTAATCTACAGAGCTCTTGTTAAGTTCCAAAGGGGCAGCCCTGTTAGTCTAGTAAAGCAAAAAAAGCAAGGAGTCTTGTGGCACTTAAAGACTAACAGATTGATCTATTGCATGAGCTTTTGTGGTAGAATATCCCAGTTTGTCAGATGCTTTGAAACAGGGGCGTCGCTGCCCCGGGGAGGGACCCGGGGCACCAGCCCAAGCCCCGCCCCTGGCCTGCAGGCCATGCCCCCTGGCCGGGGAAAGGGCCAGAGGCTGCCATGTGCCACTGCAGGCAGCTGGGCCGCGCATCCCCAGGTGGAGACAGGGCCGGAAGCGGCCGTGGGCGGCTGGGCCCCGCACCTCCAGCCGGGGACTGGGACGGAGCGGCCTCTTCAGCCGCGGGCGGCTGAGCCCCAGATCCCCAGCTGGGGACGCAGCTGTCATGGCTGCGGGTGGCTGGGCCCGGATCTCTGGCCCGATCAGGCTGGAAACCGGGAGAGGCGGGCCCTGCCAGACCGGAGGCACATGCCCCGGGTGCTCAGTGCCAGCTACACCCCTGCTTTGAAGAGGGAGAACTTACAGAATTGGATAAAAATAAACGCAGGGGAGTGTAAGCCATGGGATCAGGTCATACTGCAACAGCAAATCAGAGCTCTAGGGAGCTAAAAGAGGGGGTCACAGCTCTCAGCTTTGACCTCCCCCCCCCCTTCAGGGCTGGAAGCACCTTTTATTTCCTAGTTCATGACATTGCCAGCCCTTGTGCAACATTTGTGATACTGAGGAATTTGCATTCTGGGATGGTTTCTGCTAATTTGGAAGAATTCTTTTTTACTCAAATGGGTTGACATTTTATGAAATTTGATTTTGTTGTGTTTTTTCCATGAAATTTTATATGTGGGAAATGTGGTTGCTCTGATGATGTGGCATTGTGATCTGTTGTGACACTCATTTCATTTTCAGGACTGTATTGTGAAGTTCAACCAGAAAGAGATTTTTAATAATAAAGAATAAGGATGAGTGGATGGGGGTTTCGATGAGTTGGGTTATAAAAGGAAGTACATGTCAGGTGCTGAAAGAGGCGGAAAAAAGGTTGGCTGTTGAATAGGCAATATGAAAGCAGTCCAGTTCACTATCCAAAGTCTTAAAGCAAACAAAAATGCTATGCTTTTTATTATGTGAGCTTAGTTCCTATGGGGGCCCCATAGTGGGCCTTTGCCTAGGGCCCCAGAAAACCTAACGCCACCTCTGCTTGGAGCCACTTGCTGGCAGTGGCCGGGGCCGGGGCTGGGGCGAGAGTCAGATCCAAGCTGCTTGCCAGAAGTGACAGAGGACAGATCGGATCCACCCAGGCCACCTGCTACTTGTCAGTGGTAGCTGTGGCTGGATTGGGATCGCGGGCCATATCTGGCCCTGGAGTGGGGTGGGGGGTGGGGCCTAACCCTTTCTTTGGGGCAGCATTGTTTCTGGTCCCTTCCAAACCTAATAATCTGTGATTCTATAGCTGCTGGCCATGAGGCCAGGAAGAGAGCCGCCACCTCCTGGGACACTTGGCTCAACCCTCATGCTGCTGGGCCTTTTTTCTGCCTGGACTGGGTCAATGAGATGGATCTTGATGACATCACCACTTGCACCAGCTAAATGGTGGGTTACTTTCCAGTAACCATGCTTCTTCAAGATGGGCTGTTCTTATTCATTCAGGAATAGGTGTTTCCATGCCAGAGTGCCAGATTGGTCAGAACTTTTTGCCCTAGCCTGTCAGAAGAGGGCAGGCAGCCACCACTCCCCTGCGCCACCCCGTGGCTATATATGTGGCCGCCGCCCAACCCCTCCCCAGTTCCTTGGAGTCACCAACTGCAGATGCGGGGACAGGGGGAGGGATCTGAATGAATCCGAGCAGCTCATCTCGAAGAAGGACGGTTACTGGTAAGTAACCCACCATTCTTCTTCGAGTGCTGCTCAGATACATTCAGGAATAGGTGACTGCTAGCCATGCTGATGGATGGCGGGTGGAGTTGGCTCTTCCACCTTCAGCACAGCATAACTCTGACATGGGTATTGTCCACGCCCAGGGTCCTGGAGAGGTCTAGGAGATCGACCTAGGACCATCGCCCAGCAAGGGTAAACAGGGATTGCCGGACCTAAACCAGAGGGGAAAGTAGGCCCAGTTGCCCAAGCGCCTAGTGTGGCACCTACACAGGAGGGCCTGAGGTCACCTTATGGATAGAAGGGCTACCAGCATATCTTGGTTAAAGATGAGGATCGCAACTCTAACCGCTCTGCCTAAAGGCATACTGGCAGAGTGTGAGAGAAACCCAGATGATTAGTGTTCTGGCAGCAGCACGTGATAATGTACCTTCTACAAGGGAATTCAGGAGGCCGTAGGATCGTTGGGCTGGCATTGGTGGATGCCAGCACCTCCAGGACGAGGAAAGAGAAGGTGTACCGTGTTTCCCTTGGTCTGGCAGTATGAGACACGCATGTACTATGAGCGGGATAGGTGCGGGAATCTGAGACATTTGGCATCCCATAGAGGGGTAGGCTACCAGCAGTTAGGGCCTAGGAGAGTTACCTTGTCCTAGGTTGGGGGGAGTACTAGCAGCCGGAGGTGGCAGCCAACAACCTTAAGGAGCGCACTGCAAGTAGAGTACCCAGATCGTCACGGAGAAGGCAGTGCCTGGCCACTAAATGGCCCTATACAAGGCAGACCGGGAGAGAACTCCGCATGAGCCTGATGGGTGTAACCCACGTCTATGCGAGCCTACCAATGGCACAGTGGCAGTCCCTGTTGAATAAGACTGCCGGTAATCAATAACCTTTTGTCAACACGAGGGAGTAGTAATATGATTATTTCCCTTGTCTTCCTCTTCTTTCCCCCTTCTCTCCCTTCTCTCACTCTTTTTTTTTTTTTTTTTTTTTTTGGGAGTTGGTAATCAGCCAGAGGAGTATAGAAAGCGAGGAGCTGGTTGTGATAGAACAACACCCAGGGGTCGCTCATAAGAATGAGAAACCCGGGGATCAAGACCTGTGGCCTATGGGACATTGGTTTACATGACCTTGTACCACCAGGCTGGGACCAGCCAGTGTGGTCCAAACTTTACGACTGGAGACATACCGATGCGTGTGCCCAGGTAGGGGCGCCCCGAAGGGAAGGCCCCCTTGGGGAAAAAGGACATATGTGAGGAAGGAAAAGCGTCTATCAAGGGAGCGGGGAAGGAACGCCACTTCGAGGGTACACATCCTGCCGGCTTCTTATGAGCTTTCGTTTTATCTGAAGGGCCTGCTACAAACATGTTACTGCCCTTAGGAGACTTGCACTGGGAGTGGGTTCTATCAGAGACAGCTGGCTCCCAAACTCCCAATCGGTGGTCGGGTTGACGGGTGGTGTAATAAGAGGTTTATCGAGCAGGAAAGGCCCTTAGTATTCGGTTGGGCCTGACCGTAATACCAAATCGCTACTGCGATGGCTAGAAAGTCCTCAAAGCATGAGGAAGGAGAGGGCATTGGACCCACAGAGTATACAAGTGGGGTGTCCTGGAGCTATGCTGCGACAAACCCAGCACTATGACCATCTGAGGGAAGGACTATGAGACGAACCCCGCTGGGTATTCCTCAAGGGATGATGACTAGGATCAGGCTCCCACCCTGGCAGCGGGAATGGTCTTTGGCTATACACGCTGAGCTCTGCTTGGAGCCTCCGCCAGACCTTGAACCCCTTGCTCTTAGGCTAAAGCTTCCTGGCTACTTGCTGCACTGTCCAAGTAGTGGGGAAGGAACAGGGGAAAGCATCTTGTGACCCACGGGACAGTACTGGAGACAGCAGAGTGATATGTTGCCACGGGGACGGCTCCACGGTACCAGAGCTCAGGGATGCAACGGGCTCCGGAGATTCAGAGGCCCAGGCCAGTGGTGGGGAAGGGGACCGGTGCCGATTATGTTGGGCCCAGGCCCTCAACATGAAGGCCGGCTTCCCCCTTCTAACCGGCACTGGGGAGGGAGGTGTAGGCAGCAGGAGGAGCACCCTTGCAGCCTTCACTGCCTCCAGGGTTATTGGGATAGGCATCGACCCCGACCGGCCCCTGGGGGAGCGCTGTGTTGAAGACATGGGCCTATGATGGCGCCGCGGTACTGGGGTAGAGCGCAACCGGTCCCTGGCAGAGCCCCATGTTAGGGACGTGGGGCTGTGTTGGCACCGCAGTACCGAGGTCGGTACTGAGCTTGTCCTGTGGCCCCTGTTGGCACGGTGCCATGCGGGTCACAGTGCCGAACTGGCACGCAGTACCGCAGGAGGTCCCGAAGCCTCAGGAGGGGGCTGCCGAGCCTGCTTGGAGGCCAGGGCATGGCTCCTTTGCTCCCTGTCCTTGATTGTCCTCGGCTTGAAGGACAGACAGATTGAGTATGTGGTGACCATATGGCTCTTGCCCAGGAACTAGAGGCACTTCTCATGGGGATCATCCTGCAGGAAGGCCTTGCCGCATTCAGCACAGGGTTTGAACCCCCGCATGGCGGGCGACAGAGTAGCGCGATGTTCTGGCCCGGACAGGGAGACCATCTTCAGTGGAACTACCTCCACAAATAGATGCTCCCAGTCAGGTGAGAAGCTTATAAAGTGAGAGAAGGACAAGCTGCTTGCAAAGCGCAATGAGCAGGCAGTTTCACAATCGAGGCAAAGGCAGAAGAAATGAAACTGGGGAGGGGTTGGGTGGTGGCCACATAAATAGCCACGGGGTGGCGCAGGAGGCGGTGGCTGCATGCCGTCTTCTGACAGGCTAGGTCAAAAAGTTCCGACCAATCCAGCACTCTGGCACGGAGACACCTATTCCTGAATGTATCCAAGCAGCACTCGAAGAAGAATCCTAGCTACTACCTGGGATGTGAGAGTCTTTCACCCTCCCCTTGGGAGGGGGTATAGCACAAAGGTCAGGCTGAATAGCCTCATAGATGGCTTAATCTGCAAAGGGCCATAATCACTTCTCTGTAGGAAATGCTGCAGATTGCATCCCTGGATTCTCCTTTGCTCTTCCTTGAGGTCTGCAGGAGGTCCAGGCTCTGTGCAAAGAGGTACTGTGCTTCCATGCTGGTTCCCACCTCCCTAGACAGGGCTGTCCCGGGGGGGCGGGTGCGCAGCTCCAGGTGAATCGTCCTCTGCGGGGCCCCCACTCACCTCCCCTGACACTGGGGGGGGCGGGGCCGGCTAGCCAAGGGGAGGGGCAGGCCCCTTCTCCAGCGATCCAATGCCAAAGACTGGGTGAACTGGTGAAAAGCAGTGGCCTGGTTTAGCACTGCTGCTCCGCCCCCTGCCCCACTCTCTGCTTTCAGCTCTGTACCAGAACAGGGGGGAGAGGGGTGGGAGGTAGCGCAGCCAGGGGGTAGCTGTATGGGCTCTGCGTGGTCTCCCACTCCCTCCCCACTGCTCTGACACAGGCAAAAGCAGTGCATGTGGTGGGGGCACGGACCGGCAGTGCTGAACCAGCTTGCTGCTTTTCGCTGGCTCGCCCACGGCATTGGGGGCAGCAGTGTAGGCCCTGCGGGGCCCTAGGTGGCTGCCTTGCTAGCCTTACCCTAGGAATGACCCCGTCCCTAGGCACCTCCTGCCAGAGCCCTGTGCACCAAACAGTCCCCTAAGGGAGCAGAGTTTGCGTAGGATTGTGGGACAGTGGATGACATAGTGGTCAGCAGTAATGTACCTCCAAGAGGCATAGGGGTGCAGAAAGCACCTGTTCCTCCTGGCCCCAGATCAGAGGGACCCCAGAGCAATGTTTCCTCTAAGCTGATGATGCAGCTGAGCAACTTATGGACGCAGCTGAACAACTTCCCTGCTGGTTCCCCAACCCAGGGTCAGGCCCCTGCCCATTGGCTCCTCAGGCTCATTCCTAACTTGCTCATGGGCATTATCAGCTTAGAGGAATCATTGATTACAGGCAAGGTTTTAGAAATAAAAAGGTTATATTAAATTCAGCATGTTGTAATTATATATTCAACCTGGTAAACAAATCCCATAATCTGTAATTTTGACAAATTTTTGTCAAGATTTTGACAAATAAAGGTGGTATGGACACAATATTTTCAATGAAAAATTATGTGCTTTTTGGTACTAGCTAGTTAAAAAAAAAAAGTTGAAATTCAAAACTTTTGCATTTTAAATTTTGATGAAAAAAGAGAAAAATGTTCCTGAAAATGTTTACTGAATACCATTTTGTTTTTCAACCAGCTTTTTTATACAGTTTATTATTTTTGAACATTGATGTCATTCCCTTCCTTCTCACTTGTTAGAAAATGAGAAACAAGTAACCAATCATCTGGAAAGCTCTTACTGGAAGTTTTCTGCTTCCATGTTTCAAATAATGACCTAACAAATTCAGTTGAACTTCAGTTATGATTCTTTGGATTACACCTCAAAACAAACAAGGAGTCCAGTGGTACTTAAAGACTAACAAATATATTTATTGCTTGAGCTTTTGTATGAGAAAATCCTTCTTTCTCAGATGCTTTGAAGATGAGGGAACTTACAGAATGGGAGGAAATAAATGCAGGCGAGTGTAAGCCATGGGAACAAATCACACTGTAACAGCAAATCAATGTGACCTGTTTCCACGGCTTACACTCCCCTGCATTTATGTCCTCTCATTCTATGAATTTCCCAATCTTCAAAGTGTCTGAAGAGGGATTTTCTTCCATGAAAGCTTTGGCAATAAATAAATCTGTTTGTCTTTAAGTGCCACAGGACTCCTTGTTTGTTTTACTGAACTAGACTAAGACGGCTACCCCTTTGATTCTGATAAATCCAGACGGTCAGTTATTGCTGGTCAAAGGTAAATAGGACTTCAGAAGTAAATTAAACATTGACCTTTAAGAGTTATCCAAAGTTTCCTCCACTCTATGTCCAGGAGCAGGATGTTTAGTTTAGGTCACTCCAAATGTGGCTGAATTTCTTTTGGATGATCAGCTTGCTCTGCTAGCTCATCACATTGGATTGTGTTGAGGAGAGGGACTGCCGGGGCTACTGAACTCTGAGGTTTGGAGTTTGGCTACAAGTGCTGGACCAAATGCCATGAAAATGACTGCATGGGGGGTGGGAAAAGGGGAGGAGACAGACAGCTTCCTGCTGAGCTGGACCTCACAGAGCACTTTAAAGCCAGCCCTACCTTGTCCAGCAAGTGAAAGGGGCCAGCAAGGAGCAGCTCTTGGGCTGCTTCTGCATGAGCCCCTGACCCCATCCCTGGGCTCCCTACAAAACCGAGCTGGGGAACGCTGCACAAACACCTTCTCCGCAGGAGGCTTGAGGGCAATGGGGCTAACTCCGCCAGGCTTGGATGTGGCGTGAGGCCACTTCACCTGCTCCTCACTTTGGCCCCGACAGGTGCCTTCCCCAGCCCCCTCTGGCTTCCTGCCACTTCCTCGGGGAGATTTTAACTGCCAGGCCGATGGCTAACCAGGTCATTCCCCCCCCCCACACACACACAGCTGGCCGAGCCTCCCCACCATCCCACCCTAACCTGCCCACCCTGCCGCTGGCTCGCCCTGCTCCCTTTCCCCAATGGCTGCCTGTCCCCTACCCCCCCCCCCACCTCCACTCAGGGCTCCCTTACCTGGCTGCTCGAGCAGCCATGCTACCGGCTCCTGCTCCTACTCTGAGCCTGCGCAGGCTAAGGGCACGAGTTTTAAAAACTCCAAGGCCCAGCCTGGGGCAGTTCCCTACTGGCTGGAACAGTGGGTTACTTACCAGTGACCATCCTCCTTCGAGATGGGCTGCTTGGATTCATTCAGTAATAGGTGAGTCCATGCCACAGCACACGACTGGTCGGTAATCTTTTTACCCAAGCCTGTCAGAACAGAGCTGGTGGCCACCACCCCCCTGGCCACCCTGTGGCTATATATACGGCTGCTGCCTGGCCGCTCCTCAGTCCCTAAAAGTTGCCAACTCCAAGTTGCAGGGATGGTGGGAGGGTTCTGAATGAATATGAGCAGCTCATCTCAAAGAAGGATGGTTACAGGTAAGTAACCCACCGTTCTTCGAGCACTGCTCGGATACATTCAGTAGTAGGTGACTGCTAGCCGTACTGATGGATGGTGGGCAGAGTTGGGTTCTCTTCTGCCTTCAGCACTGCACCCCCCCTATAAAGGCCAGTGGCCCAGGCAAAGGAGGCTGGTAAGCAGTACGGCCTGGCCTAAGAGGGGAAAATAAAGGCTGACGCCTCTCGAGTGCTTTCTGTCTACGATCAACAGGAGCAGTGGGTGGCCTAAAGTTGCCTTATCATGGGAAAAAAATGAAAGCACAGCCACTGATTCCAGGATTGGTGAGGCACATTCACGCAGAGGACGTCAGAGGTCAGGATACGCATCTGTCAGCGTATAGACCGGATACCTCTCCTGGCCTTAGGCCTACAATATGTACCTTAGCTGGTGACGGGGAACTGGACCTACTAACAGCGAGTACATCGAGGCAGAAATGGAAGGGGCAGGGGAGGAAAAGAGAACCCTTTGCTGGTCCAGCCAAGGAGGTAAATCCCAGGGAGGTATGGAAACCATAAATGACCACCTGGTAAAAGGTCATAAATTCCCTTCAGACTTATGACATATGTCTCCCCACATAGTGCGTGGATGGAGAATGAGCTGGGAGTATGAGTGAATCTCTCGCTCTGGCTAGAAAGACTTTTGAAGAGTGGTAGAGTCTGGTGGGACACTGGTTACTCCCTCCATTAAGGGCCACAGAGTGAGAAGGGGAGCATCTGAGGGTGACCTGGCACTGAGGATACATTAGGGAGAGGAGGTATCACCCACAAAGGAAGAGGAAAATAGGGGGACCAGGGCCTGTTGACCACCGCTTTTGGGACTGGACAAAAGTGGGGAAAAGGGCAGAACCCCGAAAGGAGAGCAGGGGGTAGGGAAAATGGGCCACTGACTAACATCACAGATCTGGACAAAGGACTGCAGTCAATTAGCGGCTTTACTAGTGACCCTCGTGGAAAACATTTGGTCAGAATGGCACCAGGCAAAAGACCCAAGAACCCTCTGAACCAATTGGTGAGTTTGGAGTGGGTTGGTGGGGGTGTAGTTAGAAAAGGATTCATTCCTACCTCAGAAGGAGAGGGCCGCATAAGGAACTACGTAGAACGAATTATGGTTCACCCGACCGGGTGACAAGTGTCTTTGATTCTGCCCTCTCAGTGGTTGGAGCAGGACTAGCTTGCAGGTTCATTTCCGCTCCCTTAGGCAGGGGCCCTTTTTGAGGGTCCTTGTGCCACTTCCTCTAGTACACAAACTTCCTTCTGAGGACAAGGAGGATTGAGCCAATGATCTTGGTGGCTCCAAACTACCCCGATCCACTCTGGTACTATGAACCTTGTCTTGAACCTAGCAGTTTGGGGTTGCGCATTTGGTGAAGCAAAGGCGGTTTTGCTCCAGTTGGAGACATTGAGGTTCCCTTTCCTAGGTGGAGAGAAAGGGGGAATGTGCAAGGGGTTCCCTTAAGGTGAGGAGCAATGTTCCCTCTAACTACTCGTAGACTGTGTGCACAATCAATTTCTTTGTGTGTGCAAAAACATTTCTTTGTGAGCACCAATATTAGCACTACTGAATTTTTTTGTGCACACTTTATTTTGTTGTGTGCGCAGGTTTCATGACCTGTGTGTGCGCACACATGCTTAGAGGGAACAATGGTGAGGAGTCCTCAGGGCGTGTTAGCACAGAGGACCTGGGGTGGCCTGATAAGGGAAGGAGAGGAATCGCTGCAACGTAGGGCTCTCAACTTAGGAGACCTTTATGCAGGAAAATAAAGGACAGCAGGAACGTCGCTGTGGAGGAAAGACCCCGTGGCTCCACTCTCCACCGGGGCATGATCCGGCCTCGGGCTCCTGTCACCTCCTGCCTGGCTCTGGATCCCTGGCTGCAGCCGGGCACGGCGGGAGAGGTTGGTGCTGCCGCAGGCAGCGTGGCCTCAATTCCTGGCGGGGGACCAGGCTGGGAGCGGCAGGCGCCGCTGCGGCTGGGAGAGGCAGGAGCGGCAGCCAGCTGTGCCTCAGATCTCAGATCAGCCTGGAATGGGGCTGGGAGATGCAGGGCTGCCCCAGACATGCGGGGAACTGGCGCTGGGACTTGGGGCTCATGCCCCATGTGCCAGGCGCCAGCGACGCCCCTGAAGGAGAGCATGTGCACTGAGGGGATTACCAACTAGAGTGAACATAAGCAACCAGCTCGGCTGTCTGCCGATTCAAATCCCAAGAGCAGACATAACTAAGTTGATGGGGTCTTGCAAACCCGAGAGCAAGAACCTCAAAAGCAGTCTAGGAAAAAGGGGGAGGGAGAAGGGGTGCAAAGCCCACCCCAACAGTAGGCCAAGTAGTGTGGATTGCTCTGTTTCTTTCTTTTTGAACAGTTGGGAATCACCCAAGGCATGAAAAATGTCAGTGCCCAGTGCCCAGTGCCCAGGATTTGAAAACTACATACAGGGGATGATCCTCCCAGGAAGGGAAGAATGCCAGCCTCTCAGAAGTACAGCATAGGGGCCCACAGGGACCCCACAAAACCTTAGGAGGAACTACCCTCTGAGGAAAAGGGGAGAATATTGAGGCGGGGGGAATATTAGAAAACATTGGGAAATAAGTCCCGGTTGGTCATTCGAGGCATGTGGAAGTGCAGGAAGTGCAGTCATGTTGCCTTTCACGCGTATAACCCCTCGTGTTGCCTAACAATAGCACAGTTTATTATGGGGTAGGGGTGGGTTTGATGAGAGAAGGGTTCCTCGAACCTTGACTCATCCCTGAATTCGAGGGTAGCTTCTTCTGAGGTAAATAGGAGAGCTGCCCAGGTTTTAACCCCTGCGGGTCCTCAAAGATAAAACAAGACTTGGCACTGGTTGGAGGAGAAGCAGGGGGGGACATCCCCCATGGGGAGGAATCCTTAGAGGATTCCGATGGAACCACCAGATGATTCTTGTGGGACGGGGGTAGTACCCTGCATTAGGCTCTTATCTCAGGGTTGCCCCCTCACATGGGGTGGGTAGGCTTTTTCCTGGTACTTGAGGTGGACCAGGTAATATTCTCCCGAGACGGGGGGAGAACGAGCAGCCTGGTTTGATGTTGAGCCAACTGGCCCGTCAAGTAGGGGAATGGTACGCTTTGAAATAAAGGTTATTTGATTTTTTTGCACCCAGTCGAGTACACCAGAAGGGCATAAAAAGGGTGTTGAATGCCCCTTACAGACTAGGGGGGCAGCTAGTAGGCCAGGAAGGCAGCAAGCCCAAGTGTTTTCATCCCCACGGGGGTTCTGGGGACTACAGAGCATGGCATCCATTCCAACTGCGAAGAGAGACCCACCCTCAAAGGGGAGGTCAAGTATGGCCTGCTGGAAGGAAGGGGGTACCCTTGCTTCTCTGAGCCAAGCCGCCTGACTCAGGGCTATGGCTGAGGCTACACTGTGGGAATCTGTCTACAGCCAATAACAGCAGGTCTTAGGATGCTATTCTGCCCTCCTCAAGAAGGGCATCATAGTCTACCCTGTTCTCCTAAGGGAGCAGATGTCTGAATTTGTTCATGGACTCCAACACATCCATTGTGTGTCTGGCTACCAAGGCCTGATTATTGGCTACCCATAGCTGGAAGGTAGAGGAAGAGTATGTCTTCTGCCCTAGGAGATCCAGCTCCCTCATGTCCCTTGATGCCGAGAGAGGATCCTGAGAATCCTGCCTTGGATCCAGTGCTGCTTCCAACACCCCTTGAGGCAGTGCTGGGTGGTGGCTGAGGAAGGGAAAGTCTCTTGCTGGGACCTGGTATTTGTGCCCTGCCGTGACTGAAACTGCAGTGACAGACCCAGGGATTTGCCAACGGGACAGGGTGAGGTCCCATACGCTGGGGTGTAGAGGAACTATTATGGGCTCAGATAAAGCAAACACCAGGCCAAATAAAGTGTCAGTGGGCCCCGTGGGAGACTGAGCCTGCAAACCTACATGAGCACAAACACGGCAAAGGAGGTCAAAGTGTGCTGTGAGATTTTCTGTGTAGGAGCTTGGCATGGGGTTCAGGGCTCTGTCTGGCGCAGTAGAAAACAGGGCTGAGCCCAGCAAAGTGGTACCGCAGGGACCCGTTGGGGTGTCTTGGGGAGACCACTCATGGGGTCGATACTTAAAGGCAATCAATACCGAGGGCCATGGACGTGGCTGTTTATTTACCCTTGAAACCCCTTCCTCCAGGCTTGGGGACCTAGAGGCCTCCCGGGACTGTGTCTGCAATGTCGGAGGAGGCAGGGTAATACGGTGCCGAGCGGAGGACTCAGTGGTACCGGGGCCTTCCTGTGTGGCTGGCTCCAAAGTCAGGGAACTCAACACCGAGATCGGTGATGGAGTCTGGTACCGCATTTGGGGCAACCAGGCTCCCAAAGCGAAAACCGATTTACCCCTTTTCTTGGGAGTGGGAGGCATTGGCAGGAGGAGGAGTATCTTTGCTGCCTCAAAGGCCTCCGGAGTGGTAGGGACTGGCACTGACTCCTGCCGGTCCCGAGGCAACCCCTGGGTGGAGGACCTAGATCAGCGCCAATGCCCCAGCACCGACACCGGTACCGAACTCAGCTTCTTTTGCTTTCAGAGAGAGTGGCACCAGGACAGCTCTGGTGCCAAGCTGGCACATAGTGCCGAAGGAGGCCCCGAAGCTTCGGGGGTAGGCTGCCACACTTGCTCTGAGGCCAACGCACGGTGCCTTTGCTCTCTGTCTTTATTGGTCCATGGTTTGAAGGACTGACAGATAGAGCAATCAGTGACCAGATGGGCTTCACCCAAAGACCAGCGGCACTTCTCGTGGGGGTTGTCCCATGGAAAGGCCTTGCCACAGGGAGCACAAGGTTTAAACCCTGGCATGGGAGGCGGCAGGTAGGAGCGATGTTCCTGCTCCAAAGCTGCGCTTGGTGAGAGTAGTGCTTTTTGGTGGAACAACATCCACAAAGAGGTGTTCCCAGTCATGCAAATGGCTCATACAAAGCATAGAGACAGGCTGCCTGCGTAATCGCAAGGAGTGGGCTGTTCCAGTACCATCACTGAGGGTGGAAAATGGAATTGAGGAGGGGCTGGGCAGCGGCCACATATATAGCCACGGGGTGGCCAGGAGGCTGTGGCCACCAGTCCTGTTCTGACAGGCTAGGGCAAAAAGATTTCTGACCAATCATGAGCTGTGACACAGACACACCTATTACTGAATGTATCCAAGCAGTGCTCGAAGAAGAAGAGTCACTTCTGGCCACAGCTGTAGGCTGCGTGTGGCCGGTAGCAGTTCCCTGTGTGGGGGAGCGCCAGGGTTGTGTATCTGCGCTGACGCACAGCCTACAGGGAACATTGCCCCAGAGGCAGGGGTGAGAGTTGAAGTGGCTCCTGTGGGGTCTAAAGGAGAGAAATAATGCAGTACAGATGGCAATTCACCCTTCCATGTCCCCTGGCAGATGTGGTATTTTATTTCCCCAGGGTGCTGATAGCTTTGTAGATACCTTGATTTCAGGGGGTGCTGCCAAATGATATCCCAGCGCAGTAGTACCATCAGGGAAGCTACAGAGATATGCATGTAGATGATTGTGATTTAGAGATGCTCCCTAGCATGGAACAGCGTTGTGTGAACTGGGAGACATGCCCTACATCAGACCAAACATGGCTGCCCTCAGCTGTACTCCTTGGAGTCACTCCCATCAGTGTTATTAAAGTTGTACTCCTTCCTCATTAACAATTTATTCTTAAGGAGCCCTCAGGATCATTACAGGATGTCAGCAGTGTTGAATCAGTTCAGAAACTACAAAGATGGAGAAAAGCTACATCTGCAACTGACAGCACAGACAAACAAGAACGTCAGTAAGTCAGTGAAAGCACAGCTCTAATAATGGATGTTTGACAGCATCCCTCCAGTCTGCAAATGTCAGGCAATATTGCAAAGAACCAGAAAAAGATTGTGTAATGTTTCTATTGTATTTGTCTGCCATTGGGGCACAGGACAGAGATGAAAACCTTAAATTATTTGTATTTTTAAATGTGCTGCTTCCCAGCAATTGGATGTTTATTATAACTTTGAGTTGGAGGCAGATAAAAGCATGAAGTTGCATATAATACTGACTAAATCTGAGGAATATTGCATGCCAAAAAGGAATGTGACTTTTGAGAGGCACAGATTTTTTTTATCCATCCATGCAAAAACCAGATGACACCACAGAGCAATATGTCACAGAATTAAGGAAACTAAGTAAAACTTGTAATGGTGGTGGCTTGATGGATCTGATCACAGGAGAGGGATTAATTTTGAACAAATCTCTCCAGGTATGGAACTTATAGAATGGGAGGAAAATAAATGCATGGAAGCCTAAGTCATAGGATCAGGTCAGACTGTCACACTAAATCACAGCAGTTGTTTAGATTCAAACAGTGGAAAACAGCACATAGAGGGAGGCCTGCATTTATTTTCCTTCCATTCTGTAAATTCCCCATCTTCAAGTGTCTGATGAAGTGAAAATAAATGTGTTAGTCTTTAAAAGTGCCATAGGACCCCTTGTTAGCTTTGTTGAACTAGACTAACATGGCTACCCCTCTGGGGCTTCATTATAACCAGGGGTTAAAGTTACCTGGAAAGCCCCAGAATGCCTTTCTGGGGCCCCCTGTTTTTTCAAGCGGTAGCATTCAGGGGCCCCTAAAAATAGGGGAACACGCCAGAAGACTGCGTTCCAGGGCCCCCTAAAAATAGAAAGAATGTGCAGGAATGCACTCCCCTAGGGCAGGGTCAGGGAAGGGGCTGTGGGCTGGGCGAAGTCCAGCCACCCCTCCCTTCATTCCCCAGAAGCCTGCAGCAGCCCCAACCCTTCCTGCTGGGGCTGGTGGCACGTGAGACCCAGGGCCCCTCTCATCGGCCAGCTGGCCAGTGCCACATGCAACCTCCCTTCCCCTGGCTCAGCTCCTCGGCCACCTCGGCAGTGCGGGTAAGGGGAGCTTGGGGGGTTGGGGCAGCCAGTTGTGAAAGTGTGCAGGAGGTGGGGTGAGATGGGGGCTGAGGAGGACATGGGGGAAGAGTCTGATGGGAGGGCAGTAGCTGGGGTTGGGGGGCTGAAATTTGGGGGGCAGTAGCTAGGATGGGGAGTAGGTGTGGGAAGCAGTAGCTGGGGTGGAGGGTAGGTATTTGGGAGGCAGTAGCTGGGGTGGGTGAAGGGGACCTGGACCTGTGTGAGGGGGGCCCAGAAATTTAGAAGGATTCCAGAGCCTGCCAAATTATACTTTAACCCCTGGTTGTAACTGTGGGAATCATAATCATTTTGCAAACTGCTGCGGATCCCAAAGGCACAGAAGTCAAGTGAATGGAACACTGAAACTGGACACAGGAGCTCAATTGGGTTAATATTCTGTCTGCACTAGATTATGAGAGACTGGGAATAAGACCTAAAATGGAAACAACAAACAACAAAATGACTGAGTACTGGAACAAATATTCCAGTGCTGGGGGTATGCTTCATTAGCATTAACATAAAATCACCATATACAGGCTCCTTTTCACTGTAGTCCCATGGGAGGTGATATCAGTTTTGGACCTGGCTGCTTGTGAGAAGCTCAATCAGGTAAAAAGAGTGCTGTCACTATGAGGTTATTCTGGTTATTAGGTGGTTTTTCAGGAACAGTAGGACCAGCCCCAGGGACTGGATTGCTTGCAGAGTGATCCTATAATCCAGATAAATAAGCAGGTCCCTCCCATTTCTCATCTTGTAGAAAGGTGCCATTTGCACTACTTGATAAACTCAAGGCAGAGCTTGCAAGGATGGAAGCAATGGACATAATACAACAAATAGAGGGGCCAACAGAATGAGTGGGCTCCCTAGTCATTGTGGGGAAAAACCACCAGTCAGCTATACATGTACTTAGGTCCCAGAGACCTTAACAAGGCTGTACAAAGAGAACATTTAAAACTATCAACCAAAGAAGAAATTATGGCTCAGTTTGCTAGTGCTCAATATTTGAGTAAATTGGATGCATCCTCAGGGATTTGGCAGCTAAAATTAAGAGGAAAACTCAAAATAATGTAGATTTCCTACTCCAGTATGAAGATACAGATTTTTACACTTACTCATCGGTGTAGCTTTAGCACAAGAGGTGTATCACAAAACTATGCACATGATTCATGAATGTATTAGTGATGTGGACACCTCCATGGATTATGACATCATCTGTGGTTCAATGAAAGAGGAGTGAGATTGCTAACTTCAGAAAGTGCTGGATGCAAACTAGAGCTGTAAACCTCAAACTAAATAGGGACAAATGTGTCTTAGGACTTAAAGAAATGACTTCTGTAGGGGACATTATTTCCTATGAAGGTGTAAAAACCTGATAAGAGGAAGATTTCAGCCACTGAAATGATGCCATGTGCCCAGTCAAAGAAAGATGCCCTACAGTCCCTGGGAACATTAAATTACCTTGGAGAATTCATACCTAATCTTTCTGCCCAAGCAGCGCCATTGAGACAACTCCTAGAGGACAAAAATGAATGGTGTTGGGCTGATGCACAGGAGGAATCATGGGAAGGTATAAAACAACACCTGATACAAGAACCAGTATTGTAGCTCTATGCACCAGAAAGGCCTATTAAGATTTCAGCAGATGCACTGCAGTCTGGATTGGATGCAGTGATTTTACAGAAACATGAGGATTGCTGACAACCCATGGCATATGCATCTAAATCACAGACTGATGTAGAAACTAGATATGCACAGATTGAGAAAGAGCTCTTAGGAATCTTGTTTGCCTATGAAAGACTGGACAGACAGTGGAAGTTGAAGCGGATCACAAGCCCTTGATTGCACTATTTAGCAACTCCTAAATGACTGTAGCTTAAGGATTCAAAGAACGATGATAAAGTTGCAAAGGTATAATTTGCTGGTGACATACCTGCCTAGGAAATTGATGTTCACAGTGGATGTACTTTCCAGAGCAGTAGCACTTATGGCACCCAAGAAGACATTGGAGACGCAGGTGCAAGCGTACGTAGATGTGATTGTGAAATCAGTTTCCATAGCTAATGAGATTCTGCAGCAAATAAGAGATGAATCATGGGGATTCTTAAAGAAGTGAAAACTAAATTGTGGCCTGAAGAAATAAGCTGTTTCTGTCTAAAACAGACAAGACTATTGGAACTGCAGATGTGACCAGACCTTGATAGATGGGTGATTTTCAAGGGCAGTAAGATCATAATTCTCCTGAGTATCTGAAAAGAAATACTACAAATGATCCATGAGGCTCAATTAGAAATTGAGACATGCAAAGCACGAGTGCAAGAGGTACTGTATTAGCTGTGGATCAATCATGATATTTCTGGTGTAATAAGAAAGTGCTTTTTGTGCTTGAAATATACACAATGCCAAGAAGAAGAGGTACTGATACCCTTTCCAGTTCTACAAAGGCTTTATGAAAAGGTACATGCTGATTTATTTACTTGGCATTCGAAGGATACTTAATAGTCACCAATTTTTACTCTCAGTGTCCAGAAATTTGCACACTGCATGCTACTTACTATAAGTCAGTGATAGCTGTCATGAAAGGAATTTTTTCCAGACACCGAATTCCAGATGAGGTCTTTAGCAATAATGGGCTGCAATTTTCCAGCACAAAGTTTAGGCAGTCTGTCTCAGATTGGGATCTTCATAATGAAACCTCCAATCAAAATTGCTCCCAGTCGAAAGGACTGGTGGAAAGGTCTATACAGAGGGTAAAGAACCTGATGAAGAAGACTTTTGACCAGGGGGAGTGGGGAGAGTAGGGATGTGTCTATGAAGAGTTGCTGGTCTACAGAAGTAGAGTCCTGGAGAATAGCTTTTTTCCAGCTCAGCTGCTAATGGGAAGAAGCATCAGATCTAATTTACGTATTATTGATATTGCTAACTTGCTGTCATCTCAGAAAAATGCCACCATTTGGAAGATGAAAGGAAATCAGACATGGAAGCAAAAATATTATTTTGGAGAAAAAGGCCTGTGATCTTCCATCTCTTAACTCAGGTGAGAGACTGTGTCTGAGGAATCACATCTCGAATTCTTGGGGCTAAAAGGATACCATTAAAGTACTGCTGTGTCCACAGTCTTACATGGTCCAGACAGACCAAGGGCACACACTTCAGTAGGATCTATGAGTTATCCTAGAGAGCTCCAACACTGTGAAGTTGAGGTGGATTCCAGCATATCTCCTGTGACTGATGGGGTATCATCAATACATAGTGAAGAAACCATCAGGAAATGAATGAAGGACTGGTACTGAGAACATCTGATTGGGTGATCAAGCATCCAGAAAGACCTCATAGGCTATGTCTATATTGGCAAATTAGTCCGGACTAATTTAGCCCATGGCTATATTAGGCTTTGCCTAGTCTGAACTAAGAAATTTCTTAGTTTGAACTATGCAAAGCTTAGTCCAAAATAGTAAGACCCAGCATTAGACCGGACTTCCGTGCTTAGTTCGAACTAGGAGTAAGCGATACCTGGACTAAGGTTTATTCCGAACTTCAAAAGTTTGAATTAAAAAGTCTGCAGTTAGTTTGGACTAACCTCAGACTTCTTTAGTTCAGACTAGCAAGTCCGAACTAAAATTGTAGATGCAGACATAGCCAGAGGGACTTGCTATGATATGTGAGGAAAGTTGGTGGTAAAGACTCACTTGAGAGTGATACACTAATAATCTCTCGTCTCTAGGTAGTTAACATTCTGTTTATGGAATTATATAATGCATGTGCTATTAGATAGCTACTATGAGTTATTAAATGTTAGTGCATGCTTTACTAGATAGATACATATAAAAAATCTAAAGGTTAATTTTTGCTTAAGATGAAAGCTGTAGAGAGATGCTTGTACAAGATTCTGATTTAGAGGCACTCCCGGGCATGGAACAGTGTTGTGTGAATTGGGAGATGGGCCTTACATCAGTTCTAACAGGACTACTGCCAGCTGCATCCCTCAGTCAATCCCAGCTGTGTTATTAAAGTTCTATTCCTTTCTGATTCAATGGTTGGCTCTTAAGGGGCACTCAAGATTACCACATAAACTAAAAGACCCGCCAGACTTTATTAGACTCTCTGCTTTCATCCTGCAGATCTGGTATAGGCATGGGTGCACTGCTGTGAAGCTTACAGTGTCTGCACACCACTTACTCAGTGCAGATCACCATGGACCCATGACAGCTTACACAAGGATCAAAGGCCACCAGCTGCACTCAAGGGACCAATCTGCCTTTTGAGTCTCAGAACTCAAATAGTTCTTCATCAATTTCAATCACTAAATTTGAAGACTGAACTATCAAAGAAATTAATGAGGCTGGAATTTTAAGGGGGCCAAGGAGAGTTAGGTGCCCAGTTCTTGCTGACTTGTCTTAGGAAGCACTAAGGCCTGTGTTGTTGAAAGGATGTGCTTGTGCAAATTATAGCTCAGGCGTGGCCAGACTGCGGCTCACGAGCTGCATGCGGCTCTTCAATGAAAAAGCGCGGCTTGCTGCTGCAGGGCCTACCTGGCCCCAGACACATTCCTCAGGGCGCCAGGCTGCGGGGACAGTTTATATCTCTGCCACCCCTGAACATTCTTCAGATGAATGCTCAGGATGGGAGCAGCACAGGGTCACTGTAAGCATAGCATCAGGTAAGGGGTTAAGGGGACCGCAATGGGGGAGCATGCCACAGGGGCTCAGATTCTGTTAGAGGGTGAAGGGATCAGGACAGAGTTGGGCTGGAGCAGAGGCAGAAGATGTGGACATGCTGGGGGAGCAGGGGTAGGGTGTGTTTGCAGGAGAAACAAGGGCTCCAGGTCTGGAAGGGAGGTGTTTGCAGGAGGGAGAAGGGCTCAGGGTCCAACTGGAGCAGAGAGGCAGGTGCCGGGGAAGGGGTGCATTTGAGTGTGTGAGTGTGAGAGAGAGAGAGTGACTGAGAAAGCAGGACGGAGAAGGGCTCAGGGTCCGGCTGGAGCAGAGGCAGAAGCGGGGATGTGCAGGGTGGGGGTCCAGGGAAGCAGAAAAGTCTATTAAAACTGCTTTTCCCAATGAAATACAGAATAGAATCTTGTACACAGCTCAGACTCTTACGAACTTAGGAGTAAATATTCAGGTAGTATAAACTGGTATACACTGATTTACAAGATCTGAGCATCTGCCCCTTAGGGCCATAGCCATACTGATTTCTATTACATCAGCAACTTTCATTGGTTGTGTGTTGTTTTGTTTTTAAATCTAATCTGCAACACTTTAACTCAAGTTAACTAACTTTTCTTTCTAGACCGCAGCCTTTCTTTATATTTCTTGATAATTAAATAAACCACCTATGATAAAAAGCCCTGTGCTTTTCCTGGGATCATTGACCAATATCACAGAAAGATTTCCCTAAATCAGGAAAAGAAGCAAGGAGTCCTGTGGCACTTAAAGACTAACAGATTTATTTATCACATGAGCTTTTGTGGGAGAAAATCCCACTTTGTCAGATTTTCTCCCACGGAAGTTTATGTGATAAATAAATCTGTTAATCTTTAAGTGCCACAGGACTCCTTGCTTCTTTTGCTGAATTAGACTAACACAGCTACCCCTTTGCAATTCTTAAGCTTTTTTAAAAATCACAGTTGTGTTATGTAGCTGACATAGGGAAATTAGAAAATTAAAGTGGGAGAGGAAGTAGTCTCTAATCAGCAAAAGTAGGAGAGGTGGTCCTCAAGGCAATTGCTCTGATAAAGAGAGGTCCGCGTGAGCACCTGACCTACTATGCTGCAACCCACTATTCTCATGTGCCCTTGTGTTTTCTC
This sequence comes from Podocnemis expansa, assembly GCA_007922195.1. Classification (NCBI taxonomy): domain Eukaryota; kingdom Metazoa; phylum Chordata; order Testudines; family Podocnemididae; genus Podocnemis; species Podocnemis expansa. Next base: position 35,750,403 of record ML682007.1, on the reverse strand, counting down.
ATATACTTTTATTTCTCTAGCTGGGAAAAACCTGAAATAAGTATCATGGTTTGGGCCTAGTGGAGATGAACTATTCAATTTCAGTAAGTTTCAATACATAGGTTTCAGTAAGTTTTCAGCAGAAAGAAAAAAATACTGCTATTTACAGCTCGGCTATATCAGTGCTGTTAACAGCATACCTTGCAGTACAGTGTATCAAAGGCATAGAAATAAAATTTTTTCAATGCAAAACATATGTTGTTTTTGTGCATGTGCTGGGAATTTTTGCATGTGAGTCCTGAATCCTATCTCATGTACTAGGTTGCTGTATATCTGTTATCTATGTCCATTGTTTTCTTGTATTATAATGCCTGAATTAGTAAAATAAGTTTTTATAGGTCTAGTTTTCATGATAACCTTAAGCAATTATTAGAATCTGACATTTAGTGGTATCAATATGTGCCCTTTTTTTAGAATAAAATTAAAGTGTGGAATGAATTTTAAACTTAGTAATTTTGAAGTAGGTAAAGGTATGGCTATGCCTCAGTGCAGCTCTCGAAGGTTTAATAATCAACTTGTGTGGCTCTTCAGTTCCATAAGTTTGGCCACCCCTGTTATAGCTGCTCTCTTATAATGAAATCCTTGATTCTCAGTATCTATCATTTCAACCGGCAAACAAATGTGATCCATGAGGAGGAAAAAGACATGGTGTTATGTAATTCTTATGGCCAAGTTGCAAACAAGGTCTGAGTTGGCCACTTGAGGTCTACATTTAAGATTCCAGTTTAAGGGCCAGTTTTTCCCAAAGTGCTTATGCTCCTAGCTTCCACTGATAGCAAAGGAAGTAAGAAGATGATGAAAGACCTTTGGGGACCTGGGCCTAAATTATCAGCCTTCCCAGCATCTGAGAGAGAGGGAAAGAAAGCTCTAGCCCCAAATCCCTCACACCTAAGACTTTCCAGCTCAGAAATGCTTGCATAGTAAATGTTTAGCCAATGTGTTTGCATGTGGAAAGATGTCTGTGGAAGTTGTACTGTGCAGAAGCCATTCTAGGCATTGCAACAAAGCTTTAGGTGTAGAAGCTCTTAGCATAGAGCAGGGGTAGCCAAAATTATGGAACTCAAGAGCCACACAAGTTGATTATTAAACTTTCAAGAGCCACACTGAGACATATAGCCATATGCTTTTACCTACTCCAAAATTACTAAGTTTTAAATTCATCGCACATTTTAATTTTATTGTAAAAAGAAGACAAATATTGATCCTACCAGTGTCAGATTCTAATAATTACTTAAGGTTACCATGAAAATTAGACATATACAGTAAAAATTTAGCTGCTGCTCAATGTAAAAGACTGCAGGCTAGTGGTGAGTTTTTTAAAATCCCAACCATGCCGCACTTCTCTCCACCATCCCCAACCCCCTCCTAAACTCCTAGGCTGGGGCTGTTTTCCCAAATTGATTTGCTGATGTTTTTCCGGGAGCCACAATTTTTCATTCAAGAGCCACATGTGGCTCCCGAGCCACAGTTTGTCCATGCCTGGCATAGAGCATCATGGAACTCTGGGAGGTAGGACAACTTTTCCATGAGGATTTCCTCCAAGACCAAGTCCTCTGAGAGGACAGCATCCTGTGTTTGCAGTTACCTGGGAGAGAAAAAGAGCAATTATTTCCTTCTAGAGTAGTGTCTTCGCAGGAAGTGATATCACCAGTGCTTCTGGTCGTGAAGTCTCAAAGGTAGTGATGAGAAGCCCTGGTGGTGCTGTGCCACAGATCTTCTGTAAGGTGACAAGCCACTGCCGCTAATTCTGCTTCAATGCTTGTGTGGGTTTAATCAGGAGACTTTCCCTAAGAAGTGACTTTATTCTTTCCTACACATTTCCCAAGACAGTTACTGTTTTAAAACAGTGTCAGAAGGAACCACACTGACCTCTTGGGAATGCCTATATAGATAAACCAACTCCCTTAAAAATAAAAAGGAAACTTTCAGATAAAAACATTAAGGCAACAAAATGGTGGCCACGACTGACAAAGACTAAAAGGAAGAAAGAGTAACTAGGAAACGAAACATGACTGACTGGCTGGGGTTAGTTCACCTTTGGTCCTGCCCATCACCCAGCCAGTGGGACGCCAGGATGTTCCATTGTGCTGACTGACTAGCAAGATCAATACCGATGTTGTCTGTGTTTATGCCAGTTCTTTTCCCCTCTCGGAAGATGCTCTCAGGGCACAGGGCACTGAGTGGATTCCATGGCCATGTGCAGCCCCGGGAGCAGTGCAGAGGCCAGATTGGGGCTGTCTGTATATGGAGGTGTGAGGCTGAGGGGCCCTCCTTTCATTCAGCCCTACACAGAGCTCAGCCACAATGTGTCAGGAGCAGAGCTAAGCGGACAGCATCACTAGTTCCGCATGGTGCACGCTGCACTTGCTTAAGAGGGATGGAGCTGCCATGTCAGCCAGGCTCACCTTGCTGCAGAGGACCTCCCCTGGGCCTCTTTAAGGCAGTACAACAGGAGGTGAGTGTGTAGACCCCTCCACCATGTGACAGTGGAGATGAGATGGGCTTGTTGCTGCTTGTAGTCTGTTTAAGGGAAAGGGGGTGATGTTAGGTTGTTTGGCAGTGTGGCGATTCTATTTCCTTTAGAGCCCAGCAAGGGAAATGGGCAGAGTCAGTGACGGTACATAGCAAACTGGCTGGGACTGACTTGGTCCAGCTCCTCAAAGGTATTTAGGTGCCTGCCTCCTTGTAATCAATGCAACCTCTGAGCCACAGTGCCTCTGAAGGGCTGGGCTGGCTGCAGACTAACTGGCACAAGACAACAGTGACAGGAGATCTCTCTGGAAATCGGAGTGCAACAAAGAAGGGCCCCTGGCAAATGTAGCCAGTGGGTGGGGAACTGGGGCAGAGTTAAGGTTGCCCCATGGAGGGACCAAGACTAGCTGATCATTGTTCTGAAGCTAGGCTGGCACTAGCAGGTGAGTGCTGCATGCCATTCCCAGAGCACAGGTACCTGCAGCACAGGAAGGAGGGAGTGGTGGGTAGGTGCACATCCCTGTGCAGCAAGAGGATGCAGACTGAGGGAAGAGCTGTGGGAAGAGGAGTTTGGAATGGTGTGACCATGACAATGTAGGAGATGGGTACGTGAGTGAACTTCTGGTCTCCTCTCAGAAAGCCTAGAACAAGCAGGAAGGGTTCTGGGGGCATGTGGCCCAGCTGCATTGTTTTTACTGTATTCACATGGGGCAGATGCTCCATCTCCCCATCCCAGAGTCAAAGCCTGAACCTTGAGAAAGGGTGAGAGGTCAGCCACTGCTGGAGCTGCAGTATCTGCAAGGGGAGGTGGATGGGCACCTGCCTGTAATGAGCAATGGCCAGGGCAGCATTTTTTCAGCCCCAGTAGCTCTTTCAGATCTATCCAGGCCAGCCCACCTACAAGAGTGCCAGGGCAGGAGTTCTTTTCTGGATTGAATGGTAGGGAAGGCAGCTGAACAGTTGGGGGAGGGACTTACTGAGAAAAAGAGGTAAAACAAAATAAAAATGAATACATCCCACTGGAAGGGAGCTTTGGGAGCCATGGGGCTGGGCAGGATTTTAGCCACTGTGGGCTGGGGGAGAAATCAAGAGCAAAAAGATAAACAGACCTCTCCTGAGCTGCAAAAGCACCTAGGGATCTGGAGACTGAATGAGTAGGGAAGTATTTAAGACTCACTAACAGCAACCAGTACGCTTACTTGTCAGAGGATTGGAGGCGTGCATCTGCAGTAGTTGGCAGAAGTTGCAACCGCACTGCTATGTCTTGAAGAAAGCTCAGAAGAGTGGGATGACCCCAGATCCAGGGCTTCGGTCAGGATCTGAGAGTGCCAGAAAGCTGCTCAGGTAAGCTGAGGGGATGGCTGATGGCTTATTTAGAAAAATAAGACCCAAAGAGATGCCTATTTCACACTCCAGTACTCTGGACAATTAATTTAAAAACACAATCGCTATACACAGAAAGAAGCCAGCAACGATTAAAGAAATGGCATGGCTCTAATAAAAAGGTGCCTGCCCCCCCCGAAAACCCTCCATTTGAGCTAAAGGGATGAGTCCAGCACCAGGCCCATGTCATCAAAAGAATGCAGCCAGTGTGGATGTCAGGGGAGATGCTTCCCAAAGAACAGGGCCCTTACTGAGGAGATCCTGTCCCATAGGCTCCTGGCAATGAGCAGTCAGGGGTGAGACCTCTAGAGCAGGGTATTGGTGGTGTCTTTCAGATCCTAGTTTTCCCAAACCAATGAGAGTCGAGCAGAAGGTAGATGTTGGGAAGACACTGATACGCATCTTGTAAAAGGGGCTCCTTGGCCCTTCTGGCAGAGCAGTGGCTGTCTCCCTAAGACGGGGGTCCACATAATCTAATAGGACGAAGTGATAAGGCGGATTCATCTCCAGACCTGTGGAACAGGGCAATACCCATGTGGACCTGCGGATGGGTTTGTCAGAGCTGATACAGATAGGTAAACCATAAGTGCAAATGATCTCAGTGTGAACCACAGGCACAATCCCCGAAGGCAGCAAGGTCAAGTCGAGAGCCTCAAGGCTGACCCCTCAGGATGTGGTGTGTGGGAATATGAAAAAAGGGAAGCAGTGAAAGGTTCGCAGCTCCCTACAACAATAAGAAAGACTATAGAGACTATGACTTGGACAGGGACCCAGATCTGTGTCCAGGATCTCTGCCAAAGCAGCAGATGGTGCCAGAATAACCAATGACCCAGACTGACCTGCCTGTACTCAAGATTCCTAAGTACGGAGCACCAGGGGCAGGGCTCGTCCTACCACACAGGTGACACAGGCATTAAAAGGTGCCAGGTGCCACTGGGCTGGGGCAAGTGAGACTATTTTAAATTTCCCACTCTGCTGTGCACAAACACAAACTAGGGTGGAGCAAGGCAGGAAATCCTCTGCTCCCTGCTCCAGGAAAGATAAGTGCTGGGGTGGGGGTGAGGGGGTGGCTCATAGGGACAGGATTTGGGGGGCTAGGAGGAGTGGGAAGCAAAGTGGGCATGAGCCCCTTGACCAGCCTGCAGCTTGGCATGCCACACCTTAGTCTGGCCCACAAACCAGGCCCACTCAGCCTGGCCTGGGCCACCACCCAGGGAAGGTGGGGAGGGGTTGGGGGATCACAGTTTGCCTAGGGCACCAGAAAACCTTGGGCCAGTCCCAACCAGGGTATAGAGATTGATGCCTCCAGGGCTAAAAGGCTTCTTACCAACATGACTGAGCCAGAAAAACCAGCATGGCCCCTCCATACCAGGGCACCAGTGACTCCTCTCTGTAGCTCTGGGGGCAGGTCCCTGTCATTCTGACACTGAAGCTAGCAAGACACCATGCAGTCATGGTGTGTGACTTAGGACTTAGCTTCTCTGTTTCTCTCAGCTCAGATGGAGAGTGAAACATGGGGCCAGGGACCAGTTCTGGGGAGGCTCATTAAGCCTGGGCCATGGGCTCTTTGCCCATGTCAGTGAGTGCTGAGGACAGAACCAGTCTCTTCCCCCGCTACTTGCCTGATTTTGGGGATGAAGAGGCCAGAAAGTTTTGTTAGCTAGACTCTCAGACCCAATGTCTTGTACATGGGACAACATCACCCAGGGCTGGCCACTGCATCCAGCCAGGCCCAGCTGCCTGTTCCTGACTTGGGGGTTGGACTAGATGACCTTGTGGGGTCCCTTCCAACCCTATGATTCTATGATTCTATGACTTGGCGAGCTACAGCCTAGAGGTCAGCCCCAGGAAGAGACATGCACATGGCCATTGACTGTAGCTGGAGCCCAAGACAATGCTTGCTTTAGAGACCTACGTATGCATCAGCCACAAAGAGCTAGGTGGGGAATGTGCCCCTCCGGCAAACAGGAAAGAAACCCATTGAGCTCCTCAGCCCTGGCACCCTCACAGGAGTGAGCGAGCTGGCCTGAATCCAGCAAACTCAGCCCCAGTTAGAAAGCAAAGACCTGAGAACATGAAGAAGACTCAGCATCCTGGGGAAAAATGTCCCAATGGTCTGTAAAAAGTCTGGCCAAACTCCAGCTCTTCTCTGATGTGCAGGGGCTGCAACTGCATTAGCCTCCACAGCTCACCTAGGAACCCAGTTGAACTGCAAACCCCAACACCATTTCCATTAAAATATCTGCTCTTCCCCCAAAGGGCCCTAGGGGCCAGCAGTGCACTGCACACAACTGAGCACCTGTTCACTGACTGCTGCTGCTTTGCAAAGACCAGGCGTGGCCAAACTGCGGCTCGGGAACCACATGCGGCTTTTGAATGAAAAAGTGTGGCTCCCGGAAGAATGTTGGCAACTCAATTTAGGAAAGCAGCCCCAGCCTAGGAGTGTTAAATCTCCTGCCCTGAGTATGCTCATGGGGAGCCACAGCCTGTACCTAGCTGCCAAAGCAGCCAGGGGGATCAGCCCAGGGGGAGCCAGGGTCAGGGCCTGGGTGTTCGGGAGGGGGTCAGGGATGGTGGGGAGAAGCAGTGGCATGGTCAGGATTTTAAAAAAAACTCGCTGTTAGCCTGCAAACTTCTACATCAAGCAACAGCTAAGTTCTTACTGTATAGGCCTAGTTTTCATGGTAACCTAAGTAATTATTAGAGTCTGACATTAGTAGGATCAATATTTGCCTTCTTTTTACACTAAAATTAAAGTGTGCAATGAATTTTAAACGTAGTCATATGGCTATATGCCTCAATGTGGCTCTCAAAGGTTTAATAATCAACTTGTGTGGCTCTTGAGTTCCATAACTTTGGCCACCTCTGGCAAAGACAATGGGTGATGGGGTGGGGGGGGAGCCTGAGGCTGCAGTGATGCTGTGGGAGGGGTTGTGTAGTCTCTGATGCAGACTGCCCCAGGAGATTGGAGGGTGCATGCACTGGAACACAGAGCCATGCTGGCAGCACTCTGGGAAGGAGGAAACAGGTAACCTCCCCTAGCTGTCTGGGTGGGGCCATGAGCATCAGGGCTGGTTGCAGGCATGTAGCCTCTCAACACTGGCATGTGGAAGTGCTCGGAGATGATCCCCCCAGCCGAGGTCCCCGGCACCCAGGGTTGGCACTGGACGGGATCATCACTAGGGATAAGAGGTAGCCAGGGGCTGTCTTCACCAGAAAGAAGTTAATATTAAAACTCTTCATCACCCACCAGAGGTGCAGGCTGTGTGGGGCCCCAAGAAATGTTCTCATAGCCAGCCCATGCAGGGAGCCCTGTAGCACATGCTTGCCTTTCCCGTCTCTCTCAGGAAAGGATCCATTTCCTCCCATCAGCAGCTGTAGACAAGGAAGGAGCTTGCAGCCCCTGGACCAGGGGTTGGCAACCCAAAAGATAAGAGCCATTTTTTAAATTCCTTCAAGTATATTGAGAGCCACAATGAGTGTAGCTTCGTGGTGTGTGGGGGGTGGGAAGGAGCTTGGAGCTAGACCAGGGTGCCTGCCACAGGGTCCCCTGATGTGGAGGAGGGAGCCTGGAAACGAGTGGGCCTTGAGGAAGGTCCCCTGGTAGTGGTGGTGAACCTGGAGCCTGGCATGGACTGCCTGAAGACCAGGGTCCCCTGGTGGCAGGGGGACCACAAAGCTAGGAGCGGGCCACCTGCAGGGTCCCATGGTTGAGCAGGGGAAGCTCGGAGTCACAAGGGGGAAGCCAAAGAGCAACATGCAGCTCCAGAGCCACAGGTTGCAGACCCCTGCCCTGGACTGTGCTCCAGGAAAGGAGACACATTCACAACCCAGTGCTGGGGTGATTTCTATCTCCAGGAGATCAGGCCTATCACGCTAATGAGCTGAAGTCTGTCAGGTCTCTGCAGTTCCCATCCCTGGTGATAGGGGAGCTGCCTTTGGAGAGCCTTTTCAGAAATGTGGTTATGCTGGAACCAGGCAATCTGCTCCCCATCTTTACAACCCAAACAGTGACTTGCAGTGTAACTTTTGGCAGCTTGTCCTGCACTGCGCCATCTCTGTTGCTGTAGCCCTCAGCATTGCACCGTGTCAGGAGACCTGGGGATCCGCAGGATATGGGTTGTGCAGCAGCACCAAACGCTTCCGGTATGTCTACACTTAGAAGGTTAGTTTGAATTAACTGAATTTGAGCTAATTAATGCAGACTAATAGTTATTAGTTTGAATTAAGTTAATTCAAATTGACACAGCCACACTAGAAACCTTAATTCGAACTAGCATGTCCATGCACAGGACTTGCAAGTTCAAATCAGGCAGGGGGCACTATTGCATAGGGAAAAATCAAGCTGTGGTTAATTTGAACTAATGGTTAATTAGAATTAACACAGCTACATTACCATCAATTCGAACTTAAGGGAGGTTTTTTTTTTTATAGATTTGAATTAGCCTTTCCTTAGTTTGAACTAATGAAAGCAAGTGTGGACATGCACTAATTTAGTTTGAATTAAGCATCCTTAATTCAAACTAAATTGTAAGTGTAGACATACCCTTCAGGACTTTTGTAAACTACAGGCATGCTGCCATCTGCCCATGGTTTCTGACCCCCTTCATTAGCCTGCTAACCCCTGACTGCTCCTCCCTGAAGAGCTGCTGCTCAGGGAGCCCCTGGCAGACTTTGAGTCCCTGCACTGGGGTCAAAGGAGATGTGGAAAGCACCCTACCTGTTGCCCCATGGCGTCCGCTCTGGCTTGGTTCTTGTTGGCATCCTCATCCCCAGCTGCAGCTGCTTGGGGTGCTGGCACACCTGGGCTTCCTGTAATTACTGGTTTTTCTGTAGCTGTCCCTTGCACAGCTGCCTCCTGGAGATCCTTGTGTGGCTCATCCCGTCTCACTCCCTTCTGCAAGGCTTCAGGGGCTCCACCCCCCTTCTCTCCTGGGGCCTGAAGCCTCTCACCCTTCCTTTGGACACTCCCATGCCTTGGGCCAATGTCTTGGGGATGAGCATACTGTGGTGAAGCTGCCTTACCAAATGCCCTCCCCTCTGGTCCAGTTGTGGGAGCAGAGGTATTTAAAGAACCTTCTTGGCCTGGTCCATTGGGATGAGCCTCCATTTGAATGGTTCCGTTTTGCAGACTCTCTGGATGGAGCTGTTCAGTGCTGTGGGCCACCGGATCTGGGGCACCAGGCTCCTTGCTGCCCTCAGCAACGGACTCGCCCTGTGGCTCTGGGAAAACAGGCTTCTTCTCAATGTGGGTAACATGAAACCTACCAAGGCAAAACAGTTGCGTCACAAGCAATGACAAGTCCCTTCTACTATTCCACCCAGCCTTTCCACACACCGGTGCCCAATTCCAGTCTCCGACCCCTTATTCCCTTCCAATTTTCATGGGCTATGTTGTTCACACAGGGCGGGCTTGTTTCGAAACAAGATGTTTCGAAATAAGCTGTTTCAAAATAACTCTTTATTTCGAAACATCACCGGGGAATCCTGGGGGCTGGTGCTCACTCCGGCCCCTGCAGCAGCGGGCTCCAGCGGGCGCCCGGGACCCGCCGCCAGGTCTGGGGGCAGCCAGGGCTTTAAAGCCCCCGGGGTGAGGCGCCCACTGCGCCTCACCTGGCAGGTGCCTGCAGAGGACTGCAGGCACCCGCGCAGTGAGGCACAGCCCCACGCCTCACTCCGCAGGTGCCTGCAGTCCCCTCCACCGGCCAGCGGACACCCCTCAGCACCCTGGCCAGGGTGCTGAGGGGGTAGCCCTTCCTCCCAGGGTGCTTAGCACCCTGGGAGTTAGGTCATGTGTTGTTTCGGAACACTTTGTTCCGAAACAACATGTTTGCACAGGGCTGTTTCGAAACCAAACGAGGTTTTAGCTGTTCCGAGAGAACGGCGGCCATTTCGAAACAAGCACTTTGCTTGTTTCGAAATGGCCGTGTGTCGCGTGGCCATGGCAGTTCTTATTTTGAAACAACCTCTGTTGTTTCGAAATAAGAAGTGTGTGTGAACATACCCATGCTGACACCTGCAGCTTCCTACCCCTTGTTCCACCCTATTGCCATGCTGGTGCCAACCGCCAGCCTTGAATCCTCATGCCCATCTGTAATGGGGGGTGCCTACCCCACTCTAGAGACAAGGGAGTGGACCTGCATTATGGGTGGAGGAAGTCCTGCCCCTTAGACCATTCTGGGCATGCTCCACCTCCTGTCTCAGTATAAAAGGAAGCAGCTCAGCTCATTTTGGGGCTGATCACTGAGGCAGAAGGAGCCCTGCTAGAAGCTCCTGCCATAGAACCAGCACATCTGGGAATTGGGAGGAACTCAGTGGACCCAGCAGGAGACCCTGGAACCTGCAACTACCTGTGCAAAGGGTGGCCATGTTGAAGGACTCAGCTGCCAGACCAACTGACAGCACCATCAGACTAGATGGTGTAGGAAGTGGGCCAAGAAAGGGGATTATCCCTGACTCAAGGGGAAGAGTCAGCCTCTTGGGGAGGATCCCAGCTGGCTCAGTGGCAAATATCCCCAGGTTGTGAACCCCCTTACCCCAGGTGCCACACACCCCTAGGTGGCACCCCAATCCCTAACAGGCGCCATTATACCTCTGAATTGGGTGATTCAGCCCACTAGGCCATGTGGCCACTCACTGACTCTGGCCGTTGACCCATAGCACCTCACAACCCCTGGGCAGTGATACTGACTCTGGCCATTGGGCTGAAGTGTTGCGCTTTCCATGAGCAATCAGGCCCTCAAAGGGGTTCATGACATCATCCTATCAGTGGGCTGGGGCTGACCTCCAGCTTCTGACACCTCATTTCCATCCTATCACTAGGCTAGTGGTGACTCCTGGTTGTAGGTATGCCAATGGAATGATAGATGGGGTGGATTCTGAAGGTGAGGAGAAGATGCACCTTTTTGGGTGTCTGGCTAGTCCGTCTTGCACACATGCTCAGGGTTTAACTAACTACCATATTTGAGTCAGAAAGGAATATTTTCCTAGAACAGATTAGGAAAGGTTCTGTGGGTTTTTTTGTTTTCCTCTGTAACACAGGGCATGACTCAACTGCTGGTGGAGTCGCTGTCCCTTAAAGTCTTTACCAGTGGCGTCCAACCTTTTAGGATGAGGGGCCACATTTCAATTCTTTGCTCACTTAGGGGTCAGTGAGCAAGTTTTGGCTAGATAAGGCATAGAAATTCATCTTATTATTAATAAAATTTAAATAGTCAAAAATAAGCACCAGATTACAAATTCAGTTTGGTTCTGTAAATCTGTAGAAGTTCTATAAAAGCAACACTGACAAGGAAGAGAAGAGGTGATAGGGCAGGAGTGGCTACGTGAGATGGTAGGGGAGAGTGTGGGAAGCAGGCTGGGGGGAGTGACAAGAGAGGGGAGGTCAAGGGTGACTATGTGGGGCAGAAGAGGGAGTGTGGCAAGGGTGGCAGAAAAGGGAGAGCTGGGAGGTCCTGGAGGAGCAGTTCCCTTCGTCCCATAGCACCTCACCTGCAGCTTAGGATGTCCCCCTCCCCTCAACACCGCATGCGGCTGGACATTGACAGTGTGTGGTTCCTCCCTCTGCTCAGCACCTCAAACCTCACAGCTCTGCGGGGGTGATCTTAGAGTTTTTGGGGCCTTGCACAAAAGTCAAGGATGGGGCTCCCTCTCCGCTTGAAGTTTGCTAGCCATTGCCCCCCAGTCACTTTGCAGCCCCCTCTCACCTCGCTAGTTGCCATCTCCCCCCAGGCTCCCTTTTCTCCCTGTTCTCGGAGCTTCGGCTCCCACCCATCCCAGTGGCAGGAGGCATCACATTTCCACCTATCAGCTGCTCTTTTGGCTCCCCTGCTCTGGGTCTCCTGCTGCCATGGCAACAGAGCCCTGCCTGTATTGGTGCTGGCAGGGAGACAGGCAGGCCACCAATCCCAGCTCAGCTCTCTTGCAGTCTGCCAGCCAATCAGAGACAGTCACTCATGGGCACTCAGCTTACAGACTAGTCCCCTTCGTTGACTCTAGGAGACCCAGTGGCCAGGCCCCACATTCCACCAATTAGGTGGTAATTGATAGGTACCCCCTTCACTGCTGGCCACCCAATCAGATGACTGGCAACTGGAGGGGCTGCTGCCCTGTGGAGGCAGAGATGGTGTGACTGGACATAAAACCTGGCATGCAAATATGTGCTCGGATATAGTCTGACACTGAGCAAATGCGGTGGATTGGATACAAATCCACCAGGGCTCTACACAGGGCTAATGATCCAGTGATCCTTGGACCAGCCAGGACAGCATGATGGGGGAAGAGGCTGCTGCCTTTCTCCCCTTCTCACCTCCACCCCCAGCCGCCCACCCAGCTGTAGGCTCTCCCCCTATGGCTTCCCCACAACCCACCCCCACTGGCAACCGGCTGCTGCCTGCTGTGATTCTGCAGCTCCTCCTGACTGACAGCTGCACAGCTGGGCAGCCCACAGGGGTGTTTTACATTTCCAGTCCTGCACAGCTAGGGTTACCAGTTGTCAGGCAAAAGGAGGACATGTTCTCCTTTTTACCTTCATATTCTCCATCCAGCAAGCATTTTAAAAATATGTGATTTTGTCTGCCTTTTTACTTACAGGGGTTAAAGTATGCTGGAATGCCCCAGAACACCCTATTTTCAGGGAGAAGTGTTCCAGGATCTCCAGTGTCCGCCTTTTCCTACTTCTCTGGCCTCCTTTCCATGCTTTGGTATCTGGTAACCCTATGCACAGCCCAAACAGGTGCCTGGGCTGCACAAGGTAGGAGATTTAAATGGGCCCAAGCCTGGCTCTAGCTTGCAAGCACATACGGTAGCTCTGTAGGCTGGATTCTGGCCCCTGGCCCACAGGTTGGACAAGCCTGCTTTAAACCATAATATGAGGACTTTAATAACTTAGTCCTAGGTTAAAACGTTTATTACAGGTGGGTGAGGTTCTGTTGCCTGCATTGTGCAGGAGGTCAGATTTAGGGTTACCAGATGTTTGGCAAAAGGAAGACATCTGCCTTTTTGCCCTGACGTCCTCCATCCAGCAGGCATTTATAAAATATTTGATTTTGTCCAGCTTTTTGCCAGATACCGTGAACAGTGGGGGAAGCATTCTGGCCAGGCACTCTAAAAATACAAGCACACACTGTGCCGGACGCATTTCCATGCTGGCTCAGGGGGGCTGCGGCGGGTGGGAGTGAGCCTGGCCACCCCTATTGTCCTTTCCCGGTGCCTGTGGAGGCTCCACCCCTACCAGCCTCAACAGCATGTGCCCCTCTCTTTTTTGCTGGGGCCGACACCATATGTAGCCTCCAACCCCAGCGAAGCTGTGATTTTCTGTGGTGGGCCATTTCCTGCCCCTACCCCACCAGTTAAGGAGGCCTGGATTGGGAGGGTTTGGACCTTGGGGACAGGCATTTGGAGGGGCAATAGTTAGGGTGCTGGTGGGTCAGGCATTTGGGGGGCAGTAGTTAGGGTGGGTGTTGGGGAGTGAAGGGGGCCAAGCCGTGTATGTGTACTCCAGTATCCTCTTTCCCTGTCCTCCTTTCCATGCTTGGTATCCCTAGTCAGATTATATTAGTGGTTTTCAAACTTTTTTGTTGGGACCCAGTTGAAAAAAATCATTTATGCCTGCAACCCAGCAATTCCATCTTTGAGCAATGTATTCCAGTCTTTTGGCGGCAGCAGCAGGGGCTCCATGACACAGTTCTTGAAGGTCTGTGACCCATTACTGGGTCCTGACCTTAAGTTTGAAAACCACTGGATTAGATGATCATATTGGTCCCTTCTGGCCACACAGTCTACATGATTGCCTTTCTCCATCCCTGGATCCTCTATCTGTTCTTTCAACACACTGTAGCTAAACACTGACTCTTCCTTCCTGCTGATGCTGACCTCTGACTCCTCAGACCAACCCCCTGCAAATGACACTAATGACCTTCAACTTCTGCAGGCCATCAGGTGTTGGGCCTTTCACTCTCCACACCACATATGCATGCTGACCTCCGACCTTCTTCAAGCAATCCCCTTCACTATGCCCATGCTGAACCCTTGCACCTACCCCTTGGACATGCTATCCCTAACCTCTGGGCATGGCATCCTTCCCCATTGCCCTCTTCTTTGTACACATTTCCCTTCATGCTCTGCAAAATGGCTGTTGTCCTATTGCTCTTGCTACCTGGTCACAAAGCTCTGAGAGGAATTGACAGAGAAGCAGCTGCCCATTTTAACCTGCTGGTATCAGCCAAGGCCAGACTGAGTCACCCTCTGAAGAGGGTATAGTTTCAGTGGGGATTATCCTCTCAAGAGAGAAGGCATGTGTGTCCCCATTTTTTTAATCCCTTGTTCCAGTCAGTCAGCAGGAAGATCATCTGGTTACCTTCCCCTCTGACACACAAGGAAAGTGATTGCTTCAGTCCCACGTGAATCCAAGTGGTTCATTGCCCTCTTTGGTTTGCTCCTGCAGAGAAGGCATTTTCACCAGACAGCAGGGCATTACCTCTCCAAGCCATAAATTCTGCTGGAAGAGGTGCCCAGCCAACACTTTTCTTCTGTGACACATTCAACCCTTGATTAGTGCTGCTTCGCTTGCCTTTGGTCAGCTGCTGGTGGCTGCTGGCACCTTGGTACAGGCCCTACCTTATGGACCTTCACCCATATGGCCACGGGAGACCCCTAACACCAACAGTGGTGCATTGCAGGAGAACGCGACTCCTCTTTTGGGAGGCTGGGCCTGTGAGCAAAGGGTGCTACGCTGACCGTTGGTGAGCACACATCACTCCACCAGCAGAGCTGAGCCAGGGAAGTGGGACCTGTCAGCGTTCCCTAGTGGGAGAGGACAGCAGAGATTGGCTTCCCTTTGACTTTGTGTGGAGGGCAAGTAGTCATTGGGTGCTGGAGAGAGGAGATGTTCTCTCAGGCCAATATGGACAGTAAAGAAGAGGAGTGCAAGGGGAAGAGGCACTTGACTGAGAACCAGGAGACCTGGGCGCTGTTCCTCAGTCTACCACTGTTTTGTGGGGAGACTGGGTGAGACTTATAGCACTGTTCTTTATCAATAAACACATCCTTAGTTTTACTATAAACCACCTCCAGGCTAGTGTGTCCTCAGCTGGTCTAACAAGCCAGTGTGGTGGAGATGGGAACATAATTTCTGTGAGTGCCCAATGAGAAGGAATGGACAGCACTAGGGGACGTCCCTGGGGACTAGGGAGCTGGAGTTTACTGGCTGTTACTGCAACGCAAAGCTTAGCCTGGCAGAGCCTCAAGGAATGGATAGTAAAGCAGGCTGGTGTGGCAGGGAGCTGACACACAGTTCCAACGCCAGCAGAGCTCTGTCTTGCTAAGGCAGAGAGCACAGACACAAATGGTTCTGGGCTCCCTGAGGAGACCGTCACACACAACAACTACTAAGGCTGTTGAAAGTGTGGGGGAGAGAATCCCTTCTTGGCTTAACTTCTATTGGTGGAAGAGACAAGCTTTTGCACTCCAGAGCTTCCACCAACAGGCATGGTCCAATAAAAACATGTTGTCTCTCCCCCAACCCCAACCTAGGACCATGTGGTTCCAACACCAGTGCAGATGACATGTGGTAGTTGGCCTCACCACGCACCTGCCCACAGAGAAGACAGTAGTCTCGCCAGGATGCATCTTGCCTTTACCGTCCTTCGATCTGCCTTGGCGGTGCAGTGGGGGCCTCTTCCTCTTGCTGCAGTGAATGCATGGTGCCTGTGTGGAACCCAAGTGCACTGTGTGGTGGTGCGGCAGGCCCCCATCCTGGCTGGTCCGATGTGGACATAGGCTGCAGCAGACAGCAAAGAGAGACAGACAGTTCCCATCACCTGGGGGCTCTATCCCTTGCCTCAGCTCTGCTTCAGATCATTGTACAGTGAGAAAACAAAGCTCTTGAGGAAATATCCCTTTATCTCCCAGCGTCGGGCAATCTGACCACAGGACCTCAGCTCCACAGCTGAGCCACAAGGCCTCAACCTCTGCTTGCCCTCATCAATGGCAAGATACTTTCCAGTCAGCCATTGAGTCTGAGTGGGACTGGCCCAGCAGCTGGGGTGAACTCAGAGGGGCTGAGGGCTGGAGCACTGCCCTTGGCACTGCTGATCCCTAGAATCTTTGTATGATAAGCTCTGGAAAAGGGAATTGGAAATGTTGAGGCCAATTAGTCCATCAGGTCACTCCAGCAGGGGAAGGCAGGGCAGGGATTTTGTAGAGATAAACTCTGAAGTCCCTCCCTTGACAGCAGAAAGACCAGAGACTGGTAGGAGTTAAGAGGAAGTCCAGAGAGAGCTGGCCAGGTGATCCTCTCCTGAGCAGAGAAGCCTGGGAATAAGCCATGAGAGATTTGGAGTAGCCAGAAGGTGGTTCAGGCTGTGGTGGAGAGCCCTGATAAATGAAGATAAAGTCCTGGGAGGTGTCATTGGACGAGCCATGTAAAGGGAAGAAGGATAAATGTGAAGCTCATGGAGGGCAGAAGCTGGTTTTGGTTTGGTATTTAGTGGCAGATTCCAGGACAGAGGCTTATGAGTCTTGGCCCTGAATGAAGGGTGAATGGCTGATGGAGGAGATCTGGGCTACTGGTTACAAGGTCCCTGGACTGGAAAATGGACCTGGTTTCCCTTACCAGTCACTGTGGTGGTGGGATATAAAGGGATAAGAACTTTTGAAAGCCCTGAGATAAGAGGACACAAGGACCACAGGCCCCAGAGTTACTTCCAAAGACCTGAGGTAAGGATGTTGAACTTCTGTTGTGTGGGACTCCCTGTTATCCAGAAAGGTGGGGCTAAATGTGACCTGACAGGAAGGCCAAGTGAGCAGACGGGGCAGATTGCCACAATACTGGCATGACTGCCAGCAAGGGTGCCAGAGAAGAAAGAGTCTCTATGCTGCACAGGTCATGGAGTAGTGGACCTCGCCTCACCTAAACACGGGCACCGGCACATCCCCTTCACTGTCCACCAGCATCTCCTTCAGAGCCTCCACGTTTGCTGGCAAAGAGAAGAAGGAGGAAATGTGTGAGGCAGCCAGGGCAGCCAGATGCTTGGCAAAGTGGCTGGACCCAGGAAACACCCACCTTCATTCTGAATGATGCACCTTACGATCTTCTCTACCGTGTCCTCATTCAGCTCCTCCTCTTCATCTGAAAGGAAAGAAAATAGCAGCAAGTAAAGGGATTTGTACAGTCACTGGCAAAGAGAGATCCACAGCCAGCCCAGCTTCTGAAGCGCACCAGAGTAAAGGCCTTTGCCCTTCAGCTACATAGGAAAATCCAAAACCGCATCCTCTGACAGTGAACAATGCCTAGGGCCCCAGGGAACCAACAGAGTATGCAATCTCTAAGTAAAAAAAAATACCAAGGAGTCATGTGGCACTTAAAGACTAACAGATTTATTTTTCTCATGAGCTTTC
>ML682007.1:35687391-35732711 GCA_007922195.1 Podocnemis expansa | reverse complement strand
GCAGCCCCCTGAGGAAGCGAAATAGCAGGTTCACAGTGTGAACCTGCTATTTCGTTTCCCGCTTTTTTTTCTTATTTCGAAATAACATTTTGTTAATTTGAAGTATGTTATTTTGAAATAAGGTGTTATTTTGAAACAAGTTGTTTCGATACAACTTGTTTCGAAATAACCCTGTGTGTGTGAACACAGCCTTTAAGCCTCTAGCCTAAATACCTTTGAGAATCTGGGCCCCCTGCCTGCAACCACAAAGCAGTTGGTGGTGGAATGCCATTTCTGATCTCAGCCCGTGGGGGCTGCAGCTCCCCTTCGCACTGCAATGGCTCCTGAACCCACTGTGGTTAAAATAGTGGGAATGTCACTACATCCAAGAGAAACAGCCTCAGGTAAAATCCCAGAAACCAGCACTCCTGCAGCACACAGGCTCCTCCACTGCTCACATTTCTGGCCTTACAGGGCACCAGAGACTGGCACAGGAGAGCAGGGAAATCCAGCACAGAAAACTGGGCTCCTACTTGCTTGAATAGCGGGGAACATAGTGTCAGAAGCTTTGCCTTTGAGTCAGGCAAGCCTCATCCTCCCCACCTAGGGTAAGGAAGGGTAGTACTGTTCCCAACCCCCCCCCACTCCCCCCGGAAGGTTGCAACCTAACCCTACTTTATCATTTAACCTTCAGAACATAACACACAAGACTCTTAAACCAGAGACAAAGTAGGTAGCTCCCTAAAGACGAGGCACAACACCCTTGCCTTACAGTAGGCTAGCCGGCTGCAGACTTGATGGCTGCTGCTCACCACAGGCCTCAGAAGCCAGTTGGCCATAAGCAGTAGTGAGAAGCTCCAGGGCATTTAAAATCCTAGCTCTGCAGTGTCATTTCAGTGTTCTGTACTTGATTTTGATTAAAGACACGGCTTGAATGAATGACTCTCAGTGATTTGTCATCAGATATCTCAAAGGGTTCCTGGGGACGCATTCCCTGAGGATCCCATGTGTTGGGTCTGGCTGGCCACTCTCAGAGCCTCACATTCTGCAAGCAATAGACAGATCCAAACATCCAAGGGGGCCCTGTGTAAACTTTCCTAACTATTTAAAAGTTGAGCTCTCTGCCACAGATCCTGGAGCCCCTACCTACTGTGTCAACAGGAACTCTAACTTTGACTGAAAGGCAGCTTTCCCTAAGGCTATCTGACGAAATGGGATTTGCTCCCATGAAAGCTCATGTGAAAAATAAATCTTAGTCTTAAAGTGCCACATGACTCCTTGGTTTTTTTTGTAGTCTCTGAGCCTGATCCTGCATTTACTACACGC
Source organism: Podocnemis expansa (assembly GCA_007922195.1). Taxonomy (NCBI): domain Eukaryota; kingdom Metazoa; phylum Chordata; order Testudines; family Podocnemididae; genus Podocnemis; species Podocnemis expansa. Next base: position 35,731,406 of record ML682007.1, on the reverse strand, counting down.
AAAGGAAATATTCCCATCTGGGTCTGAGGCTCCCTGGAAGTTCCACACTGCACCAGGACAGCTGGGCCAGGGCACCGGTGCCAGGGAGAGCCACACCTGCTCCATGGAATTGATAAGCGCTGCCAGCCAGCAAAGTGCTGTGCAGTTGGAGCCTGGAGCACTCCCAGGCCCACTGCCGAAAAGCAGGACTCATTGCAGTGATGCAAGAGCTACTCAGCCATTTTGAGTTGCAAAAGGGACATGAAAACTCATATTGTTTCTGCTTCAGTAAAAGCTCAGGAAATTACCCAGGAAGGGTGACTAAGGCCGAGTGCTGGCTCAGATAATACACGTATGGCCCCTTAGAACAGCACTGACAGAATGTTTCAGCATCCAACAAAACACTGAACACCATTAAGACAGACTATTTACAGGGAAGGCTCCACTACTAGCCTTAACTCTGCCCTCTTCCCCATCTCTACTGGCAACAAGGCCTGGGGAACACCTGTCCCCAAAGATAGTTCAGAGGCTTGGTCCCCTCCAGCCCAGCTTCTTGCTGCCAGCTGCAGACGGCATCATCTTGAATTTTATCCCTCACCTGTGACCCATGGTCTGCACCGTCCCTCAGCTGCTGTCAACTTTGGCCTAGAAATGCAAAAGTTGGACTGTCCAGCCAAATGCAGCAGCAACACAAACGATGATACAAGTTACATGTGACTGCCACCAATCTGGCATTCAGTGTGAGCAGAAGGAGTGGCTTGCACATTCAGCCCTTCATGTAAGCAGATGAGATTGCCAGTGGGATTTCAACCATTTATACCAGGGTTCAGTTTATCCCCATGGTCCCATATGTTAAAAAGAAGGCCAGGTTTTTCTTCCATCCTGCTGTGGGCTACTTTTCCTGCAAACTCAGCCTTCCCACTTGTGTGGCAGGTAAGGGACACTGGCTGCATACCCCAGCAGCATCCAATATGAATTCACCATTGACTCCTGCTGACCCACGCTCTGTAGCCCTGATCCCATCACTGGCTGCCTTAGGCTCCTCCAGACTAAGCGCCCCCAAATCCAGCCTGGAATTTGAGCTGAGGGCATCCAAGACATGTACAATGGGTCCTGCTGAGAAACCTGCCCCCTCCTCCCTGGATTCTGCTGTCCTATTACTCACTGGCCTGGAGTTCCGACAGCACCTCCTTGTGCTCTGTGTCTAGCTCATCATCGCGGAAGGTCCGGCAGCGATAGCCCTTTTTCTTCAAGACGTGACAGATCAGGAACCCGACAAGACCCATGATGAAGAAGACCAGCACAAGCAGGAAGAGCATGGACATGCTGTGATGGGGATCGGAACCCCCATCATTGGTGCTGTTCTGGTCTGACATAGGGATCTAGGAACGAGGAGAGAAAATGACTCAGAGCCTGGGATGTAGCCCAGGATACACCCCCCCTCCCATTATATGCTCCCCAGCCACACTGCTATTGGTTCCCAGCCCTCTTCCATTCCACACCACCCTGCCATATGGAAACTGGCACCTGGCCCTCTGCCATCCCACACCAACCTGCCCTACTACTACCAGTATCAGCCTTCTGCCATTCCACACCACCCTGCCCTACTGTTATCGACACCCGGCGCCCTTCCATTCCACATCTTCCTGCCATGCAGCTACTGGTATTTGGCCCTCTGTCATCCCATGCCATCTCGCCGTATTGCTACCAGCCGCTATCCTATAGCACTCCAGATTGCCTCTCAGTACTGCTTCTGGCACCCGGCCCTCTGCCATTCTCTGGCACTGTGCAGAAAAGGACCTGGGGGTTTCAGTGGACAGGAAGCTGGATATCAGTCAACAGTGAGCTCTTGTTGCCAAGAAGGCTAACGGCATATTGGGTTGCATTAAAAGGAGCACTGTCAGCAGATCGAGGAAAGTGATTATGCCCCTCTATTCAGCACGGGTGAGGTCATATGTGGAACACGGTGTTCAGTTTTGGGCCCCCCACTGCAGGAAAGATGTGGACAAGTTGTCCCATCTTTGAAGCCTCTGAGGAAGTGGGATCTTCTCCCATGAAAGCTCATGCAAAAAATAAATCTGTTAAAGTGCCACACAACTCCTTGTTGTTTTTTTAGTGAACAAGTTGGAAAGAGTCTAGCAGGGGGGCAATGGAAATGAGGAGGGGGCTGGAGTACATGCCTTATGAGGACAGATTGCGGAAATGACTCGTTCAGTCTACACAAGAGAAGAGTGAGCAGGGATTTGATAGCATCCTTCTGTTGCTTGAAAGAGGGTTCCAGGGATGACAGAGCTACACAGTTCTCAGGCTGATGACAGAAAAAAGAGCAATGGCTTCAAGTTGCAAGGGGGAGGTCTAGATTGGACGTGAGGAAAATCTTTTTCACTAGGAGGGTCATGAAACATTGGAATGGGTTAGCTAGGGAGTTGTGGAATCTCCATCCTTAGAGCGTTTTAAGATGTGGTTTGATAAAGCCCTGGCTGGGATGATTTAGCTGGAATTTAGCTGCTTTGAGCTCCTTAGGTCCCTTCCAAACTTATTTTCTATGATTCTATGATTTCAATCTGACGCATCATACTCCTATCGACACCTGACTCTCTGCTTTTCTGTATCACCTTGCCACATTGTTACCAGGATCCTGTATTCTGCCATTCTATACTATGTCCCAGCTCATCTAACCTCACCCTGCCCTCCACCGTTCCTTACCCCTTTGCTGTACTGCTACCAGCACCTGGCCCTCTGGTGTTCCATACCACCTTGCCACACACCTACTGGTACTTGACATTCTGCCATTTCTTACAATGTTGACATAATACTACAAGTACCTGCCTCTCTGCCATTGCATAACTCCTTGTCACACTGCTACCATTGCCCAGCTTCTGCCATTCCATACTGCCTTGCCATAGTGGTACTGAGAGCCTGTCGTTCATCATTTTAGATTACCTAGCGGTACTGATATTGGTACCCTACCTTTTGCCAATGCATACCACCTCACCATATGACTACTGGCACATGACCCTCTGCTATTCCACACTGCCTCACCATACTGCAACCTGCCCTCTGCCATTCCATACTGCCTTGCTTTACTGCTACCAGCACCTGGTCCTCTGCCTTTCTTTACTGCTTCACCATCCTGCAACCTCACCTCCCTGAACTGTTACTGGCAACCTGCCATCTGTCATTCCACACCACCTCCCACATGACTACCAGTACCCAGCCCTCTGCCATTCCACACCACCCTGCCCTACTGCTACCAGCACCTGGCCCTCTGCCATTCCACACCACCCTGCTGTACAGCTACTGATGCCCAGCCCTCTGCCATTCCACCCCACCCTGCCTGACTGCTAAAGCCCTCTGCCAATCTACACCACCCTGCCATACTCCTACCAGTATGTAGCCCCCTGCCATGCCACACCACCCTGCCACACTGCTACGGGTGCCCAGCCCCCAGCCATTCCACACCACCCTGACACACCATTACCAGTAGCTGGCTCCCTGCCATTCCACACCACCCTGCCCTACTGCTACTGGTACTCAACCCTCTGTCACTCCACACCACCCTGCCCTACTGCTACTGGTACCCGGCCCCCTTCCATTCCACACCATACTGCCATACTGCTACTAGTACCCAGCCTCCTGCCGTTCCTCATACCCTGCCATACGGCTACCAGTACCCAGCCCTCTGCCTTAACTTATTACCTCACTGCACCTATGGCATGTGACCGCCTTTCCTCCCTCCTTGGGGTTTCTGTTCTCTCTGTGACTGGTGCATCCCTTAGTGCAGGGTCCCCTTCAGAGAAGCAGCTTGGCCTTTCTAGGGGCCATCGTCAATCACTGGCCACTCTTGGAAGCCTCAGTCTGGGCCCCCGACAGGTGCCTAAGCCCGGGCCACCCCCAGGCCTGCGACTGCTCCCGCGAGGTCACAGACAAGGGCAGGGAGGCCGAGGAGCCGCAGGGAGCCCCTGTTCCCGTCCTCTTTGCCTCTCCGCATCGCTCCGCTCTGTGCGGCTGAGGGTTTCCCAAGGACACCGCCAGCTCCGCACACCTCCCTCTCTCCCTCCCCCGCTGATCCGGCAGCCCCGCGCTGAGCCCTTCCCGGCCCGGGCTCCGCTGGCTTTGGTCGCGGTCGGTTCCTGCTGCTCCGGCCCCCGCCTGGGCCCGCGGCGGCGGCTGCCCCAAGGGCACCGGTCCCGCGCCCGGCTCTGCAGCTCCGAGCTGAGCGCTGGCTGCGCCTCGCCAGCCTCTCGGGCCCCGTCGCCCGCCCCCGGGCGGCTACTTACGGCGGCGGGGCCTGCGGGGGGCGTTCAGCGGCAGGCAGCGCTCGGGAGGCTCACGGCGAGCCGGGCCGGCAGCTCCAGCATCGTCTGCGCTGCCCCAGAGCCCTGCGCTGGCCGCAGCTCCAGCATCCGCCGCAGCTCCCCGCCCCGGGCTGGTCCCGGGATCCCCCTCCTTCAGCCGGCCGCTCGCGGACTCCAGGCCGCCTCGGCTGCCGGGCGAGGAGCCGCCACCGTCCCTCCTGCCATGTCCGGCCGGAGAGCAACGGGTACCTGCGCGTCCTGCCTGTGCACATCTGTCCTCTTCAGCTGTCTCCTAGCAACCCAGCATCCCTGCGGCGAGAGCATCCTTCTCCTGCCCCAGCCCGCCCCGCCTGTCCCCGGCTGCGTGTCAGGGGAGGCACCTGCGTGACTTGCCTGTTCTCCGACACTCCCAAAATCACTGGAGCTCCCTCCGTAGCTCGGGGTAGGGGGGAGCGAGGGCGCTCCGCCAGGACAGCGGCGGCCGCAGCTGTAAGGAGCCTGCAAGAGGGACCCTGGCACCGAGGCAGCATTTGCAGGCTGCACACATCTGGTGAGCGGAGGGGGGAGAAGCAGGTAGTGACACCTTTTAGCACCACGGAAACAGTAGCGATCGCCTCCATTTGTACTGCACCTTTCCTCCCAGAGCACCTCGCCAGCTACATGAGTAATTTTGGAAGGCCACTGCTGAGCTCCAAGTTGTCAAGAGTGTGGCAGTACCTGCAGCAGGGCAGAGACTGGAGGTGAGGAGACAGATGAGTTTATCTGCAGTAGCGTGTGGATTTATGGCAGCTGACAGCACCAGATTATACCTAAAGGTGTGTATGTTCTTTTGATGACAGAGATCTTACAATCTATGCCTGACCTAGCCCCCTAAAAACAATTCCCTGGCCAGCTTCTCAGCTGGAAGAATGAACCCTGGATCCCTACCAACCAAAGCCCAGCACAGAGACAACTCTCAGTGCTGTGCCTCCTCCTGCCTCTACAGAAGGGAATACCAGGCAGCCACAGCCTCACTCAGCAGGACCCTCAGCAGTATGTGACACTGTAGGTCTCCAAACACCCCATCCCATCTCCCAGAGGCTGCAGGGGTGATTGGGAACACCCTGAAGCAGCTCTGGGTCCTTCCTCTCAGACTGAACCCAGAAGGTTGTTCTGGGGAACTGCTGTTGTCTTCAAAGCCCTAAGCTGCAGAGTCCTCCAAGGCCCAGCCCTTCACACCACAATATTTGACATGATGTAAGAAGCCAGTGGGAGGGCTGGTGAGACAGTGGGGGCAAATCCAGTAGTTCACAGCTGACACCTGGCTGCACATCTCTTACACATCCAATGTCTGGGTGTGCTGAACCCAGCGAAGGTAGGGCAAAAGAGGAAAGCACTCAAAAGAGCAGGTGTCATGCTACCTGGAGTGCCATGCTCAGGGCAGACTGTCCAAAGCAGCACAGGCACCACCCCAAACTGGTGGCATGTTCTGTACCAAGCCAGTGACTAATATAAACTCCTAAGGTACTACAGCAGTCTTATGATGGGGTCACAGACATTCCACTTAGAGATGCCAGCTTTCCTGCTACCCAGGCAAGCTGGACTATCTGATAAATGGTACTTACACTGAAAACACAAATATTCAGGTTACACGCTGTCCCAAGAGACCAGTCATACACCCAGATCAATTGTATCCTAGATTTCCCATGAAAGCCAAGTCTATAGTAAACTAACTCAAGGTTTATTGACTAGGAAGAATAACGGAGTTATTGAGAGATTGAAGCAGGTAAACTATCTGTACAGGTGAGTCACAGTCTTTAATTCCCAAATGGTACCAGAGATGTAGTAATCTACCAGTTTTCCAAACATCTCCCAGGGTATTTCTGGGGATCTCTGTCTTCTCATTTAGTTATTTTGCTCAATTACAATCCAAACAATTCAGAGATAAGGAATTTTTCTCTTATGTATATATTTACAGCTTCTTCTTACAAAAACCCAGACTGACAGGGTCATTGCTCATACAGGTGGTGAGAGAGGAGTGCATTTTCAGTCTTTGATCTCCAGGCATCACACGCATCACACATCACCACTGGCTTAGAAATGCACAAGAATTAGCACGTTCCTCTTAAAGTTCTTCACTTGCATGACCCAAAAGTTCTTCCTGGTGTGCTGGGTTATTTAATGACAGGTCTGTACAATGGAAATGTTTGCTCTCATGTTCTCACAGCCAGGCAACAGATATGTAGGTAGCATCGCCTTAGTCTTTATGGCGTTTAACCACCAAACACATAGTCAGACACTTAGTAATCACTAAAAAAGTAAGGAGTCCTTTGGCACTTAAAGACTAACAGATTTATTTATCACATGAGCTTTTGTGGGAGAGAATCCCACTTCATCAGGCGCTTTGACGAAGGATTTTCTCCCATGCAAGTTCATGCAATAAATAAATCAGTTAATCTTTAAGTGCCACAGGACTCCTTGCTTTTTTTTCTTTTTTTTTTTGTTTTTTTTGCTGGACTAGACTAACAGGGCTGCCCCTTTGGAACTTAGCAATCACTGTGATCTGTGACTTGGCCTGACTTCCAGCTCTGCATTTATGTGTGTTCAGTGAAGCCTGGCATGAGCTGGCATCTTATCTGCCACATCACCCAAGGCCTCCTTTCAAAATCCCCCAGTATCAAAGTCAATTGGCTTGTTATTGCTATGTCAGTCTGCCCCTTAGGGTCCTTTGGGACTTCATGCTATTAGTCTCCAAATACCACAATGGTAAAGTGGACCAGAAGATTGTGCCTCTTTCTGTCAGACTCAGATGGGGCCTTGGTAACCCTGAACTCCAGGCTGGATTACTGCAACTCATAGAATTATAGAAAATTAGGATTGGAAGGGACCTCAGGAGGTCATCTAGTCTGATCCCACGCTCAAAGCATAACCAACCTGCAACTCAATCATCCCTGCCAGGCAGGGCCGTCTCTAAGGGGATATGGGGCCCCAGGCCAATTTCCCTCTGTGGGCCCCTCCCACCCCCCATTGCACTGGGGTCAGAGCTGGCCAGCCCAGGGGAGGGGCAGGCCCCTGCGCTGCCCCCCCCCATGCCAGAGACTGGGCAACTGGCAAAAAGTGAGGCCCGGTTCAGCACTGCTGGTCCGCCCTCAAACCCACCCCCAGCCATGCGTGCTGCTCTCGGCTCTCTGCCAGAGCAGCGGGGAGGTGGTGGGAGGCAGCCCTGGGAGGGGCAGTGATACCAGCTCTGCACTGCCTCCCAGCCCCTCCCCACTGCTACAGCACAGAGCCGAGAGCAGTGTGTGTGACCAGGAAGGGGGGGTAGCTGGACCAGCAGCACTGAACCAGGCTGCCCTTTTGGCTAGCTTGCTCAGTCCCCAGCATGGGGGGGCAGCAGTGCAGCCTCATGAGGCCTCCCTAGGGCCCTGGGTGGCTCCCCCGGTCGCCCTGCTCTCAGGATGGCCCTCCAGCCAGGGCTGTGTCAAGCTGGGCCTTAAAAAACCACTAAGGATGGAGACAAGTTCCAAAGGGGTAGCCATGTTAGTCTAGTTCAGCAAAACAAAGAAGGAATCCTGTGGCACCCCTGAAAACTAAAAATTTATTTATTGCATGAGATTTTGTGGGAGAAAATCCCACTTTGTCAGATGCTTTGAAGGTGTGGAACTTACAGAAAGGATGGAGAGTCCATCACCTCCTTAGGTAACCCATTCCAGTGAAAAAGATTTTCCTACTATCCACCCTAGCCCTTACCCATTACAACTTGAGACCACTGGTCCTAGTTCTGTCATTTACTACCACTGAGAAGAACCTATTTCTAAAACCCCTTTGAGGTAGTTAAAGTTCACTATCAAATCTCTATTTATTCTTCTTCTGGGCTATGTCCACACACAAGTGCTTGTTTCGAAACAAGCCATTTTGAAATAAGGCCTTATTTCGAAACAAGTTATTTTGAAATAACAAAAAAAAAGTTAATTCGAAATAAGGAAAAAAAGAGGGAATCGAAATAGCATGTCCACTGTGACATGCTATTTCAAAATGGGGGAGGGGAGGGGCAGGGAGGCCTGTGCTGGGCCAGGGAAGCCCCGCCCCCGGGATTCCCCTGCCCAGCCCTGCGCTTCTGCAGGGGGTGGGGGGCTTCCCCTGCCCCCCCGCAGCTCTGGCTGGGGGGCAAGGGGGCTTCCCCTGCCCCCTGCCACTCTGGCCAGCGGCGACGGGGCTTCCCCTGCCCCCCCCACAGCTCCAGCCACCCCGCAGGGGCTGCAGTCCCCCTGACCGGGCTGCAGGACCAGCAGCTTCCCCAAAGCCTGGGCGGGGGGCAGAGCACTGGGGGCACCCCAGCTGGCTTCCCCCCACTTCCCCTTGCCAGGGGTAGGGGGAGCGAAGTGGGCTGAGGCTCCCGTTCCCCCCTCTGCTCCCAGCAAGGGGAAGCGGGGGGGAAGCTGGCTGAGGCGCCCTTGGACCCCCTGCACTCCACTCAGCACCCTGGCCAGGGTGCTGATCCCTGGCCAAGGTGCTGGGGGGGTGGAACCTTCCCCCCAGGGTGCTATGCACCCTGGAAAGAAGGTCCTTGTTATTTCAAAACAATCCTTGTTTTGGAATAACATGTCCAAATGGCTTATTTCAAAACAACTGGTTTCGAAATAACCCTCCTTTCGAAAGCAAAGTGGTTTAAGCTGTTTCGAAAGGAGGCCTCTTATTTCGAAACGAGGAGCTCACTGCTTTTGAAACAAGAAAACGTCGGACTTTTATTTCGAAACAACCAGTGTTGTTTCGAAATTAAAGCCCTGTGTGGACATACCCCTGGAGATTAAAGCCTGCTAAGCATTTTTTGTTGTCCTCCGCTGGACTTCTTTCAATTTGTCCACATCTTGTCTGTCATGAGGGGCCCAAAATAGGATATGGTACTCCAAATGAGGCCTCACCAGTGCTGAATAGTGGGAAATAATCACTTCTCTCAGTTGGCTGGCAATGCTTCTGCTAATGCAGTCCAATGTAACCTTAGTCTTCTTGGCAATAAGGGCACACTCTTGACTCACACCCAGCTTCTTGTCCACCGTAACACCCAGGTCCTTTTCTGCCAGATTGCTGCCTAGCCAGTCAGTCCTCAGTCTGTAGCAGTGCATGGATTCTTCTGTCCTAATTACTGGACTCTGCAGTTGTCCTTGGTGTGCCTTCTCAGATTTCTTTTCACTCGAATTTGTCTAGGTCACTCTATATCCTATCCCTGCCCTCCAGCATATTGACTGCTGCTCCCCGGCTTAATGTCATCTGCAAACTTGTTGAGGGTGCAATCTATCCCATCCTCCAGCTCAAGTCTCCCGGACTTGATGTTCTGTTCTCAGCTGGTCCTTTTTCCAGGGGACCCTTCATGCTGAAGAGACTGAGGAAGAGAGGAAAAAGGGGAGACAAAATGCTAAAGCAGTAATATTTGTACATTGATTTAAGTTCTTCCATCATAAATTAGATTAGGCCAGCACTGATGAAATGCAGACAGCTCTGACGTGCAGAAGAACAAACAGCCAACAGCAAACCCTAAAGGAAAGGGGACATTTTTGGTCAAAGAGACTGGGGTCAAATCCCTGCTCTTGTGAAAACGTCTCATTGGATCTTTAACAACCACACAGAGCAGACAGGACCTTACCCTTTAAGCATCTCTCATCCCAAAGTCCCCCATGTTGTGAACTGCATTGTATTTAAATAAGACTTTTGTCTCCAAATTGAATTGATCCTGCCAGGGTGCAAACCTGATGTTCCAGGGAGCCTACCCTGTTACTGTTATTTATATAGGCTATGTCTACACTACAGGGCTCAGTTAAGCCAGCTTAATAAAGTCTGCTTAAAGTAGACCTTATTAAGCCAGCTTACCACATCCACAATCAGAATGCCAGGAGACTACCCATGTCCACGATGGCAGCTGCTAGATCGCCCTAGGAGTGGTGCATTGTGGGTACCTGGCCCACAGTGAAATGCAGCAGAGGTGCCACTCTCTTCCGGCCACTCCTTTACTACAGGAAGTGAGTGACTACATCAGCCTCCATACTGTGTGTGGCAACAGGGAGCCCAGGGAGCCTGATGTAGCCCAGCAATATATGAGAGCAGCACTCCACTCCACACCCTCTCTGTGTTGCCCAGACTCCTCCGGTTCTGGAACAGATGCTGCAGGGCAACTGCCAGTGCAGGGGCAGCGCACAGCAGTTGTTAAGACTCAGACACCAGGAAAGAGCACATAGAGGAAGGTGATGCCAAATCACCTGTTATAATGAGGGGAAAAAAATCCATAGTCAGGATTTAATCCTGCTTTCACACAATCTAATCTAAAAGAAATAGCAACTTTCTTTCTTTCCATGAGCTATTTCCCAGTGTTTGAATCTTAACAACTGCTCTGATTTCCTGTTAGACTGTGACCTGATCCTATGTCTTACACTCCCCACATTTATTTCCTACCATTCTGTAAATTCCCCCATTCAAACTGTCTGGTGAAGTGGGATTATTCTCCCATGAAAGCTCATCCAATAAATAAATTTGTTAGTCTTAAACAGTGCCTCTGGACTCCTTGTTTGTTTTACAATAATATCAGGGGGGTCCTTTGAGAAGGGGAGACACACAGGGTTGGTCAGAGAGGGGTGGAGACAGGCAGGGTCAGTCTGAAAAGGGCAAGGAGGAGACAGGGGTTTGGGCAGAGAAGGGGGAGACACCCAGGGTCGGGCAGAGAAGGGCAGGGAGGGAGACACACAGGTTTCGTTAGAGAAGGGGGAGACACCCAGGGTCAGGCAGAGAAGAGCAGGGGGGGAGACACACAGGTTTGGGCAGAGAAGGGGGAGACACATGGGTCTGGGTAGAGAAGGAACGAGACAGGCAGGGTTGGGCTGAGACCAGGGGAGACATGCAGGGTGGGCTGAGAATGGGAAAAATGCCATGTCGGGCTGTGATGCCCAGTCTGGCTCAGAACGAGGGAGATCAGTCAGGGAACATGGGGAGTTTGGCTATGGTCCACACATCTGGGAATGCTCCCAGCTGTTTTGTGCCTTCTAGCCAGCCTCCATCCCCATGTTTCCTGTGGTTGGGAGGCCAATTAAGTCGACTTAGGAAAGTTCCCCTCCACATTGCCTTAAGTTGACTTAATAAAGTCGATTTAACTGTAAAGTCGACTTCATAAGTGGAAGTAATAAAGTCGACTTTACCTGATGCTAAAGTCGACTTTATTGCCCTGCAGTGTAGACAGGGCTTTGTTTAAGTCGACTTAAGGGCCCTTAAGTCAACTTGACAGTGTAGACATACCCATAGTGCTGAGGGTATCAGGCAGGACTTATAGAGGGCAGAGAGATAAGGCAAGCCCCTATGCTGGATCATTTACTGGCTAATGGATACAGTGGCCTACTTCTAAAAGGTACTAGGCATTCCACATAGGACTGAAACCTCACACCCTGAAATGGCTCCATTTGGAGCATATTTCCCCAGCACACTGCTATCTGCACCATAGAATTCTAACCATAGAACATAGACTGTGGATCTGGATTTCTCCCTCATGGGTATGACCTTCCACAACAACTGCATTCCAGCTGAACAGGGCAAGTGCCAGACAGCAGGTCTGTGAGTACAGGAGAGCCTGAGAGCCAAGACAAGAGCAGGACCTGAACCTTGCACCCACACATGGTAAGAATCACCCTCAGTCACCAGAGCCATCCTTAAGGGGGGGCAAAAGGGGCAACCGCCCTAGGCCTCATGCTTCGGGGGGGGGGCACACTTTTGGAGGTCCCACACAAGCGGCGGGAGTAAGGGAGCAGGGACCTTCTTCAAGCTGAGGAGCTAGCCTGCCCAGGGAGCAGCTCCAGCTGGTCAGGGAAGGGGGAAGGGAATTGGGACAGGCAGCATTTGTTTACAGTAACTCTTGACTTAAGTAGCCACCTTCCCACAACTGCTCCCTGAGGGCAAGAGAAAGGGCAAGTGCTGAAATAAAACTTATGGAGTCAGCCTCAGTCAAGCAAATGGGGACAAAGTCAGGAGAATGTCACATCCCCGACCTTTACAAAACAGGACCTTCTCTTTGAATTTACATCAGCATCTCTAGAAAGCATTGAAGATATTAAGGAACTTTTTTCCTTCTACACTTAACAAAGAGATTTCAGTCTTCAGGGATGTCTTTTTGAGCATACTTCTCTGTGCAGATAATGATCTATTACACCTGAGAGAGAAGACCCCAGGCTAGCACTTAAATGGAAATACTGGGATTTTAGGGTTAATGGCCATCAATCAACACATTAAAGAAGTTTTTTGTCCTTCCTTCTGCACTGTAAGTATGCCACATTGTCATTGATTGCAGTCAGACCACCAGTTCCAAAGCATGGCAAAGAGGAAAGCTATTGTGGCCGTGTGGGTCTAGTTTAGCGAAACAAACAAGGAATCCCTGATGTAAAACAAACAAGGAGTCCTGTGGCACTTTTACAACCTAACAAATAAATAAATTTTTAAAATCTTTAAGTGCCACAAGACTCCTTGTTTGTTTTACATCAGGGTATCTGAGAGGAGGACAAACGTCCCTTGTTTCTTCCTCTCATCCTCAAACAGTACCCGAGTTTCATTACTTAGATCACCTGCAAAGCAATGAGGAATGTATGAATACATATATTAAAATAAGATGGGAATGGAGAGAGTCAGGCAGCATAAAGGAAATAACATACATTAGACAGTTGGAATCCAGTGCTTTAAGGTGAGAGAGGACCTGGATTTATTTCTTGATATCATCCAAAAATAGCATCTCTCTCGCTGAATTTTCAATTTAACAAAAACTTGATCTAAGAAAAATTATTAAACTTGTAAACTTGTGTGCCCATCTTGAACAGAAAACCAGAACCACAAAGAAGAGTACCTCCAGATACTCCTGTCCACTTGGCTGTGAGGTTGATGAAATATCACCATGACACATTCAGTATTGCCTACCCCAAACATCAAAAATAGTCACAAGTCTGGCTTAAATATATCATTAAAACTCAATTAAAAATAAAGAGATGTTTAAAGAAATAAGTGTGGGGGAGCTATTTTCTTTGACTTCTGGGTTTTGAGCCTTTAGGCTAAAGTCAGGTCATGTTTTTCTGCTTCTCTCTGCAACTTTTTGCCGGAGGGCTAGACATTTATGATTTTATTAAAGAAAAATTATGACACTGCCCAGTGTTCCCTCTGAGCTGATGATGCGGCTGAACAAGTTATGGGTGCACTTGGGGAGCCAGTGGGCAGCAGGGAAGAAGCCCATTGGGGCCTGGAGAACCAGCAGGGAATTTGCTCAGCTGCATCATCAGCTTAGAGCAGTGGTTCCCAACCTTTTTCAGGCTGGGGACCCCTTTGTAACAAACAAAAATCTTTGCGGACCCCCCTCAGCTGATTATGTAATCTGGCCTGCATGGGCAAATTCTGGCCCGCACCAGTGGGACAGCTGGTGAGCAGCACTGCTACCACCATTGCCCGCACCACCAGGGAGCTGAGCCGCAGCAGCTGTGGTCCCCTGCCCTTGCCCCTGCTGGGCAGCTGCTGTGGCTCCATTCCCCTGCCAGGATATAGCCACAGAAGGGGAAAGGCAGCCCTGGCAGGTAGCATCAGGGCTGTAGCTGGATTCTGGCCCTGTGTAGGAAGAGGCTCTGCAAACCCCCTGCAATGTGTCTGTGGACCTCGGTCGGTCCCCAGACCACAGGTTGGGAACCACTGGCTTGGAGGGAACATTGCCTGCAAAGTTTAAAATGAGGGAGCCCCACACAAACTGATTTGCCCTGGGTCCCGCTCCCCCCTAGGGACAGCCCTGTCAGTCACATTGCACTCCAAACGAATCAGAGCTTGCTTCTTTTTGCTTAGCTTCTGCTGAATAAGTTGCACACATGCAGTGAACACGCCCACTCACAGCAGCAAGAAGGAACACTTCCTAATTAAGCTATTGCTCATATGGGCCTGAAAGATAGAGAACAATTTGTTGACATGTCTGTTTTTTAAATACAGGGGAGCTGGGGGGCTAGAAGCACTCAGACACTGAGTGCACACGTGGCATCTCTATATGTAAGTACCAGCTTTGCATCATTATCATGAGAATTTGCCAGCCCCACTCTGGGTGAGCTGAGTTGTGCGAGACTGATGGATATGTTGGTGCTAGGCTGTGTGTATGGTATGGACACGGCCAACACTGATTTGGGGTTTGATTAGGGTCTATTTTGTTTGGGTGTGTGACAGGCTGCTCACCAAATCCAGTCCAGTGTGCCACTGTGACACCCCGGAGCTCCACTCCTAAACCCTGATTCACCCCATTTTACCAGGTGACCACTCACTCCTAAGTCATTCCATACCGGTCTCTTGCATGTGATCTGTCCCCAGGCAGCAAGTGCACATCCTCTAGCTGCTCAGACAACAGTCCCCTAGCGACCACCACAAGCCCCAGATACCACAGTGGGAACTTCTGTCTTACAGGGATTGGGATACTTCACCAATGTTTCATGATGGAATTTCCCAGACAAAAAGCCCTGAGCTGTTCAAAGTGACTCTCTTTGTTTCCAGACCACCTTGACCCCTCCCTTTCTGAACAGAGGTGATCTCTTCGTCCTGTCTGATCCAGAGATCTCAATTTGCATAGTCTTTGTTCTCTCCTCCAGGTGCTTGCTTTCTCGCAGCTATGGCAGTTTACATGCTATTGAGTCATGCAAAACATGCTACACATCTGTGCACATACAGAAAACATGGTACGATAGTAATCACATAGAATAGGTTATGTACATTCATAAAGGAACCTTGCATGGTCTAATTGCCATAAAATCATACACTCACAGTGCTTAAGTGAATAGAAAAATCATAGATCATAGCCCAGGGATGTACAGATGTGCGTCCTGTGACAATGTGTGCATATGTGAGTGCACAGGCAATGCATGGGAAGTAAGTGCTCATGTACACAGCTGGGATGATGGTGTTGTTTGAGGGGATTTCTGAGTGTGCAGGCTTTCATGCACAGAACTAGGTCCGCTGGATGTGCAACTCTGAAGTCACAACATATGTTTCTAAACCCAGTGCCTTGTGCCAGGAAAACAGTGAGTGAAGGCTGTAACAGACAGTTCTGTCTGACAGCAAGAGGCCTCAGCCAACACTCACTTCGCAGCACGTTATACCCCAAGCCTATCACAGCAGCCATTAAATGGCCTCTGTTTATGCAGTGGGTCTGTGACGAATCCAGGGTAATGTGGATCAACTGTCAAGGGATCCTCATATGAATCACAGAAGCCAGGCTAGGTAGGGAGTGGAGTCTCTGGGGAAAGAGGGTGGGGGGTGGTCTGGCAAGAGAAAACTGTAACAAGAAGGAACAGGATGGGGATGGCAGCTGGGCTGAGGCAGCTGAGAAGACAGAGAAAGTAGGAGTAGATAGCAAGAGTGAGGCTAATGAGCAGGCAGGAGCATGTGGCAAGGGTCTGTGGGATGATGTTAGCTGTGGAGGATGGCTAACACAATGGAAAGGAGTATGTGCTGGGGTCAAGGACACATGCTGGGGTGGGCTGATGGAGGGCCAGGTTTTATATCTAGGGGTTTCCAAATAATGTACAGCACCCACCGTCTCAAGCTCCCACCCAGTCTCTGGGAAATCCTGCACTTTTCCCTAGATATCCCAAAGGGGTAATGCTTCCCCACTCGCAAGCGCAAGTCTGAGTGTAGTATACAGAACTTTTAATAGTAATAAAAATAATGTAAAGACACAACAGCAAAAATTGACACTGATTTGGATAATCAGTGCAGAAACAAGATTCCCACCAAAATCCCGCACAGCATAACAGAGCGTATGAACTCAACAGCAAAACCAGCACTGATCTGGAGAATCAGTGCAGAACAAGGTTCCCAACATAATCCCACACAGCATAACGGAACAGGTGAATTTAATAGCAAAACCAGCATTGATCTGGAGAATCAGTGCAGCACAAGGCTCCCAACAAACCCCAGGGTATGTACGGAATGTGTCTTATGCCAGCAGTCTGCCGGTGCCACCCATTGGTCACTCACTCTGTCCACTTGCACTGTCCCTTGGCTCCACCCACTGTCCAGCAGCTCCTCCCACTGGTCACTCACACCATCCAGCCCTCTGATGGCCACTCTCACGGCTCTCACCATCAGCTGTCTGCTGGCACTGCCAGCTGGTCACTCCAGCTATCCAGCCATTTGCTGGCTCCACCCACTGGTCCTCTAATGCTGCCCACTGGTTGCTCCAGCTATCTGCTGTTCAGCAATTTCAGCTCTTAGAGAGTCACAGCCCTCATGATTTCAGCTCTTAAATACTAAAAACAGCTCCTCTGATCAAAATCATAGAACAAGCGTAGCCAAAGTGTGGCTCGTGAGCCACACGTGGCTCTTAAGCCACACGTGGCTCTTGAATGGAAAAGTGTGGCTCACAGCAGAGCATCAGTAAATCAATTTAGTATGTAAAAGTATATGGCTATACACCTCAGTACAGCTCTTGAAGGTTTAATAATCAACTTACGTGGCTCTTGAGTTCCACAAGTTTGACCACCCTTGTAGAAAAAAGGCTATTACAAAAATCCTGACTACACATCTATCTTTTGACAGTGTGAAAGATAGTTCCTCAAACATAACCCTAAATAAACTAATGCTAATCCCCCCCCCCTTTCTGGTTTTCTCAGGTTGAAACCAGAGAGTTGGTCCCTCTTTCAAGTTCCATATTGCTTATGGTGGCTTTTCACTCTTCAACTAACCTAAACACTTTGAAAAAAAAAAGAGTAGCATATTACAAAAGATAATATTTCATGCTTCCTTTCAGTAAAATTACAGGTATCAACAGATTTGTGACCAAATCAACCTAAATACTGGTAATCATCATGCTGTGCACCCACTATGCTAATACTTAATTGTGCTAAAGCTAATACAGAACCCATGCAGATTAGTTGCCCCCCCCCCCAGCTGTTAAGCACAGCTTCTAGACCTGCTGCTCTGCTCTCAGAGCTGCGCTTTCATGCTCTTGAATTCCTTATCTGTTCTTGGTGTGACTTCCAGATGACGGAGGACGGGGCCACTCCAGCCCAGTGCACCATCTTCTAACTCCCTTCCCTTCCATTCTGGGTTGGTGTTAAATACTCTGCCACAGCTGGCCAAAGTCAGCTCAAACAAATCAGCTGATATTTGGGGAATGGACCATCCGGGGGAAAGATGCTGCAGGGAGGGGCACACATGGTGCCCTAGGACCAGCACCCTGCACAGGGCAACTGCACAGGGCAACTGAGTGGTCAGGATTAGCCACTCGCTGCCCAGCCTGATCTGACAGTCCCTCAGTCTGCCTCAGGATGCCCAGTGAGCACCAGAATGATTCATGTGCCACACAGGATGGGCTCCCATCAGCATAAATATCTGTGGGTCAGAGCATAGCTCCCTATCTCCCTGCAATCTCTGTCCTGACACCTCCCTTGCCTCTCCCCACTTCATGCTTGTTGTAAAGGAAGTTTAAAGATGGAGTAAGTTTGGTCTGGAAGTTCTGTGTCTGAGGCTCTGTGTTTGCTTAGACAAGTTTATTAAGGCATAAGTCAGGGGAGCTAGGGTTTAGATTGATAAGAAGGTAGACTGTTTCTATAGCTACAAGAGGTAATCCACAAAGGTTGATTATAAGACAATCCCTCCTGTGTGGACCCTGATGGGAAGCTATCAACCTAGTCTGGTAAACAGGTTGGCTGGGGCTAGGTAGCTGAGGGGTCACAGGAGTCTGGCCACTCTCATTGGTCAAGGATAGTAACTGTAACCCAGATAAGCTGTAAACAACAACAGAGGCAGGCTAACTATATGCTGCCTATTAAGTATAATCTAATTGTGTAACCTGCATATTAAAAGTAATAATACCATGTACGGATTTTAGGCATGATGTAACTTGTATTATGCATGAGCTTGTTGCATTATGTATATTGTATTTTGCATGTTAGAAGGTATATGTGACCTGTAACCCCTATACTGAGGGTTCTTGCTCAGAGAGGCTAACTTCTCTTTGCTTCCCTCTGATGCAGTTCTTTTTATTATTCAACTGAATAATAAACTCTGAACCACACCTCGTTCTCTGCTCCTTGGAGTCTCGGCTGGGAACAGGTCTGCTTCATTGGGGAGGCTCTGGTGTGCCTCTTTCTGAACTTGAGGGCCAGAGTTAGATTTTTCCCCCACATTATATATATCTCATTTTTCTGGTCCCTTCCCCTGCCTCAACCACCCCAATATCAGTCTCAACTTCCCACCATCTTCCAGCTTTTTCCCTATATTGCAGCTAGAATCTGCTAGCTCCCTGGCCACTGCAAGAGTGGTAATTTGTGGTAATGTGGTAATTTGTTATTAGAGGGCACATAAAAATTAGACTTGCTGCCACTTAATTAGTCCTGATTCTTTTTATTTGGGGCTATGAGTTGCCTGCCTGACTCAGAGAAGTTACGTGTGTATTTCAAAGTTCACACGTGCTTTGTTTTTCTTAATTACTGAATCTTAGACTATTAAAGTGCTGGTGTGAGGAGAGTGCAATGTTAAAAACAAATGTATTAATAAGCTGGACAAACCCTCTGGGCTAAACATAGATAACGGAGAGCCATCAAGCAGGGGATTACACTAGTATACCAGAAATAAAATACAACTGAAGGTAGAATACACTCTATGTAAACACATACACTCTTACACATGCTATCTTACAAAAACATTATGGGTGCATAGTTAAGCACTCAGAAATGCTAATGTTAAAGTTGTACACAGCCCCTTGATTCGTGAGCACAGAATATTGCTCAGATAATGTAACTCCCTACAATATTTTCTTCAACTTTAGCTGCATACATGTAGCTTATATACCATAATAATCCAAAAGAGTCATTTCTATGAGATGTACACAGTAGACCATACGTATATAACAGACCACTAGGCACAACAGCCTACCTAAGCCCGTGGTGAATTAACTGCCTTGTTCCCTGACTGCTCCCTTTGATACTGGCAAACCAAGTGTCAGCTTGTGCCAATGTTTCTGTGCTTCACTTGGGCTGTGTTCACACAGACATGGTTATTTTGAAACAAGTTGTTTCGAAACAACTTGTTTCGAAATAACACCTTATTTCAAAATGACTTACTTCGAATTAGCAAAAAAGTCATTTCGAAATAAGGCTGTGTTCACACGGCACTTTTGTTTCGAAACAACCTCGTTGTTTCGAAACAAAAAAACCATGCTCACACGATGCACAGTTGTTTCGAAACTTAAACCTAGTTTTTGGGCGAAACAAGTGTGAACATGTTGTTTCGGAACCAAGTGTTCCGAAACAACACTGGATCGTCAGCACCCTGTGCAGCTCTGAACCCCCACTGGTGCCTGCAGCCCCCCCTTTGCTGGCCAGGGGACACCCCTCAGCACCCTGGCCAGGGTGCTGAGGGGGCAGCCCTTTAAATGTTCACAAGGTTGTTTCGACCCCAAATGGGGTTTAACTTGTTTCGAAACAACGGTGCGTCGTGTGAACATGGTTTTTTTTGTTTCGAAACAACGAGGTTGTTTCAAAACAAAAGTGCTGTGTGAACACAGCCTTGGATGCTGACATATTCGTAGATGGAATTAGTCTGGCTACTTGTGTACTAGCAGCATTAAAATACACAACTGTAGTCATGTCAGTCTCTGGCAATCAGAGAGACAAAGCCAGTGATGTGATATCTTTTATTGGACCAACTCTTCTGCTGGTGAGAGAGACAAGTTTCCAAGTCACACAGAGCTCTTCAAGTCTGGAAAAGGTGCTCTAAGACTATGTTCATACCTAGGCAGTTAGATCAATTTAACTTAAATCGATTTAATAAAATTGA
This sequence comes from Podocnemis expansa, assembly GCA_007922195.1. Classification (NCBI taxonomy): domain Eukaryota; kingdom Metazoa; phylum Chordata; order Testudines; family Podocnemididae; genus Podocnemis; species Podocnemis expansa. The sequence continues at coordinate 35,711,334 of ML682007.1, read as the reverse complement.
TATAAAAACTATTAAATTGATTTAAGGTGAATCGATCTAACATGTCCCTAGTTGAAACCCAATTTGAACTAGCATGTCCGTGGACAGGACTTGCTAGTTCGATTTAGGAGAGGGGGACCATGGGAGGTGTGGCAAGATGGACCCCTGGCAGGGCCATGCCCCCAACCAATCCTATAAAGAGAGTAAGTGACCTTGACCCTCTGTCCATTCTGGCTGCCAGGAGGCTGAGGGAGACAGCCATGGATCCAGGCCAGCTCGCATACCATGGTAGAGCAGAGTCCAGGCCCTTCACTGCCCAGGCCCTCTCCAAGCCTACAAGGCGCCTTGGTCCTCTGGGACACTGTCTTCCAGGACCCCAAGAGTGAAGAGGCAGAGCCCTGCATCACCACAAATGCAGGCCCTGCATGCTGCAATGTTCCTCCTGCCGTCACCGGTGCCCCATCAAACCTGGTCACTCTACACCAGGAGGGACTGGTGGCAGCAAATAGTCCTAGCCACATGGGATGATAGGCAGTGGTGGAGGAACTTCCAGATGACCAGGCAGACCTTTGGCTATCTGGTTGCCAAACCAGCCCCAGCCCTGTGGTGCAGGGACACACGCATGAGGCCCACCATCCAGATGGACAAGAGACTAGCCCTGGCATGTTGGAAGATGGCAACTCCAGAGTCATACAGATCCATTGTCCACATATTCGGTGTTGGGAAGTCAACCGCTGGGACAGTTCCCCAGCAGGACTGCATGGCCATCAACACAGTCCTGCTGCCCCACCTTATCACCCTGGGATTGCTGCAGGACACCATGAACAGCCTTGCCACCCTCGGCTTTTCAAATTGTATGGGCATTGTAGATGCAACCCACATCCCTGTGAGAGCACTGGGCTGAAGAGTACCAGAGCTGGAAGGGGTACCATTCAATGATACTGCAGGCCATTGTTGACCACCAGGGCAACTTTATAAATAGTTATGTTGGCTGGCTGGGGAGAAAGCATGATGCCTGGGTACTTTGGACTTCCACACTCTACAAGCATATGGAGACAGGCACCCTTTTCCCCAGATATGATGTCAACCTCAGGGATGGACAGGTGCCCATCCTTCTTGTTGGAGATGCAGCCTATCCACTCCTCCCATGGCTGATGAGGTCATATACAGGACACCGTGACGCCGGGCAGGAGCTCAGGTGGTAGAGTGCACCTTCGGGTGGCTCAAGGCCCAGTGGAGGTGTCTCTTCACCCACCACCACCTCACCGAGGAGACCACTGCCGAGGTTGTGAATGCCTGCATCGCTCTATGTAATCTTTGCGAGCTGCGGAGAGAGACGGTGGCCCGCACCTGAGAGGGGGAAGCCACATCCCTCGCTGGATGCATTGAGCAGCCCAAAGCCATGCCGTGCCATCCAGTGAGCGAGCTCATCAGAAGGCAGCAAGAGTGTGAGAGGCCCTAAAGGACCTATTCAATGCTGAGGAACACTGAGGGTGGGGCCTGGCATCACTCACCATCTCCTCCCCTGGCCTGCCCATCCTTGAACCCCTCCCACCTGCTCCCTGAGCACCACTGGATAAAAGCACAAACAGTAATCATACAAATTTTATGTGGTTTATTTACAAAGTGTAGGGTGGATTTGTAAGGGGCTTTGGAGGCGGTGTGAGGGTTGGAGACTTGGGGAAGAAAACTGTGGAGTGAGGACCAACTGGGAGAAACGAGGTCTGGGTGGGGGGGATGGAGAATATGGAGCACAGAAGGGTTAGGGTGGGAGTGTTGCCCAGGTTCTTCAAAGGCTGAGCAACCCCGCGGCTGTGGCTGCCGCTCCCCACCCTGTCCCCAGGCAGGGGCGTGGCTTGTGGACAGGGGGTGGGGCCTGTCAGCAGGGGGTGGGGCCTGGGCCCATGCCCTGGGTCATTTCCCTGGGCAGCAATGCCCCTGCTGTGTTATAGCTACCTGCTGTGTCCTCCATAATTTCTGTGAAGCGAAGGATGATGCCCATGGGTGAACTGCTGAGGCGGTTCACCTTGCACATTGTATATGAGAAGCCAAATGCTAAGGGTATTGGGGGGTGCAATGAAGAGCCATTCACATAAGGGATACACCCAGGAAGCACTTTGACAATGACAATCCATAACTACACTGTGTAAACATTCCTCTTTATAGTGGACTGCAGCTTCAGGGACACAGCTTGTGAACACACGAATAAACAGTGCTTACATGTTTGAGACAGTCTCTTTTATTATCAAGCAACAAAATGCAAACTAAGCATGGAGAGCTGGTAGGGCATTACAGCTGCATGTTCATTTGGGGCACATTCCAGCAGCTGTGTGAAGGGGTACGTGGAACACCATAGCATAGCAGTCTGTGATCTTCACAGGAATTCTTTGTGGGAGCATCTGGAGAGCAGGGGAAAAAAGGCTGCTGTGCTACAGGGGCTGAACCTGCCCCACCTTTGTCTGGAGTGCTACCATTGTCCTTAGGAGCTCCATCTGTTTCTCCATGACACAAATGAGTCTGTCTTTATGGTCTTGATTCTTCACATAATTTTCTTTGCATTCCTATCTGTGTACACTGTTTCTCCTTCATTGCTTCACTTCAAGCCTTTCCTTCCTCTTCTGGTGCCTCTGTGGACTAGAAGAGTTCCTGGAAAATGCCCTCCTTGCTTCTGGGAGGCTGCTTCCTTATCTGCCAAAGGCAGTCTGCAGGCATGGGGCCTCTGTCTGTGAGGTCATTTCTGTGAAAGAATGAGGTATAATTAATAAAGGAATTATTGTTAATGTTCTCACAGTATACACGTAACACTGGGGGAAACACCTTATTCCCACCATCCCCCTGACCAGACAGCAGCTCCCTGATGAGCCCGGAAAAGGTGAGTTCCGGCAGGGGGACTGAGATCACTCAAGTTGACCAAGGTTCAGGGTGCTGGCCTGGGAATGGGTGCTTGCTTGGGGTAGCAATCAAAATGCAATATGAAAAGAAATTTAAATTTGCAACTTTGTTCTCCACAGGGTTGGCCATAGAAGCTGAAAGCTCGCTCCTTAGAGTCCCTGGAGAGGTGAGAATGCATATATGCTGCAGGGCTGTTTTGGCTCCTGGTCCCATGATTTCCCATTGTCATGGGAGAGTGTCCTTCTATGGGGAGAGAAATGGTTGGTTACTCACCAGTAACCGTCCTTCTTCGAGATGGGCTGCTCACATACATTCAGTTACCGGTGTCTACGTGCTGCAGCGCATGGTAGTTTGGAAAGTCTTTAGCGTTAGCCTGTCAGGTCAGGGTGCACAGCCAATGCCCACTCCATGCTGCGACCACGGCTATATAGGTGACTGTGACCCTGACCCTCCCAATCCCATATACCTTTGCCAACTCCATTAGCGGGGATGGTGGGAGTGACCTGAATGTATGTGAGCAGCCCATCTCGAACAAGGATGGTTACTGGTGAGTAACCAACTGTTCTCCTTCAAGCGCTGCTCACATCATTCAGTTACAGGTGACTGCCAGCTGTACCCCAGGATAGTGGGAGGAGTTACAGTCTACCCACACTGAGTACAGCTTTGACCACAGCAGCATCATCTCTAGCCTGTTGGGCAATGGCGTAGTGTGTTGTGAAGGTATGTATCAATGACCACAGAGCAGCCCTGCAGATGTCTTGGATCAGGACCTTAGCGAGGAAGGCTGTGGAAGATGCCTGAGCTCTGGTAGAGTGGGCTCTCACAGTCTCTGGGAGAGGTGTGTTTGACCTTCCATAGCAGTCTTTAATGCAGTTCACAGTACATTTGGAGATGCATTGGGAGGATACTGGAGAACCTCTCATGCATTCCGCGACCACCACGAACAGTTCAGAGGTCTTGCAGAAAGATCATGTGCACTCAATATAGATTAGGAGCGTTCTCCTCACATCCAGGGTGTGCCACCGTCTCTGTTTTTCTGTCACCTGAGGGTCTGGATAGAAGACCAGCAGGCAGATCTCTTGATTCATGTGGAAGGGAGTGGCAACCTTGGGCAAGAACGAGGGGTGGTGACACAGGACCACCTTGTCTGGGAAGAAATCTGTATATGGGGGTTCAGAGGATAGGGCTCGTAGCTCTGAGACCTGTCTGACCAAGGTAACAGCTACCAGGAAAGCCACCTTCCAGGATAGCACAAATAGGGTGGCTGAGTCCAAGGGCTCATAAGGTGGCTCTGTCAGAGCCTGCAGCACAACGTACAAGTCCCACTGTGGGGTGGGGAAAAAGTTTTTCCACTCCTTTCAGGAATTTATGGCAGATGGGGTGTGAAAAGAGTGGAGCCCCATCTACTCTTTGGTGAAAGGCCAAGATTGCTGCCAAACAGACTTTCAATTAGGACAGGGATAGGCTTTTCTCTCTTAAGTCAAGAAGGTAATCTAAAGTTGCCTGAATTGGTGCGGAGGTAGGATCTATGTCTTTATCACAGCACCAAGTGGAGAAGTGATTCCATTTTGCCATGTAGGTTGAGCTGGTGGAGGGTTTTCTGCTACCAACCAGGACCTTCTTAACCCTATCTGAGCAGGATCTCTCTGGCTCGCTGAGCCAGAGAGCATCCAGGCTGTCAGGTGCAGAAGGCCCGGGTTTGGGTGCCAAAGGCATCCCGAGTCCTGTGTCAGAAGGGCCGACCACCGTGGGAGGCGGAGTGGGGTCCTCACTGACATGTCTTGAAGGAGAAGGAACCAGTGTTGCCTGGACCAGTCTGGGGCTATCAGGATGATGAGTGCCTCGTCCGCGAGGGCCTTCAGGAGCACCCGGTGAATCAAGGGAATTGGCAGGAAGGCATACATTAGGGCTTCCGACCAATTGAGGAGGAAGGCATCGTTGAGAGCACCTTTCTCCCGACCTCAGAGGGAGCAGACCGAGGGCATTTGTGGTTCTGCGCTGTGGCAAAGAGGTCGATCTGAGGCGTTCCCCATCTGGTTGTCAGCAGGGAGAATACCTCACTGTGGAGGGACCACTCGTGATTCGCCAGTGGCTTTCTGCTGAGTGAATCCGCTTGCCATAGTCCTCCCCAGGAAGATGGGCAGCAGTTGGCATGAAGTGATGGTCTATTGCTAGTTGCCAAAGCTTGGTCGCTTCCTCACATAGTGCTGAGGAGCAAACTCCCCCTTGACGGTTCGTGTAGAACACGAGTATTGTGTTGTCTAAAAGGATTTGGACCGCCCTGCCCTGGGTCTGGTCTAAGAAGGTCATGCAAGCCAGTCTGATGGCCCTGAGCTCCTTCACATTTATGTGGAGGAGGCTGTCCTCGGGGTTCTAGACACCTTGCGTGGAGAGGCCCCCAGATAGGTGGGCACCTCACCCCAAGTCGGAGGCATCCGTTCTCAGGGTCACTAAGGGCTTGGACTCCCTGAACAGAATTCCCACCATTGCAAAGTTGGGGTCCCTCCATATTTGGAAGAACTGCAGGGCATACTGGGGTACTGAGATTACCTTGTCTAGATGGTCCCTTTCTGGTCGGAAGCTTGTGGCGAACCAGAGCTGGAACAGTCACATCCACAGGTGGACTGTTCGGATTACCGATGTGGCCGCTGCCATGTGCCACAGGAGCTGCATGCATCTGTGCGCTGTGGTCAGCCCTGGTGCCTGGAGCTCTGTGATGATGGTGCAGATGGACTGAAATCTTGACAGGGGCAAGGATGCAGTGCCTTGCCAGGCGTTTAAGCATGCCCCAGTGAACTCTATGCCCTGAGTGGGGCAAAGTTTGGACTTCTCCAAGTTTATGTGGAAGCCCAGGAACTTGCACAGGTTCATTACCATATCAACGTGATCTTGTACTTGTCAACTTGACTTGCCCACTATGAACCAGTCATTTAGGTATGGGTAGATTCTTACACTCCTCCTTAGTAGGAATGCTGCAACTGGTGCAACACATTTTGTGAACACCCTGGGGGCTAGTGATAATCCAAAGGGGAGGGTGGTGAACTTGTAATGGCATCGTGCCACTACAAACCTGAGAAACCGCCTGTGGTGGGGACGAATTACTATGTGGAAGTAAGTGTCCTTTAGGTCAAGGACTGCAAACCACACTCCTGTGGACAGGGAGGGGATGATCTGTGGTAGGGAGACCATGCAGAATTTTATTTTCTTTATGTTTCTGTTGAGAGCTCTGAGATCTAGAATGGGCCGTAGGTCCCTGTTGGGTTTGGGGACCAGGAAGTAGCGGGAATAGACCCCTTTGCCACGTTCTCTCTTAGGAACCTTTTCGATGGCTCTGAAGGGGAGTAACTTCTGGCATTCAGCCTCGAGCTTGCCTAGCAGATTGGGGTTCTCTGGGATTATGGGAGGGGGCAGTTTTCTGTCCCGGGGGTTTGAGAGGAAGTGGATGCGGTGTCCTCTGGCCACTGTGTCAAGGACCCACTGGTCTGATGTGACCTGGGTCCATCGTGGAGCGAAGTGGCGGAGGCGGTGGGGGGAGAACAGGGGTTGTGGAGTGCTGCCCTCAGGGGGACCATCAAAAACTCTGTTTGCGGCCCGACGAACGGTCCGACCCCTGTCCACGCCGTCCCGACTGGGAGGCGCCCAGCTTACCCCCTTTACCTGATTGGCCTTTATCCTTGTCCAGGTCCCCGAGGTGGCGCTGGGGAAACTGGAGAGATCTCGGAAACTGGGTCTGCAGTTGCAGCTGTTGTTTCAGTTGCTGTAACTGCTGTTGTAGCTGGTGCAACCTCGAGGAGCGCCTAACAGATTGAGTGGTGTAGATCCCGAGGGACCTCAGTGTAGCCCTCGAGTCCTTCATACCACGCAGCTTCACATCTGTGGAAGGTGAAAAGATGTCAGAATCCTTGAAGGGAAGGTCCTGGATAATCTGTTGCATCTGCGTGGAGAGACTGGAGTTCTGGAGCCAGGCAAAACAACGTATCACCACTGCCGATGCCATTATACATGCTGCTGTGTCCACTGCATCCCAAGTTGCCGCAAGTGCATCCCTGGACGCTATCTCTCCTTCATCCAGCATTGCCTCAAAGTCTCTCAGGTGATCCTCGGAGACGGCTGAGCGGAGATTTTGTAGAGCTTCCCACAGGTTGAAGATGTAGCACATCATCAAGGCTGAATGATTTGAGATGCGCAGCTGGAGGGCAGCAGAAGAGTAAACTTTCCTGCCCAACAGGTCAAGCCTCCTCCCCTCTCTGTTCTTGGGCGTGGTGCTAGGTTGACCTTGTCTCTCCCTTTGGTTAACTGCATCGACCACCAGGGATCCTGGGGCCGGATGACGAAACAGGAAGGGGAATCCTTTCGGGGAGAGAGAATATTTCTTATCTTCTACTTTGGACACTGGCGGGATTGAGGAAGGCATTTGCCAACATTCCTGGACTATGCGGAACACCTCGGCATGCAAGGGGATTGCAACCTTAGCCGGCGGGGCTCTACAGCACACGTCGAAGAGAGAATCATCTTCCACTTGGACCACCCCTAGCTTGAGCTTCAGGTTCGCCGCTATGCAGCGGAGAAGGTCCTGCTCGACACGAGGATCCCCTTCACGTTCGGCAGACATGTTGATTAGGCGCTCGGCAGGCGACGAAGATGATGGGGCCCTTGATCTGCTTCATTGGGTAGAATCAGGGTCTGGCTCATCGTCGGAGAAATCCAAAGACTTCAGTGCTGGCAAGCGGGCATAGCAGAAAGAGGTATCATCTGCCATCGCGTTCAGCCAGTCGAGGGTCCTTTCATTGTGTGGAGACCTTGACGATGGCATAGGCATCATGAGGGGAGCAGGTGCCTCCCCTGATGGGTGTCCTCCCCTTGAGACCAGTGAGATGGAACTTTTCCAGGACTGCTTTTTCTGGAGCTCCTCCTTGGGGGGAAGAAAGGGGTCTTCCGAGAACGATCTCGATGACCTACCCCCCAACAGCCGGCAGTCTGGTACTGAGAGTTCCTTGGAGGAGCGATTAGGCAGAGCTGTAGAACTTGGGCCCAGTACCAGGTTTGATGGTGCCGGGTTAGAGAGGGGTGAAGAGGCCCGTGAAGGTACCGGTATCAGTGCAGGTGTTGTCGGTGCCGAGTCCAACAGTACCAGAAGTGGTGGCAACAGAAACAGCGTTATCGGCGACGGTGCTGGGTCCAGTGGTACCGGGCTTGACAGTGGTGCTGGACTTGTGGGCGGTTCCATATCCAGTAGTGCTGAGGGAGGTGGTGCCGCTGTGGCCCATTTCTTCTTATTCTGTACTGAAGCCGGGTTTAAATGCCCTTGGCGAGCCAGTGCCTGAGCTGGAGTCCTACCCAGGGTGGCTGGCAGGCTACAGGGAGACCGGTGAGGTCAGTGCCAAGGAGGTAGCGTAGAGGGCCGAGATTTTGAGCCCGGTACCAGAGATCAGTGGGGATCTTGAGCCTGGGCCGATCAAGGATCCATCGGAGTGCTGGTGGCTCGGCCGCTTTCGAGCAGAGCGGCTCCAGTCTCCGAAATTAGGCGGAGGCGACACTCCCTTTCCATCCGAGTTCGCTGCTTGAAGGATCAGCAAATGGGAGTCCACTGTATGGTGGGACTCACCCAAACAAGCAAGGCATTTCTCTTGCAGGTCGTCCAGCGGGAAAGCCTTGCAGCATTCTAAGCATGGCTTGAAACCTGGCATTTCAAGTTTCGCGTGAAAAGACAGGCCCTTGCATTTCGCAAGATAACGCTGGTCCAAACTGAAGCTGATGACGGAAAAAGGAACTGGGAGGGTCAAGGTCACAGTCACCTATATACGCGCGGTTGCGGCATGGAGGGGGGCATTGGCCATGCACCCTGACCTGAGAGGCTAACGCTAAAGACTTTCTGAGCTACTGTGCGCTGCGGCACACAGACACCTGTAACTGAATGATGTGAGCAGCACTCAAAGGAGAACACAGCTGTTCTGCCGAGGAATCTGAGGCAGACAATCAGGGAGTGTTTTTGAGAAAGTTTCTGTAACCTCTCAGCCTAGGATGCCTGGGAAACTGCTATGTGCATGAACACGCTGCTAATCAATCCTGTCTAGGTGCAATAGGGAATGGGAAGGCACATGCAAACATAGCTACTCCAGCACATTTCCATCCACTCCTACCACTGTGTTTGTAGAGAAGCAGAGGCACCTCATGGCTCCTGTACAGAAGCAGCTGTTATAGTGGGACCTGATCCCATGATTTACACTTCCCTGAATTTATTTTCCTCCCATTCTGTAAGTTTCCCCATCTTCAAAGTGTCTGAAAAAGTGGGATTTTCTCCCATGAAAGCTCATGCAATAAATAAATGTGTTAGTCTTTAAGTGCCACAGGACTCCTTGCTTGTTTTACAGAAGCAGCATCGGCTTATCAAACACTTACCAGAGCTCCCCTTACTCATGTCCAGTGCACCGCAGCTGAAGTGCTGGCACTGGCTGCATGTTTCTGGGGTAGCAAACAGCTCCTGACTTCTAAGCACTGCAGAGCTGTTTTCCAGCTCAAGGTCCTTCTCCAGCTCCACTTCCTCATCAATCACATCCTCGTCAGGGTTTACTCTGATATCCAGTGGACCTGGGGCTGCAGAACTGTCTCTGAGAGTCTTGGAAATGAATGTGGGGTCCTAACTGAGTGTGGCTTGCATCTCCTTGTAAAACCAGCAGGCAGCTGGTGCCGAGCCACAATGATGGTTTGCCTCTCTGGCTTTGTGATAGTTCTGCACAGCTACTTAACCTTGGTTCTGCACTGTAGTGTGACTCTCTTGTAGCCCTTGTCTACCATGTCACAAGAAACTTGGATGTAAGTGTGACCCAGGCCTCCTGGGATAACCTCCTGAATGTGCAAAAATCAGAACAAGCTGCAAAACCAGGGGCCGAACTCCCATACCACTGACAGGTGGTACTTAAACCAGTCTCTAGTCAGCAACAAAACATGCTTCTTATTCCCCACACCGGTCATCACAAAGCATAATAAAATAGAAGCAGCCCCCTTTACTGCACATCAGCTCCTCTGGTCCCCACCTAGCCACTGGGTCTCTTAAAGAAAGGTTCTTCTGACCCCAAAGGGCCAGCCACATCCCCCAGAATGATATAGGTTTGGATCTTACCCAAAATACCACTCTGCCAGCCAAACTACAACTAAACATTTAATATAAAAAGAAAAGAAACAAAATATAAGTGATGTTAAAGGGTCAAAGTGAATCAGATACATACAAATGACTGAGTCCTTAGAAAGCAAGTCCTTGATGAATTTAGAGTTTGCAGGTTAGTCCAATTTCTCTGGTATACAGCCGCACCTGGATGTCTCAGTCCTTTATTCAGTTGCAGCAGAATAGTGCCAGAGGAGGGTGTTGGTTGCAGATTGGAGACTGAAGACAAAATGGAGACAGGGCTGCTTCCTTTTATCACCTCTGGCCTTCCTCATGCTGTGTGGAGGTTTTGCAAATCAAAATGGAGTTGAGTCACATGGACAAGCTCTAGTGGCTTGAGAGGCTTCTCCCTGGGCCCGCAGTAGCTGAGAGCTTCTTTAATGGGGCATTAAGAGGACAATGGTTTTGTAAACATCCAGTCTGGAAGTCCCCTGGAATCCAATAACTTGAAACACAAACAGAACAAACCTATTCCTAACTTCTACTACAGATATGACACCTATATATAAACCATAGAGCCATTCTTCTTTGAGTGCTGCTCACATCATTTAGTTATAGGTGTCTCCATTGCGCAGCGCACAATAATCTGGAAAGTCTTTTAGCGCTAGTCTGTTAGGTCAGGGTCAGCGGCCAACGCCCCTCCATGCCACAACTGCAGCTATATATGTGACCCTGACCCTCCCAGTTCCTTCTTTCCTTCAGCTACAGTGGAGCTGGGACTGCATGGCAGAATCACCCCAGATGCTGATTACTTCCAGGAGCTCCACTATGCTCCAAGTGGGAGAGTGTTTGGTGCATGGAGCCACCATTGTCATCTGGGAACATAAGATGCAAGCCTTCTATTCTGACTAATATAAAGAAGGGGGGGGCTGATTGATACAGAGCAGTGGAGTACAAGTAGAAGACCAAAGTGGTCAGGGCTGGCATTGTGGGACATTTCTGGAGGCCATTTAACATGACAGAAAAATTCACTAGTATCTACACTGATTCTTGTGCAAAAAAACAGTTGTGAAGAAAGTCACAATGCCTCTTGCACAGGTGTTATAATTTTTATTGACAAAACGGGTCAGTTTTGCTCATAGAATGGGCAGTCCACTGTGTACACAGGGATTGTTTTATTGGAAAAAATCACTTTTGCTGACAAAACTTTCCTGTGTAGACAAGGTCTAAGTGAAGACACTAGCTACACTGATGAGAATAGTTCATCAGTGTAGTGGAGCAGAGGCCACTGTGCCCTGCACAGGGAACCAAAAAGCTCATGCACCCCCCCCCCCCCCGCTGAGCAGGGAAGCCTTCTGCACAGGACTTGGCCTGGTAACCTAAGGGAGGAGCCAGGGAAAAGGGCGACTGGATAAAAAGGTGGGCAGTGCTCCACCCCTGCTCACAACCCATCCTCCATTGTGGTGAAGAATTGTTAAGTGGTGCTAGAGACATTGAAGGAGGTAGAATAGGAGAGGCCATGTACCCCCAAGGGTGGGAGGATCACAGCCACCACAGCTAGGAGGAAATGTAGAGTTGTGGTGGTTGGGGACTCACTTCTGAGGGGGACGGAGGCACCCATCTGTCGCCCTGACAAGGTCTCTCGAGAGGTATGCTGCCTGCCAGGTGCCCGCATCCAAGACGTTACAGAGGGACTGTCGAGAATCATCCACCCCTCCGACTGGGAGCACGGGTGAAGGAGTTTGGAGCACAGGTGGTGGTCTCCTCGATTCTTCCGGTCAAGGGTAGGGGCCTGAGGAGAGACAGATGCATCCTGGAGATGAACACCTGGCTGCGAAGATGGTGTGGTCAGGAGGGCTTTGGCTTCCTTGACCATGGGTTGTTGTTTTGGGAAGAAGGACTGCAAGGCAGAGATGGACTCTATCTTTCGAGGAAGGGGAAGAGCATATTTGGACGCAGACTGGCTGACCTAGTGAGAAGGGCTTTAAACTAGGTCTGACGGGGGAAGGAGACCAAAGCCCACAGGTAAGTGACAATGTGGGAGACCAGGGGGAAGGGATGGAACTTGTGGGGTGCCGGGGCTGTAACTCCAGGGATAGAAGAGAGGGTAGTTGGAACATGCAGGGGGAATCAAATAATCATCTTAGGTGCTCTAATGAAGCCCTAATACCTGAGGCAAGTGGGGGAGGTCAACACTGAGAGAAAATGCAGGAAGGTAGATAGAACTGAAAATCAAAATGGGAAAGTAGGGCAATGGGCCTAGTATCTTAGATGCCTATACACGAATGCGAGGAGCCTGGGAAACAAGCAAGAAGAATTGGTAGTACAGGCACAGAGAAAAAACTATGATATAATTGGGATAACAGAGACGTGGTAGGATAGTTTGCATGATTGCAGCTCTGCAATGGATGGGTATAAACTGTTCAGGAAGGACAGGCAGGGAAGGAGAGGGGGAGGAGTAGCACTATATGTAAAAGAGCTCTATGACTGCTCAGAGCTTCATTATGAAAGTGGAAACAAGCCAGTTGAATGTCTGTGGGTTAAGTTGAGAGGAGAGAGCAACAAGGGGGATGTTGTGGTGGGTGTCTGCTATAGACCACCAGATCAGAAGGAGGAGGTGGATGAGGCATTCTATGGACAACTGGCAGAAGTTTCTAGATCACAGGGCCTGGTTCTCATGGGGGACTTCAATTACCCTGACATCTGCTGGGAGGCTGATACAGCAATGCACAGGCAATCCAGGAAGTTTTTGGAGAAGGTTGAGGGGCTGGTACAAATGCTAGAGGAACCAACTAGGCGACTTGCACCTCTCGACCTGCTGCTCACAAATAGAGAAGAATTGATCAGGGAAGTAGAAGTGAATGGCAACCTGAGTAACAGTGACCATGAGATGATTGAGTTCAAGATGCTGATTAAAGGAAAGAAGGAAAGAAGCAAAATGCAGACCTGGACTTCAGAAAAGCAGATTTTGGCTCCCTCAGGGAAATGATGGGCAGGATCCCTTGGGAGGCTGATTTGAAGGGGAAATGTGTCCAAGAGAGTTGGCTGCGTTTTAAAGAAACCCTGCTAAGGGTACAGGAAGATACCATTCTGATAAAGAGAAAGTACAGCAGATGTGGAAGGCGCCCAGAGTGGCTTAACAGAGAGCTCTGCACTGAGCTGAAGCATAAAAAGGAAGCTTACAGGAAGTGGAAGCTAGGACAGATGACTAAGGAGGGATATAAAGACATTGCTCAGGACTGCAGGGATAAAATGAGAAAGGCCAAAGGACAAATGGAGTTGTGGCTAGCAAGGCATGTGAAGGATAACAGCAAGGGGTTCTACAAGTATATCAATAACAAGAAGAGGATCAGGGATGGTGTAGGTCCCTTACTGAATGGGGCAGGTATCCTCGTGACAGAGGATGAGGAAGAAGCTGAAGTGCTCAATGCATTTTTTACTTCAGTTTTCACAGGCAGGGTCAGCTCCCAGCCCACTACACTAGGTACAGTAGATTGGAAAGAAGAAGAGAGACCCTTGGTGACAGAAGGTCAGGTTAGGGACTACTTAAAGAAGCTAGATATGCACAAGTCCATGGGGCCGGATGAACTGCATCTGAGGGTGCTGAGGGAGCTGGCTGAGATAACAGTACCGTTGGCCATTATCTCTGAAAACTCATGGCGAACGGGGGAGGTGCCAGAGGACTGGAAAAAAGCAAATATAGTGTCGATCTTCAAGAAAGGGAAATAGGAGGATCCAGGGAATTACAGACCTGTCAGCCTCACCTCAATCCCTGGAAAAATCATGGAGCAGCTTCTCAAAGAATCCATCCTGAAACACTTGGAGGAAAATAGACTGATCAGGAACAGTCAGCATGGATTCACCAAGGGTAAATCATGCCTGACCAACCTCATCGCCTTCTATGATAAGATGACTGTATTTGTGGTTGCAGGAAGAGCCATTGATGTGATTTACCTCGACTTTAGCAAGGCTTTTGATAAAGTTTCCCACATCATTCTCACTGGCAAATTAAGGAAGTATGGGTTGGATGTGTGGACTGTAAGGTGGATAGGAAACTGGCTAGATCAACGGTTTCAGCATGTAGGAATCAATGGCTCCATGTCAAGTTGGCAACCAGTAATGAGTGGTGTGCCCCAGGGGTTGGTCCTGGGGCCAGTTCTGTTCAACATCTTCATTAATGATCTGGATGATGGGATAGATTGCTCACTTAGTAAGTTTGCGGATGATACCAAACTGGGGGGAATGGTAGACACCTTGGAGGGAAGGGATAGGATTCAGGGAGACCTAGACAAATTGGAGCAGTGGGCCAATAGAAATCTCATGAGGTTCAGCAAGGACAAGTGCAAAATCCTGCACTTGGGATGAAAAAAGCCCATGTACTGCTACAGGCTGGGGAGTGATCAGCTAAATAGCAGCACTGGAGAAAAGGACCTAGGAGTCACGGTGGATGGGAAGCTGGATATGAGTCAGCAGTGTGCGCTTGCTGCCAAAAAGGCCACTGGCATACTGGGCTGCATCAGAAGAAGTGCTGCCAGCAGAGCGAGGGATGTGATCATTCCCCTCTATTCTGCACTGGTGAGGCCACATCTGGAATACTGTGTCCAGTTTTGGGCTCCCCACTAGAAAAAGGACATTGACAAATTAGAGAGTCCAGCAGAGGACAACAAAAATGATCAAAGGGCTGGAGCACAAGCCCTATGAAGAAAGACTGAAGGAACTAGGCTTATTTAGCCTGCAGAAGAGAAGACTGAGGGGGGATTTGATAGCAACCTTCAACTACATGAAGGGCTGCTCCAAGGAGGATGGAGCTCGACTGTTCTCAGTAGTAACAGAAGACAGAACGAGGAGCAGTGGTTTCAAGTTACAGCTGCGGAGGTCCAGGCTGGATATTAGGAAAAACTTGCTTACTAGGCAAGTGGTGAAGCATTGGAATAAGCTACATAGGGAGGTGGTGGAATCTTCATCTTTGGACGTGTTCAAGGCCCAGCTGGACAAAACCCTGGCTGGGATAATCTAGTGGGAGTGGTCCTGCTTTTTTGGCAGGGGGTTGGACTAGATGACCTCGTGGGGTCCCTTCCAACCCTATGATTCTATGATTCTAGGGACTCATGGGGGGGCCTTTTAGGAAATGGACTGACTGGCCACCAGAGCTCCAGCTGGCCCAGAGGCCAGAGCCCCCTCCTGTGGGTCCTCAGGAACGCAGGGGACAGCAGAAGACCGGCCCAGACCTATACTTTCCCCAATGTGAGGACTTAGAGGACTTGCCTTCCGCTGAGGAGCTGGAGGACCAGACTGGGGCTCAGACCACAGAAGACCCCTGTGACCTTGAGGAGTTGCCCTCTACTGAGGCCCTAGAGGATGCAGCACTGTACAGCCCCTGTGACTTAGATGAATTATTGCTGACGGACAGACCTGAGGGGCTGCCAGACCTTCCACCTGTAGACAGTGAAAGCTTGTCTGGGCTACCGCTGGCTGTATACCCAGAGGATGAAGAGGACTATGGGACCCAGGTAACCTGGAAGGGAGCTGGGAACAAGTAGCCTAGGGGCAGCGGGCACTTGCTCAGCTGTTTGAAGTCAGCGTGATTAGGCAGGAGCCCTTCTGACATATTGGCACACTGTTCCACCACCTCTAGGGCCCTGGGCTAGAACATAGTGAAGTGGGCAGGCCTGCATTCGCCTCCCTCCCTCCCTCCATCACTGTCCAGGCTATTGTTTGTGCAGCCTTGCCCTACCTGAGGGGCTGAGAGGCCAAAGACTTCCATTGTGTTTTGCCTTACCCTGCCCAAGGGGTTGAAGGCGCTGAACTTTGTTGCTGTTTGTGTGGCCTTGCCCTGCGTGAGGGGCTGAGAGGCCAAAAGCCTTGCTGTTTGCTTGGCCTTGTCTCACCCAAAGGGCTAAAAGGCCAGACTCTGGAGGCTATTGACTTTGAGGGACAGTTCCGCCTTGCCCTGCCTGAAGGGCTGAAGGCTGCCAACTTGGGTTTTTCTGGCTCGCCCTGACTGAGGGCTGGAAGGCAGTGGATATCAAGGGCATTTCAGCCCTGAGTGGAGGCCAATTCCACCTAGGGGAATAATCGGCCTCACTACAATCAGCAAAAGTAATCCACCTTCTTAAGGGAAAATTCTTTTGTTGGCCTACCACTGTCTATACTGGGATTAGTTTGGGTCAGGCACATGTAAGGATCCTGGATCTTGCAACACATTTTAGGTATTAACCATTGTAACAGTGGAGCTGTGTCAGCAAGTTTTGCATCTGTTTTTCTTTTGGGGTCTGATGCTGCTTTGAGTTGATGCCCTGATCACTGTGAAGCTTGCTTCTGATGATGAGCTTGGTGACGTCAGAAGGTTGCTTGAAGGCCAGAAGAGGGTGCTTTGGAAAAATTTTTATAGGCCATGGTCCTCATTCAGTATGGGTTCTAACTGTTTAATTTTACTGTTTATGGAGCCTAGAGGTGAATGGTAGATGACAATGTGGGGTAGACACCAATGTTCCCTCTAAACTGTGCAGGTGCATGGCCACGCAGCAGCCATCACACATCCGCAGGCATCCCAAATGCCTGTGCAGCAAGGAGCTGTGGCCAGGCTGGGGAGTTTTCAAATATCTGCCTTGAGAATGCTCAGATGTATGCTCAGGGTGGGAGCAGCCTGGCCATGGAGCAACTCCAGCCAGGTAAGTAGAAAGGTGCCTTGGGGGCTGGGGTCATGAAGCAAGCAGGGAAAGGGCAGGGGGTTGGGGTTGGTGGGGAAGGCATGGGATGTTTAGGAGCTGGGGGGCAGGTCAGGGAAGATGTCAGGGAAGCTGGCAGCCAGGTGAGTTAGGGAAGGGGTTGGGGATGCCAGCCGCTGGACAGGCAGTGGGGAATGGACCCGGGGGGCGGGGGGGTCAGGAACTGGCAGGGAAGGGCTTGGGGGATCAGGGAACTGTCAGTGAAGGGGTTGGGGGATCAGGGAGCTGGCAGGGAAGGGCTCAGAGGATTAGGGATCCAGCGGGCAGGTCAGGGACGGGGTTCAGGGAGCCATTGGGGAAGGAACAGGGGTTGGGGAGCCGGTGGGCAGGTGGGTCAGGGAAGCCCGCGACAGGCAGGAAAGGCATCCATGGGTCGCGGAGCCAGTGGCAGGCAGGGAAGGTGCCTGCAGTTTGGGGAGCCCGTGGGGAAGGGCTTGGGCGATAGAGGAGCTGGTGGGGGGGCCAGTCAGGGAGGGTGGCCTGGGAACCAACAGGCAGCAGGGAAAGGGTGAGGGGGTGGGGAACGGGGGGCGGTTCTTGCTTAGCTGTATCATCAGTTTAAGGGAACATCAGTCGACACTTGGAGTGTTCTTTCCAATTTGGAGCTGGTTCTGCCAGGGTATTTGTGTGTCCTGTTCCATGATGAAATCTGCTTCTCTGGTATTGTGTCTTTTCTTAGAGAAGTCAATTTTAGGTGCGTGAAAGTGTGTGCCCGAATTTCTCCTTGCCTTGGAGCACATTCTGTTGTATCTGAGTTCCTGACTGCAGACAATCTCAAGCCTGATCTATACTAGGTTTTAACATCTGTATAGCCACATCTCTATAGATCAGGCATGGCCAAACTGTGGCTCGGGAGCCACATGTGGCTGTTAGATGAAAAAGTGTGGCTTGTGGAAGAATGTCAGCAAATCAGTTTAGTAGATAAAAGTATATGGCTATATGCCTCTTGAAGGTTTAATAATCAACTTGTGTGGCTCTTGAGGTCCATAAGTTTGGCCACTCCTGCTACAGATAAAGCTAACCCCCAGTGTAGATAGCACTTAGAGTATGTCTACACGGTAACTGTTATTTCAAAGTAACCCATTTCAAAATAACTCATTTCGAAATAAAATCCTTATTTTGAAATAAGTTAATTCGAATTAACAGTTT
Organism: Podocnemis expansa; assembly: GCA_007922195.1. NCBI lineage: Eukaryota > Metazoa > Chordata > Testudines > Podocnemididae > Podocnemis > Podocnemis expansa. The sequence continues at coordinate 35,693,484 of ML682007.1, read as the reverse complement.
GTTAATTCGAATTAAGGGAAAGCCTGCTTTCGAAATGGCTGTTATTTCGAAATGGTTTCGAAACAGCTGTTTTGAAACAATGGTGTTGTTTCGAAACAATGTGTCCGAACGCCGTTGTTTTGAAACAACGGTTTCAAAACAATAGCTATTTCGCTTTCCTGCTAGATTTAATGGTTTCGAAATAACGGTACATCCTGTGGACATGAGAAATTTTATTTCAAAACAACAGCTGTTGTTTCAAAATAAAACTCACGTCTGAACACAGCCGATGAACGAATTCTTCTATCAGCCTAACTAGCACCTCTCGAGGAGGTGGCTTAGCTACCTGGATGGGAGAACCCTTCCCATTGCTGTATGTGTTGTCTACCCTGAAGCACTACAGAGGATGCCACTACAGCATTTTAATTGTAGATAAGTCTTCAGATCTGGTCAAAGCTGATGGATGTGATAAGAGCCCTTCTTTCAGGAACAATTAAACCCCTTTGTGTAGTGAGAACTGGAAACAATAAAAGTCACAACCCAAGGCAGTGGGCCACAGAGCACAGTCTATTAGCAGCTAAGCTGTGGGAGCAGATGGAGTCCCTGTTATTGCAAAACAAACAAAATGTCCTGTGGTACTGTTAAAGACTAACAAACTAATGCAATAAATAAATAGTAGTCTTTGAAAGTGCTACAGGGCTCCTTGGGTATGTCCACACGAGGTTTTTATTTCAAAATGACACTGGTTGTTTCGAAATAAACACCTGAACGTCCACACGACGTTTTCTTGTTTCAAAATGATGGGCTCCATCGTTTCGAAACAAGAGCCGTCATTTCGAAACGGCTTAAACCCCTTCTGTTTTGAAACGACGATTATTTCAAAATGACTCGTTTTGAAATAACACCATTGGGACATGCTGTTTCGAAATGACGGTTATTTTGAAAAGAGTCGTTTTGAAATAACCGTTGTTCGGACATGTTATTTTGAAACAAGCGTTGTTTCGAAATAACAGTCCTGACCTTCTTCCCAGGGTGCACAGCACCCAAGGGAAGCAGGAAGTCCCTTCCCACGCGTGCCTGCCAGTGTGGCCAGAGCCCTGTCTAAGCATGGCAGCATGTGCCAGCAAAGCCCCGGGGGGGCGACACCGTGCCCCCATATGGACACCCAAGGAGGTCCACTGCCTCCTCAGCATTTGGAGGAGGGAGGACATCATGTCCCAATTCCGGGCGAGCCACCGGAACTGGGACATATATGTGGACATCGCCACAGCTCTGTCCGCTGAGGACCACAAGCGCACCACGGAGCAGGTGCACTCCAAAATAAAAGCCCTGCTACAAGATCATGCATGGACCAGGGAGGCACAGGAGCTCCAGGGGGCAGGTGGCACTGCTACCTGCCCCTTCTACGATAAGCTCCATGCGTTCCTGGGGCCGGAGCCCAGTGGCCTGCCAGCAGAGGCCGTCGATGCCGGGGCACACCACAGCTCATCCTCCAGCCCAGAGCCTGCGGACACGGGGCCGAAGTCTCTGTCGGTGAGCCTCCCGACACACTGCCACCAGCAGCGGAGGCCACACCTGGGACCCTGGAGCTGCTCCCTGGCCCCGACGGAGGAAGCAGCATGGAGGAGCAGGGGCCTGACACCATCCCAGCCCCTGCAGAGTCTGACATGGACACAGGGACATCGCACCAGACTTCTGGACCCCCTGTGGGTGAGTATTCCCCACCCACAGAGGCACGCAGGGCCGGGCCTGTCCAGGTCACAGGCAGCAAGGGGGTACAGGGCCAGGCACTGGGGCAGGTAGAGCATAGGGTCAGCAGGTGCAGAGGCCCTCCCATGGCCACGGGTCCCTGAGAGATAGGTGGCACCAGGGTCACAGGCTCCTGTGTGCCTGGAGGTGGTTAACAGGGGCTAGGTGTCAAAGATGCAGCCGCATCTTGGGCAGGGTGAAGAGCATGCAGGCCTCGCCACTGGCAGGTGGCCTTGGGAGACCCCCTAGAGCAAGGCATGGGTGAGTCCAGCTCACCATTTTGGGCACCACTAGCATGTGTGCCTCCAGGGTACGGTTGCCAGATGTCAGGCAAAAGGAGAACATGGTCCCCTTTTTACCTCCCTGTTCTTTTTATCCTCACATTCTCTGTCTGGCAGGCAATTTAAAATACAGGATTTTGTCGGGCTTTTTACTGTAGGGGTTGAAGTATCCTGGAATGTCATAGAATAGTTATTTGTATGGGAAAGTGTTCCAGGGCCCCCTAAACATCGAAGAATATCACATCCATACTACATTTTCCCCCATGTGTCCTCCAATGTCCTCCTTTTCATACTTTCCTGGCCTCCTTTCGTGGCTTTGGGATCTGGTAGCCCTACCCCAGGGCAATATCCCACAGGATCCTGAGTCCTGCTGATAGTCAGGGCAGAGGTGTGTGCTGCAGACAGGCTGCACACAGACAAGGCCAGCAGGCAGCAGGGGCCAACTGTGTTTTCTGCTTCCCTCCAGCAGGTCGCCCAGCCGCCCACCGTGCCACACCACCTGCCCGATGCCTCAGCCCGAGGCCACCATGGCGGAGGAGGAGGGCCCCCCGGACATGAGGCGAGATCCTCGAGAGCCTGGAGGAGCTGGGGCAGCGGACTGAGGTGTCCACCCAGGCCTGGCACCAGGACCAAGTCAGGCGGCAGGATTCGGCCCTCTGCCTGCTGCAGCAGGCAGCAGCTGCAGACGACCAGGTGGTGGCCGCCCTGGAGCGCCAGGCTCAGGCCAGCGATCACCAGGTGCAGGCCAGTTAGCACCTCTGCGACTGCCTCCCCACTGCAGTCAAGGCGATTGCCACCAGCCTCCACCAGCTGGTGGAACAGACAGCCACTCCAGCAGTTGCAGGGGGTCTGCCACCTGGCCTTCCCCGGAGGCGACCCCAGACCCAGGGAGGCCGTGGGTGGGGGCGGGAATACCACCACCCCCGGACCCCCCCACAGGCTCTGCCTAAGTTCTCCCCTACCACCCAGACTCCACAACCCTCCTCCCCCCAATCTATCTCCCATTTCCAAGTTTCTGCCCCCCCCCAGACTCCCCGTCCCCCCAATCTCCCCCTTCCAAGTTGCTGCCCCCCCAGACTCCCCCTCCCCCAAACTTTTTTTTTTTTTCTTTTTCTTTTTTTTTTTTTGAATCATAGGGTTGGAAAGGACCTCATAGGTCATCTAGTCCAAACCCCTGCCAGAGGCAGGACCATCCCCACTAAACCACCCCAGTCATGGTTTTGTCCAGCCGGGCCTTAAACACCTCCAAAGATGGAGACTCCACCACCTCCCTTGGCAGCTCATTCCAAGGCTTCACCACTCTCCTAGTAAAAAAGTTTTCTCTAATATCCAGCCTCGACCTCCCTAACTGCAGCTTGAGACCATTGCTCCTCGTTCTGTCCTCTGTTATTACCAAGAACAGTCAAGCTCCATCTTCCTTAGAGCATCCCTTCAAGTAGTTGAAGGTTGCTATCAAATCCCCCCTCAATCTTCTCTTCTGCAGACTAAATAAGCCTAATGCTTTCAGTCTTTCCTCATAGGGCTTGTGCTCCAGCCCTTTGATCATTTTGGTTGCCCTCCTCTGAACTCTCTCTAGCATATCCCTGTCCTTTTTGTAGTAGGGAGCCCAAAACTGAACACAATATTCTAGATGTGGCCTTACCAGAGCAGAATAGAGGGGAATGATCACATCCCTTGATCTGCTGGTAATACTTCTTTTGATGCAGCCCAGTATGCCATTGCGCTTTTTGGCAGTAAGAGCACACTGCTGACTCATATCTAGCTTCCCATCCACCATGACCCCCAGGTCCTTTTCTACACTGCTGCTACTTAGCTGAATGTTTCCCAGCCTGTAGCGGTGCATGGGGTTTTTTCGTCCCACATGCAGGATTTTACACTTGTCCTTATGGAACCTCATAAGATTTCTATTGGCCCACTGTTCCAATTTATCTAGGTCTCCCTGAATCCTGTCCTTGCCCTCTAACGTGTCTACTGGTCCCCCCAGCTTGGTGTCATCTGCAAACTTACTGAGGATGCAGTCTATTTCATCATCCAGATCACTGATGAAAATGTTGAACAGAACCGGCCCCAGGACCGACCCCTGGGGCACACCACTCGTGACTGTCTGCCAGCTAGACATGGAACCATTGATTCCTACACGCTGGAACCATTGATCTAGCCAGTTTTTTATCCACCTTATAGTCCACCTATCCAGCCCATACTTCCTTAATTTTCCAATGAGAATGCTGGGGAAACTGTATTAAAAGCCTTGCTAAAATCAAGGTATATGACATCAACGATTCCTCCTGCATCCAGAAAACCAGTCATCTGATCATAGAAGGAGATGAGATTGGTCAGGCATGATTTACCCTTGGTAAATCCATGCTGCCTGTTCCTGATCACTTTATTTTCCTCTAAGTGTTTGAGGATGGATTCTTTGAGAACCTCCTCCATAATTTTTCCAGGGATTGAGGTGAGGCTGACTGGTCTATAATTCCCCGGATCCTCCTTTTTCCCTTTCTTGAAAATAGGCACTATATTTGCTTTTTTCCAATCCTCTGGCACCTCCCCCATTCTCCGTGAGTTTTGAAAGATAACGGCCAGCGGTGCTGCTATCTCATCGGCCAATTCCCTTAGCACTCGTGGATGCAGTTTGTCTGGCCCCATGGACTTGTGCACATCCAGCTTCTTTAAGCAGTCCCTAACCTGACCTTCCGTCACACCAAGGGCCTGTCTTCTTCTCTCCCATCTGCCACACCCATGGTAGTGGGCTGGGAGCTGACCGTGCTTGTGAAAACTGAAGCAAAAAAGGCATTGAGCAGTTCAGCTTTTTCCTCATCCTCTGTCACAAGGATGCGTGCCCTATTCAGCAAGGGGCCTACAACATCCCTGATCCTCTTCTTGTTATTAACATACTTGTAGAACCCCTTCTTGTTATCCTTTACAGCCCTCGCTAGCCACAACTCCATTTGTCCTTTGGCCTTTCTGATTTTATCCCTGCAGTCCCTAGCAATATCTTTATATGCCTCCTTGGTCATCTGACCAAGCTTCTACTTCCTGTAAGCTTCCTTTTTATGTTTAAGCTCAGAGCAGAGTTCTCGGCTAAGCCATTCTGCCTGCCTCACGTTTGTTCTTTCTCCTAATTGGAATGGCAACTTCCTGTGCCCTTAGCAGGGTTTCTTTAAAATATAACCAACTCTCTTGGACTCCTTTCCCCTTCAGATCAGCTTCCCAAGGGATCCTGCCCATCAGTTCCCTGAGGGAGCCAAAATCTGCTTTTTTGAAGTCCAGGGTTTTTGTTTTGCTTCTTTCCTTCCTTCCTTTAATCAGGATCCTGAACTCAACCATGTCATGGTCACTACTGCCTAGCTTGCCATTTACCTCTATGTCCCTGATCAATTCTTCCCTGTTTGTGAGCAGCAGGTCGAGCGGTGCAAGGTCCCTAGTTGGTTCCTCTAGCATTTGTACTAGAAAGTTGTCCCCAACACTCTCTAAAAACTTCCTGGATTGCCCATGCACTGCTGTATTGGCCTCCCAGCAGATGTCAGGGTAATTGAAGTCCCCCATCAGCACCAGGGCCTGTGATCTAGAAGCTTCTGCTAGTTGTCCATAGAACACTTCATCCACCTCCTGCTTCTGGTCTGGTGGTCTATAGCAGACACCCACCACAACATCCCCCTTGTTGCTTTCTACTGGCACTCTTCCACTTCCATAATGGAGCTCTGAGCAGTCATAGAGCTCTTTTACATATAACACTACTCCTCCCCCTCTTCTTTCCTGCCTGTCTTTCCTGAATAGTTTATACCCATCCATGGCAGAGCTCCAGTCGTGCACACTATCCCACCACGTCTCTATTATTCCTATAATATCATAGTTCCTTGTCTGCACTAGTATTACCAATTCTTCTTGCTTATTTCCCAGGCTCCTCGCATTAGTGTACAGGCACCTAAGATACCCAGCCAATTGCCCTACTTTGTCATGTTGATTTCCAATTCTATTACACAAACTTCCTTGCATTTTTTCTTGTAGTTCTCCTCCCCCACTCTCCTCACATATTGGGGCTTCAGTAGAGCACTTAAGACATTTATTTGATTCCCCCCCCCCC